>LPNX010810342.1:94961-270328 GCA_001517045.1 Pseudotsuga menziesii | reverse complement strand
ATCAACTAAAAAGAAGGAATAACCTAGGATTTGCGGGTGAAACCAAAAGGCAAAGGAGGATACTGAAAGTTCAAATTCCTAAGAAACTATATGTTGGGCCCTTTTTAATTATGAGGTATATGTATTCTAATTATTTATAAACTTTTTATATAAAATGTATTAATGAAAAATAATAATACTTTTTCTCTCGAATTTATTGATCTAAAAATAATGTTCATAGAGCTAGATAGAGACACGTTGAGCTACTATAAGAACAAAGTTCACATCACTTTTGCTCATTCAACTTTCCTTTCGATTTCATCTCATCTAAAAAAGGTAAATAATTAATGTTTGCAAAATTCAAAATTTTAAGTGAGACTTATATATAGGGTGGTTTATTAAAATATAATTAAGAGAGATATGTTTTTATGGAATATTGTTGTAGAGTAAATATTAATATATGACTTATATTTTATGAGTATTAGTCATACGTTACCAATTTTTTATGGGTTTTAAATAGTTCACTAATGATGTTTATGAGGGTGAAAAAGTGGTATTGAGATTAACAAAATGAATTACATAAAATCAATCATCATGTATAGGCCTTGGACTTGGTAACTCGGACTTCGAATCACATAGAATCAATCATCACCTCTCCTCGTTATTGGGTGCAAGCCCCAGAGATGATGATTGATTCTATGTCATTTGAGGTCCTAGTTATTGTGTGCAAGCCCTAGCGGTGATGATTGATTCTATGTGATTTGAGGTCTTGGCTACCAAGTGCAAGTCTAAAAAATGATGATTGGTGTTATGCGATTCATTTTTCTAGTCTTAATGCCACTTATTCATCCCTGTGAGCATCACTTGATGCAATGAGTGTTAAGTGGACTATTAAAAAACCATAAGAAATTGGTCAGTTGCGACTAATACTCATGAGATACGGGTCATATATCAATGACCTACTCTATGCAAATAATCCAAAAAAATGATATCACATATGCTAGATTATGAAAGCCCGAGGACAAATAACTACAAGTCCACATCAAAGAGTTCGTGAGTGATATAATAGAAAAGTTCAATGCTCTAACCCTTAGAATTGGCATGCTAATATTTTAGGGAAAAATGCTTATCATCATATTACATGGTTTAAAGAACATCTTCAATTGACTAGCTCGAGTACTATTTGAGAATTTTCGAGTTCAACGACTCATGTGATGTGTGACAATATCACAATGTTGAATACTAATTCTATTGAGAGAAGTGAAGCATATTCTATATCCCAATGTGGTGAGTTGTTTAACTTGATTTTTTTTATAAATCAAAATGAAGAAATATTAAAATCCATAAAATGAAAAGCTAAATTATAAAACCCTACCATTATACATTTGCAGGTATCTCCTCTTTTCCGTATATGGTATCTAATGTAAACCCATCAATGTTGATTACAACCTCTGACCTAATTGAGACATCAAGTGAGGTATGCAATAGAGGAAGTCATCCTAGGGTTCTACCGCACACTTCGTGCATGAAGCTTAAAGCACTCAACCACTTGATCTAGCTCACAAAGCTTATGTGTGTGTGTGTGTGTGTTGCAGCTGCAACATTTTCCCAAAATTCCAAAAAATTTCAGGACCCTCCTTTTGCTTGAATTAGTTTGATTTTCTGCTTTGATTTGATCTAATGATTTTTTCAGAATGATTTTATAATGCTTGGATTGGTCTATCACTTGTTTGATTCTTCCTCTAACGTTTGAAACAATCCACTGTTTGTTCAAACTTTATCGTTGCTTTTAAATGCGTTTTCAGCATGTTTGAATCGAAAGTTTATTTCGTTGGTGCTCCCGCCGTTGCGGAAGATTGACAGGTCTTGGCTTCGACGTTTTCTCCGATACTTTCCCCTCAATCGGCTAAGTTTTTGGTTTCGAATCGGAACATGTTGTTATTTCTTTCTTCGCCATTGCGGAGGGTAAACTCTAAGCTCTCTCGATCATCGCTTTGATTGTTCAAACCCCGTGTCGTGGTTCTCACCACTCTTTAGGCCTTGGGTTTTCCGTCGTTGCGGCTTCCAAATGCATTACCTTTCCGAGCCTTTAGCTGTTTTCTCTTCCGATTCGGACCTTATTAGCGAGGCGTGATGTCCTTTGTTCTTTCCTCGTTGCGGCTGCGAAAAGAATTATCCTTCCGGTCAGTTAGTGTCTTTCTCCTCCGATAAAGAATGTGCCTATGGCGGAATGACTTGTCCTTTAGATATCCGTCGTTGCGGCTCTCGTTCCGCTTCCGTTCCAATGTTTTAAAGCTTCGACACGTTATTGTTCTCTCTCGATTATCCCCGCAGATGGATTAGTGTTTTGGCCACCCAACGTTGTGGAAGGAGTTAAGCTTTCGACGTCCGACCCATTTTTCTCTCCGTTGTCCGATCTTTTATTTTTTCCCCACCGCTTACATTTGTATATATATGAATGGGCTCGGGCTTGTTCATTATTCTATTATTTTCCAATTGTCGTGCTCTGTCATTATCACACGCTGTCGTTCTCTCGAGCTAGCAAAGGACCCTGTTGTCGGTACCCGCGTCCAAGTGGCTCAACTGTAGGAGCTTGACCGCCTTTCTTCCCGCCGTCTACGCAGCGTTGCCAGGTAGGCTCCTCGTTGCGTATCCCGTTCCGTTCGAGCTTTTGGTTGTTTTTCTACGGTTGGGTTTTTCCCGCGACCGTTTTCCCTTGCCCCGTTAAGTTACATGCCTATATATTGGGGATTTTGTGGCGTTACTGTCCGCAGAAAAGCAGGGGGGGGGGATTTTTGACCCACTGAGTAGTTTTTTCCCACAGTCATTTGTTATGCGACCCTGCGCTTAGTAATGGGGGTTTGGTGCAGACGGTCGTTACACTATCTGCACCAATCCGCCCTGTGTGATGATGTTTTGGCAAGGGGAGGCTTTCATGGCCGTCCTGTGGCACTTGAAATGGCTTCCCTCTCCCCCTTTGTTCTCGTGCTATCGCTTCATCAAACCCCAGCCATTTTTTATCTACGCATTTCCGTGCGACCCCATTCGCGCTCAGTTTCGAACCCCGAGCTGGTGGAAGAGGATATGTCATTGCATGTAGTTTTATCGGTCAAAATCGCATGGGTAGTATTTTGTTAAAGCACCGCTGAAAAGCTCGAATATTTTCCACTGTCATTCGTGTGCAGCACCGTGATCATGGCACCCGTGAATAGCCTAAGTTTGCTTCATTTTTATTTAGATTTGCTTCCCACTCGATTTTATTGTTAGAGTTGTTTTGATATTAGAAAGCAGTGTTAGCTTGCACATTTTTCTTCATGTAGCTATTTCCCTCATGCTAAACATAGATGAAGTTAAACACTGCACCTTGTTGTCCCAATGTTTGCATCTTAGGAAGAAAGGTCTTAATGATGATAATTGTATGTATAACAGGAAGATTTTGAATTCAAGATGTCGAAGCGACAGAAGAAGAAGGCCCATGTGGTTGAAGAGGACCCAGAAGTGGAAGTTGTCACCAAGACTAAGTACATATATGAGGACACCAAGTGTATATCTGGTGTCGAACCTGAATACCAATGGGGGGAAATATATAGGTTAATCACCCGCAGGGAAGTGCCCGATATGGGCTTGGAAGAAGAGGGCATATATGCAAATATAGAGAGATATTCACTGATGAAGATTGCCACCAGACCAGAGCTATTCCCATGCTCTAAAGTAATTGGTTGGATTCTGCCCCGGGCAGATGCAACAACGATGATCCTGGAGAACGTTGACAAACAGGGCTATGCTGCCTATAGCCCAGGATATGTAGCCCTGGCATACCACCTGCCAGAAGCACAAGTGTTTGTATCTGATGATTGGTTGAACAACGTTAGAATGGACCTGGTTGAGACTCTTAAAAGAATGTTGTTGCCTGGAAAACATTTCAGGACCAGGCCAACAGGTGAATATGATACAGCAAGCTTAAGGACCCCATATAGGTTCATAGCTTTAATGATTAACCAGATTTTTGGAAGAACTCATGGCAGGTTCTTCAAATTGGAATGGATGCCCATTATTTTTTATGTTGCAACCCAAGGGACCATTTTCAACTGGGCCAACATAGTATCAAACAGTTTATCTGCCTGCTTGGCCTCAGCCCTGGGAGGAGTATCCCAAAAGAGGTTTGAATTCTACATGAGTTCCATACTTGTCGACTGTATATTGTGCAATAAGCCTTTCCCTGGACTATGGTGTATCTGGGATAGAGAAAGGATGCCGGTGTATTCTGGATATAAGCCACTGTGGGCACACAAGTACCACAGTCATTACCGAGAAATCTGTGAACACTTCATCATGCCATTGTATAGCCTCATTTTTCTGAAGGAAGGTAACTGCATGTCAAAAGAGGCACTACAAATGATTGAAGAATATGCAGAGTATTATTTGACCGAGGATGGCCTTTACTTCAGAATGTTCGAGGGTTCGAGAGCACCCTCCTTATTACCCCAATACGCCACAGACTACATCATCCATAAGGAGGCCATCAGGCAAGTCTTCTTGGATGGAATAGGGAGCTTTCTGTTTGAGCATAAGAAGACCGCCTATCCTCCTTTTCCCTTCAAGTTAGGAAGTTACAGGTTTACCAAAGTGAAAAAAGCTGATGATTTTGTAGAAGAATTAGAAAGGTTTCATTTTGGCAAGATGCCATTCCATTGAAATGACTCCCACAGTAAAGTAGCTGAACATTGCAAGGAAAAAAACGTACATTTTGAATACACCCACCATTGGGATAGGGAAGAATCCGTCTTCCGCAGTGCGTTGAATCTAACAGCCTTAAGGAGAAGGTTCAAGAAGAAGATTACCACAAAAGGTGGGAAGGGAGCGGATGAACAAGCCAAAGCTGATGAAGAAGCCAGAAAGAGAATTGAAGATGCCCAAAGGTTGGCACAAGAAGCTGCAGGGTGGCTGCAGGGAGAAGAAGAAGAAAAAAGAAAATCTTCCCAAGAAGCAACCAAAAAGGCAGAAGAAGAGAAAAGAAAGCTTGATGAGGAGCTTAAGAGACAGGAAGCAGAGAGGTTAAAGTTGACTTAGATAGAGACTGAACAGTCAGTCTCTGACACAGCTGGTGGTCCGACCCAGGACATGGGGAACCCCGAGGTTCAGGACCCAGAAGTACTGACTGCCAGCACCCCTAGACAATCTGTGGTCCCCACCCTTAGACTGGTCCCCTTTGTACAGAAGGCGGGTCAAGAAATTCCTGATTTTAACACTGTGTTCTATGACAGGGAGACAAAGAGGATAGTGAAGAGAACGGAAAGGAAGGTTGAAACTGGAGGTCTGCCCGAGAAAATGATAACGGATATGCCCGTTGTATTTGGAACAAACCAGGATCCAAGATTCACCATTAGAGCCGGAGCTGCACTAATTCAAGCTTCAGAAGATAATGTGGACAAAATTATGACAGACTTGGAGCAATCCAAGAAGTCCTCTGCTCAACTGAAAGACACATTGACGAAGGAGAGAGAGGAAAGCAATAGGCTAAAGAGGAAATATGAGGACATGAAAAGGGATATGAGGTCCTCAAAAGATGAACTACAACTCCTCCAAACAGAGAGACAAGCTAGTGAAGCTGCAAAATAGCGTCTGGAGAAAATGCAGCAAGAGTATCAAGAACTAAAGGTGGAGAAGGAACAGCTAATGGGAAGGGTAGAAGACTTAGAGCTGCAAAGAACCACTTGGGAGGCAAACGAAAAGCAAGCTCAAGAACAAGAAAGGAAACTTCAAGAGCATATCTCTTCTCTAACAACTTCTTTAGAGGAAGCAAGGGAGCAGCAGGTCAACCTCCAACCCTTCAAAGAGCATGTGCTAGCACAAAAGGCCAAGATGTTGCAGCTACAAACTGCCATAGAAGAGGAGAGATGCAAATTTCTGCAGGTAGATGGCCAATTAGAGGAGATCCTGGAAACCTCCTCTTACTTTGTTGATAGATCTCAGGACGTCCTTGAAGTCCTGACTGCAAGAATGGCAAGGCTGGAGAATAATGAAGAAACTCCAGCAGAGCTGCCATCAAAGGATAAACAGGTCCTCAAGCAGGATTATGACTTACTGGATTTTGCTATAAATACCGCAGAGGATTTCAAAAAGGCCATTAAAAAAATGAAAGGAGCATGCACAGATTTTTTCAGGAGGCTCCTTATTACCTAAAATCGGTGCCAAATAGAGGTCGAACAGAGGCTTGATGTTTTCCCTGACTACAACTCATTTGTGGAGATGTTGCAGAAGAGATATCAGGAGGAGGAAATGAAAGTACAACATATTAAATCCCTAGATGATTAGATCTTGAGGGGTGAAGTAGATCATTCAGCCATCAGTGTGCAGCTTTTGGAGGATCAGCTTCAATTGAGCACAGCCAAAATTGAGGCTATAAAGAACCAAGCTGCGAAGTTTGACATCAACATTCAGTTTCTGGAACCTTGTGCCTTTGAAGGCATCGCCTCTGAAGCTTTGGCGTGGAAGAATTTTCTGGACACCCAAGTGGGACCCTCCTCGTAAAAGATTGGTCACTTTTGTAATTTGTAATGATTTTGTAAAAACATTTGAAAAAAGTGAAACATTGGAGGTGAAGAGCTGGGAAGCCCAAAGGTTACTTTGGGAAGCCCAACAGTCTCACCCTTTTTTTTATAAATGTAGAAGGCTTAGAAGGAACAAGGGATTTTTCCCAGTTAGACATGTAAAGCAATATTGTAAGAAGAACTACTTTTTTTTGCAATAAAGAATCATTGTTTGCCTGTTGGAGAAAGAGTGGTGGGACTTTCAAATGTTATGCTGTGGATGTTGGAAAGATGAACTATTTTGTTTTTTCCAGCTTAGTGTCCATCAACTGTGAGATCATTCTAACTCTCAGGGCCTATGTTCTTGTTTGAATGATTTATAGTTTATTCTGTGGGATTACCACCATGAGTAATGCATGTTGTTCATAAACAATTGGCTACCTGATTGTCTAAATATTTTAATCGTTCATGTGTTGTAGGAAGGAATATCAGCTACCTGTAATTTCTCATTATAATGCATGCACATTACGCATTACTCATATAATAAGTTACAATTTGGCTCCCCGGGGATAGATAGATAGATAGATAGATATATAGATAGATAGGTGGATAGCTATTTTACTTTATTGCTGCATATGTGATTTAGATGCTTGTGGGCTCTAAGACGAGAGGTAAGAACCTGTGCATCACGTTGTGAATGCTCCTCGCATCCTTTATCACCCTGCATGGTTAAGTAGGCACTTGCATATCATACTTAAGTCAAAAAATACATGGTGGACCGGGCCTCAACCGGTAAAACCTTTGTTTTTGTTACTTTGACCTACGGTAGCCGGACCGCAAACCGGATGGATTCCCCATACCAAACAGTCACGGGCTAGTTGGGAATGCTGACTAGGGAGAATCCCTTGCTGTTGTTGCCTGTGAATTTATAGGCCTCAATAGTTTCTGGTGCTAGAAGGAAGGACGCCAATGCATGGCTGGTCGTGGAAACCTATTTTCCCAAGATTACCCCACCAGCAAATATTTGAAAGCTTTTGACCTGACCCAAGCCCTCACAGATTTTGGCTCTACCTTTGAAGCAAGTAAGCCTAGTCTCATCTTACGGTTTGTCAGAATCCTATTCGTTCACCTTTCTCATGGCTGGTGTAAATGTGAATCAGCCCAAGCCTCTACCGGCTTGGAGAGCTAGATCACCTTTGAACCTCACACCTCCATTGCATAACCTACCTCAAGATTTTGATAAGCTGATGCCTGAGTTTGATCCTGATGAAAAGACTGCTGTAGATGACCACTTGCAAAGTTTCTATTTAGCAGTAGAAGGGTTAAGGGATGGGGAGTACGAAGATGTTGTCTATCGATTATTCCCGCATACCCTTAAAGGGGCAGCAGCATCCTGGTATTTCAGTTTGCCTGCAAACTCTATTCCTGATTGGGCACCTTCAAGCGAACTTTCAGAAGTAAGTACTCAGCCCAAAAGACACATGCCTCACTAATGAAAGGTCTTGGTTTGTTAAGAAAAGAGAAGAATGAGAAGGTACATAGTTTCACTCAAAGATTTTCAACATACCTAAAGAAATTTTCTGAAGCTGACAGACCCTCTGACAAGGTCTTAATTGAATATTTCACCTCTGCCCTAGGACCTTAATTATCTATGTTTGCCAAAATAAAAGCACGACCCACATTGGTAGAAACTTATGAAGAAGCAGAAAGGGTAGAGGCTGAAAAGGAAAGTGTAGCATATTATCCCGATCTACCTAAAGAGAAAACTACCAGGAGAAAAGCCTTATTACTGTCTAAACCTAAAGATGAACAATCACATGATTATCAGGGAATGTTGAAAATGATTCAGAAATTATCCAACCGAATAATAGATCTAGAGAAAGAGAGGAAAGTTCAGAGAACTTACAAACCCTACTACCCAAAAAGAGAGGATAGCAACCAATGGAAAATACCTCCACCTAATTTACCATCAATGAACATAACAGAAGTAGGGGGGGATAATTTCTGCACTTTTCACCAACAAACTCATTCTGAAAAGAAGTGTCCCCAATGGTTAAATTCGATGACATTGGTGATAAATAAGCTGCTGGACTCTAAATTGACTAAAGACAGTGATAAGGAAGAAGAGAAAAACCAAACCACAGAGAAACAAGATGATTATACCATGTTCTTATGGAATGGTAGCTTGCTTTTCAACACAGAAGAGAATGCTTTTAAATCTGAATGCACACCAACAACAACAAAAGATACAGACCTAGCAATTAAAGACAATGCAATAATTTCGAAGATTAAAAAATTGCAAGAGACGGTCGAGAGGCAGATTGATGTAAATATTAAAGATAAAACACCTAAAGTCATCACTGTCAACCAGGAAACCGAGCCAATCAGTGAGCCTGTCAAACTTGTGGAAGAACAGGCAGGTGTTGATCAAGGAAACAATGAAGAAATTGAGGAGCTTAAAGAGGATATACCCACTCAAAACCAACCAGGAGAAGAAGACATAGAACCAGGTTGGGAAGAAAAAGCTGAAACCCTGCCTTTTCTTTTGACCCTAGAAATGCTGAATCATAATGTGCATAATTGCTTGGTAGACTCTGGATCATCGATGAATGTTATGCCACTTGAGGTTTGCAAAATGATTAATGGACAGCCAGAGTCCACAGCATGGGAAGTAACTCAATTAGATAGCACAGGCGTCAAAATAGTGGGAGAAATGAAAAATGTTCTCATTCGCTTTTCTGCAAATAACAAGATATGCCAATTTATTGACATCATGGTGGCTGACATACCGGATGGGTATGGGATTACTCTGAACCGAGATTGGTCTGCCAGGTTAAAAGGTTATTTTGCTTCAGACTGGTCTCATTTATGGTTACCTCTTAAGGGTACCCATAATCGGATTAAAATTTTGAGGGAACCTCACATGAAGCATACTGTCACTAAGCTGGGAGAAGGTAATGAATCTGCTGATTCTGTCCTGGGAAATTATCTAACTGAGCTTAAGCTAAGACCTCATACCTCAAGAAAGGCCAGTTCTAAGTTTGACAATCAGCCTAAGCTCCTTCAACTTCCTCAGGCTGATAAAGACGAGTGTAGACTAGTAGACATGGTCTCAATTTCAAAAATGGTTCACTTAGACCATGGATAGATTTTTTACCTTCACCACAACCTAGCCCTTTAACTCATTTGATTGAATATTTTTAAGGGCAGGCACACATTTTCTTTTCTTTTCTTTTTGCTTTGCACATAAATAATGTTGTTTTTCTTTAATGCTTTGATGTTGTTTTCTATTTGATTATTTGATTTGATTTTTGCTTTCTTTTAGTTTAATGCTTTGTTGCTAGTTCTTTTGGTTTTGAATAAAGAGGCAAACTTTGGTTGCAATGGAAACATCAGGGTTCTTAATTAACTGAAATATGGAGCAAAAGACTGTGCTTTTAAAACATAGAATGTCTTCTAGTAACAGTGTTCCTAATTGGCCATGCATTCATCAAAGTTCTACTTAACTGTTAACACCCAAAAAGTGTTCACTACCTTATCTACCCCACTATATGGCTCATTTGTCCATTTTCCTACCATATTTCCCTTGAAAACCTTGAAAATCCCACTAAAAAGCCTCCAAAAGGCCATAAAATCATAAAAAAGCCTCCAAAAGGCCATAAAAACACCTTTTTCCTCCAAAATATCCAAAAATCCTAAAAAAATAGAAAAATCCCCAAAAATGGAAGAAAAAATATAAAATAATGAGGAAAAAAGAGGAAAAGAGGAAAAAACCCTAAAAAGCTGCCCTAAACCATATGGTTTCCAAAAACCACGGGCCAACACTCCACCACTAAAAAACCATAAATAAGTGATGGAGACCCATTATTTCACATCCACAATCACAAGCATCCTTACTCTGCCAAAAGGGGCTCTCAATGGTGAAAGTAGCTCAAAGAGTGAGCTAGGGTTTCGGCGGGCTGCGTCAAACTACAACATTGTCGATGACTTAGCCCAATCCCCCGCAGCCATGTCTGCGTTAGAAGTCTTAAAAAACTGCCCTTCGCAGCGCAAGAATTTACTCTCAGCCATTGGGGCTATCGATCCAAATGATTCAAGTTTAATGGCATTCGATTTGGCCCAATCCGAACCCCGCCTTCCTTCCACTTTAGCATTCCAAGTTTCTGTTTCCATTCGGAATTTTGTCGTCCATCGATGCATTATTGATGAAGGTGCCTCTACACGTGTCATGCCCACCTCCATCTGGCAGAAAATGGGTTCCCCCCCTCTCCAACAGTCCTCTACTGCGTTGTGAGCCTACGACGGTCGTTCGGATCAACCACAAGGCCTATTAGCTAATGTCCCCGTCCAGCTGGTGGGAAAAACCGTCCTCATAAACATCGAGGTTATTAATGCACCGCTTGATTATAACCTTTTACTCGGCCGCAGCTACATGTATGCCATGCGGGCGGTTGCTTCTACCGTTTTTCGCACCATGATGTTCCCCCATGAGGGACGCGTGCTCAAGGTTGACCAACTCACCTACCATGATCCCAATGCCCCCGCGGCACCCGAAAATGTTCTCCCCATGATTGAACAACCTGTTTCGGGTGCCACCACCTCATTTGTTTCCTCTATGGGACTCGGAGTTTACTCAGACGCGCCAATGACCTCGACCTTCCAATCTATTCCACCCCCGTCGCCCGACACTGATGTGTCTGACCTATGTACCATGTCCCATACCACACAAACTCCTACTAATCAACCACCCTTGTTACCTAAACCCCCTTTAGTCCCTAGTCACATTGGTGCTACACCCATCCATACCATTCCTTTCCTTTTCCCTCCCTCAGGAGTAGTTAGTGCCCCAGTCATGGCTGCCCTCAACCTCCCGAGGTTAACATTAGGATTACCCGTTTGGTATCTTTCGCCTCTCGTTCCCCCGCCGACACCAAATGTCGTCTTGCAACCGGTGCAACCCATTGTCACTACTAGTCAACCACCTCCCGGTATCGCTACCCCGTCGTCCTCCACGAACCCCCCCCCCTCCTCTTACCAAACCCACTGGGGGCAGAGGCCCCCAACCTTACACTGTTGTCCCACCTCCTAAGATAGTAAAAAACCCCCCTGTGTTTCGTGCTCCTCCCAAATGCGCGCTATGCGATGAGTTGGGCCACGTGACTCACCAATGTCCTCAGTTACCGACACTACAGGAACAAATGCAAACGCTTGACGATGACTCTGAAGGCCACCCTTTATGCAACCCCCGTAATGGGTTGTATCTTAAACGTTTTTACCCATAACTGAAACTGCGACCTCATTGGTCTGCCTTGTACAGTTTGCTCTCTTTTTTGTTTTTCACACTTTTTATATGGCCGGATTCATTTTTCCGAGCTCGTGATGATGCTTGAGATCATTTCTCGCTCTCACTTGGTACAATTTCAGCATTGTGTCCTGACATATTGCTGCCTCAATATACGCGCCACATCAGCCGCCATCAGATTGTTCCATACTTTTTACATGAGCCATCCACTCCTATCATACTGCAAATGTTCCATTATTTTGCCACCATTCGTTCACCCCGCAAGGAGGCCCACCAGTGTTCCCCCCCACCCTCGTTCCTGGTCATCATAAATGTTCCTTGATTGAACGCTTCCTCCTTGCCTTACCATTCTATCAATTCAAAGTCTTCTTATTTGCTTTCAGACTCCTTAAAATTGAAAGCAACCACAAGCATGAACTGTCTTGGGCTCGTAAAATCCACACGACAGTACCATTCCATTAATTCAGAGTCTTCTTATTTTCTTTCAGACTCCTTAAAATTGAAAGCAACCACGAGCATGAACTATCCTGGGCTCGTAAATCCACACGAAAGTACCATTTCAATACTTCAGAGTCTTCTTATTTCTTTCAGATTCCTTAAAATTGAAAGCAACCATGAGCATGAACTGTCCTGGGCTCGGAAAATCCACATGACAGTACCATATTATATACACACTTCTTCTAGTTCCCTAACACATGAAGAAGTTCCCCCGCGCCTTCTGGCACTATGATCGATCCTCTCGGTAGCACCCCTAATCAGGTCACCTTTGTTCAGAGTGTTCTGCAGTCTCCTGCCATTTGACCACAGCATTGAGTCTCCCTCAGCCCAGTCAACCTCCCAGATCCCATACAGCTATGATCCCTTTACCACCAGTCTGTTTCATATGCTTCCCGATCGTCCCTGCCATCATACTCTGAACAAAGGAAGTTTGAGTCCACCCACTCTACTTGCCCAGTTATTTACCCCAGTTTACCAACCCTGCCATCAGTACTGTCACATTTCGGTTTTGCACCTCATGCTCCTATCAAGGAAACATCATTGCCTTGATAGTTGCAAGTCTCCCTCTGTCGACGACACCCCCTCTATTCCAGAGGATAGACCCAGAGGTCCCTGCATCTTGGACCCATCACCATCTGTGGTGAGTGCCTACGGACCATTTTGGGAGGAGTCATCATTGCCTCTCCGAATGGTTGTTTCTCACATGCTTGACTTCAACACCTTAATCGCATCGTTGAGAATCGCGCAGGATGTATATCCCTTCCATTATGTGTCGAAGACCCCGGATTTCCCCCGACTCTAGCACATTGGTGAGTCACTTCGGAACGCCCAGTTATATGTTCCAATGGATGTCCGGGCTGCGTTGGTGATTGTATTCGGAAGCCATCCAGTTCCATGCTTCCTTGAGTACCCCGTTCAGTTCCAGTTCAGTGTACCATTGTGAGTATGACCCTTGTCACTCTGATCTAGTAGCTCATCAGTTCCTTTGGTACCACATTCAGTAGCACTGCTGTCATTCCAGTGCAACAGTTGTTCAGCTCAGACATGGCCAGCCCAGCAGTATGTTCCAGATTTGTGTCCCTTCTGGACCCTTATGATATACACAGTGGTTTTCTATGTATCCTACAGGTCCTTCTTTTCGGGCCTCACAGTTACTTTTATGTATCTTGATACGAGCATGGGAATTCCCACCTCGTCCATATGATCAGATGATTCCTCATCCATTATTGAGGCTATGTACTTTTTAGTTCTTGCAGGTGGTTCGGGATCGTGGTTCCAGGTTTCAGTTCGTTTCTTCTCTTCTCCACACCCCATTGCAAACCATTTATGACTTATGATGTCCATCGGCCATACGATGAGCTCCTGACCTCGCACATCAGGGGGCAATCTGTTAACACCCAAAAAGTGTTCACTACCTTATCTACCCCACTATATGGCTCTCGAAACCCTAGCTCACTCTTTGAGCTACTTTCACCATTGAGAGCCCCTTTTGGCAAAGTAAGGATGCTTGTGATTGTGGATGTGAAATAATGGGCCTCCATCACTTATTTATGGTTTTTTAGTGGTGGAGTGCTGGCCCGTGGTTTTTGGAAACCATATGGTTTAAGGCAGCTTTTTAGGGTTTTTTCCTCTTTTCCTCTTTTTTCCTCATTATTTTATATTTTTTCTTCCCTTTTTGGGGATTTTTCTATTTTTTGAGGATTTTTGGATATTTTGGAGGAAAAAGGTGTTTTTATGGCCTTTTGGAGGCTTTTTTATGATTTTATGGCCTTTTGGAGGTATTTTAGGCCTTTTGGAGACTTTTTAGTGGGATTTTCAAGGTTTTCAAGGGAAATATGGTAGGAAAATGGACAAATGAGCCATATAGTGGGGTAGATAAGGTAGTGAACACTTTTTGGGTGTTAACATTAACCCCTTTAAATGACTCAGAATTAAGAGGTCTGGAATACTATTGCGAGGCTCCATCCATTCCACATCTAAAATGTCCAAGGGAGTGACAGCAAAGGACCCACAGAAAGGAAGCTAAGTAAATAGTATATCATATATAAATGATCCCATGCCATGATTTTAGAAAAGCTAAAAGCTATCAAGAGTCAAAACTCCTGAAAGAAACAATACACATCAAAGTAAACTATCAAAAGCATGAATCTCAAATTGCCAAAAGTTCCTCTCTGTCCGTGAGATGAAAAGTCAATTCTTCTCTCACACAAAAGCACACTATGGATAGAGGAGCCTGAATAAAATTCAGAAAGGAAGGCAAATCGAGGACTCACAAGAACTAAAGTTCAAAAGGCACAAAATGCAGTTGGCATGGGAATGAGGAACAAAGGGATAATGATGTTTACTAAATGTTACAATCCTATGGTGTCCAAGCCTGAAGCTACCTAAGGACAAGGGTAAAATGAATCTCACTTATTTGGCCTCAAAAGAGTTATTCAGACTTGCAAATATTTCTGATGTTACCTTTCCCAATGAATGAACGGTTTCTTAATGATTTAAATGCATAATTTGGCCAGCTTAGGAATACAAACAGCTAGAGGATTTCAACTTTTCATCCAAACGGTCTTGCACTGAGAAGAAGTTAAGTCAAAAATCTGGGGTTCACCAGGTAGTCGCCAATTGTTGCAGCTGCAACATTTTCCCAAAATTCCAAAAAAATTCAGGACCCTCCTTTTGCTTGAATCAGTTTGATTTTCTGCTTTGGTTTGATCTAATGATTTTTTCAGAATGATTTTCTAATGCTTGGATTGATCTATCACTTGTTTGATTCTTCCTCTAACGTTTGAAACAATCCACTGTTTGTTCAAACTTTATCGTTGCTTTTAAATGCATTTTCAGCATGTTTGAATCGGAATTTTATTTGGTTGGTGCTCCCGCAGTTGCGGAAGATTGACAGGTCTTGGCTTTGACATTTTCTTCGATAATTTCCCCTAAATCAGCTGAGTTTTTGCTTTTGAATCGGAACATGTTGTTATTTCTTTCTCCGTCGTTGCGGACGGTAAACTCTAAGCTCTCCCGATCATCGCTTTGATTGTTCAAACCCTGCATCGTGGTTCTCGCCGCTCTTTAGGCCTTGGGTTTTCCGCCGTTGTGGCTTCCAAATGCATTATCTTTCCAAGCCTTTAGCTGTTTTCTCTTCTGATTCGAACCTTATTGGTGAGGCGTGATGTCCTTTGTTCTTCCATCATTGCGGCTACGAAAAGCATTATCCTTTCGGTCAGTTAGTGTCTTTCTCCTCCGATAAAGAATGTGCCTATGGCGGAATGGTTTGTCCTTTAGATATCCGCCGTTGCGGCTCTCGTTCCGCTTCCATTCCGATGTTTTAAAGCTCCGACGCGTTATTGTTCTCTCTCGGTTATCCCCGCGGATGGATTAGTGTTTTGGCCACCCGACGTTGTGGAAGGAGTTAGGATTTCGACGTCCAACCCATGTTTCTCTCCGTCGTCCGATCTTTTATTTTTTCCCCGCTGCTTACATTTGTATATATATGAATGGGGTCGGGCTTGTTCATTATTCTATTATTTTTCAACTGTCGTGCTTTGTCATTATCACGCGTTGTTGTTCTCTCGAGCTAGAGAAGGACCCCCTTGTCAGTACCTGTGTCCAGGTGGCTCAAATGTGGGAGCTTGACCGCCTTTCTTCCCACCATCTATGCATTGTTTCTAGGTAGGCTCCTCGTTGCTTATCCCGTTCCGTTCGAGCTTTTGGTTGTTTTTCTATAGTTGGGTTTTTCCCGCGGCCGTCTTCCCTTGCCCCGTTAAGTTACATGCCTATATATTGGGTATTTTGTGGCGTTACTGTTCGCGGAAAAGAAGAGGGGGGATTTTTGACCCACTCAGTAGTTTTTTCCCACAGTCACTTGTTATGCGACCCTGCGCTTAGTAATGGGGGTTTGGTGTAGACGGTCGTTACGCTGTCTGCACCAATCCGCCCTGTGTGATGATGTTTTGGTAGGGGGAGGATTTCATGGCCTTCCTGTGGAACTTGAAATGGCTTCCCTCTCCCCATTTGTTCTCATGCTACCACTTCATCAAACCCCAGTGCTTTTTTATCTACGTGTTTCCGCGCGACCCCATTCGCGCTCAGTTTCGAACCCCAAGCCGGTGGAAGAGGATATGTCACTGCATGTAGTTTTATTGGTCAGAATCGCATGGGTAGTATTTTGTTAAAGCACCGCTGAAAAGCTCGAATATTTTCCACTGTCATTCCTGCACAGCACCGTGATCATGGCACCCGTGAATAGCCCAAGTTTGCTTCATTTTTATGTAGATTTGCTTCCCACTCGATTTTATTGTTAGAGTTGTTTTGATATTAGAAAGCAGTGTTATCTTGCACATTTTTCTTCATGTAGCTATTTCCGTCATGCTAAACATAGATGAAGTTAAACACTGCACCTTGTTGTCCCAATGCTTGCAGCTTAGGCAGAAAGGTCTTAATGAAGATAATTGTATGTATAACAGGAAGATTCCGAATTCAAGATGTCGAAGCGACAGAAGAAGAAGGCCCATGTGGTTGAAGAGGACCCATAAGTGGAAGTTGTCACCAAGACTAAGTACATATACGAGGACACCAAGTGTATATCTGGTGTCGAACCTGAATACCAATGGGGGGGAATATATAGGTTAATCACCCACAGGGAAGTGCCCAATATGGGCTTGGAAGAAGAGGGCATATATGCAAATATAGAGAGATCTTCACTGATGAAGATTTCCACTAGACCAGAGCTATTCCCATGTTCTGAAGTAATTGGTTGGATTCTACCCTGGGCATATGCAACAACGATGATCCTGGAGAACGTTGACAAACAGGGCTATGCTGCCTATAGCCCAGGATATGTAGCCCTGGCATACCACCTGCCAGAAGCACAAGTGTTTGTATTTGATGATTGGTTGAAGAACGTTAGAATGGACCTGGTTGAGACTCTTAAAAGAATGTTGTTGCCTGGAAAACATTTCAGGACCAGGCCAACAGGTGAATATGATACAGCAAGCTTAAGGACCCCATATAGGTTCATATCTTTAATGCTTAATCGGATTTTTGGAAGAACTCATGGCAGGTTCTTCAAATTGGAATGGATGCCCATTATTTTTTATGTTGCAACCTAGGGGACCATTTTCAACTGGGCCAACATAGTATCAAACAGTTTATTTGCCTGCTTGGCCTCAGCCCCGGGAGGAGTATCCCAAAAGAGGTCTGAATTCTACATGAGTTCCATACTTGTCCACTGTATGTTGTGCAATCAGCCTTTCCCTGGACTACGGTGTATCTGGGATAGAGAAAGGATGCCAGTGTATTCTGCATATAAGCCACTGTAGGCACATAAGTACCACAGTCATTACCGGGAAGTCTGTGAACACTTCATCATGCCATTGTAAAGCCTCATTTTTTTGAAGGAAGGTAACTGGATGTCAGAAGAGGCACTGCAAATGATTGAATAATATGTAGAGTATTATTTGACCGAGGATGGCCTTTACTTCAAAATGTTCGGGGGTTCGAAAGCGCCCTCCTTATTACCCCAATACGCCACAGACTACATCATCCATAAGGAGGCCGTCAGGAAAGCCTTCCTGGATGGAATAGGGAGCTTTATGTTTGAGCATAAGAAGACCACCTATCCTCCTTTTCCCTTCAAGTTAGGAAGTTACAAGTTTACCAGAGTGAAAAAAGCTGATGAGTTTGTAGAAGAATTAGAAAGTTTCATTTTGGTGAGATGCCATTCCATCGAAATGACTCCCGCGGTAAAGTAGGTGAACATTGCAAGGAAAACAACGTACATTTTGAATACACCCACCATTGGGATAGGGAAGAATCTATCTTTCGCGGTGCGTTGAATCTAACAGCCTTAAGGAGAAGGTTCAAGAAGAAGATTACCACAAAAGGTGGGAAGGGAGCGGATGAACAAGCCAAAGCTGATGAAGAAGACAGAAAGAGAATTGAAGATGCCCAAAGGTTGGCACAGGAAGCTGCAAGGTGGATGCAGGGAGAAGAAGAAGAAAAAAGAAAAGCTTCCCAAGAAGCAACCAAAAAGGTAGAAGAAGACGCAAGAAATGAAGCAGAAGAAGAGAAAAGAAAGCTTGATGAGGAGCTTAAGATACAGGAAGCAGAGAGGTTAAAGTTGACTCAGATAGAGACTGAACAGTCTGTCTCTGACACAGCTGGTGGTCAGACCCAGGACATGGGGAACCCCAAGGTTCAGGACCCAGAAGTACCGACTACCAGCACCCTTGGACAATCTACGGTCCCCACCCTTAGACTGGTCCCCTTTGTACAGAAGGCGAGTCAAGAAATTCCTGATTTTAACACTGTGTTCTATGACAGGGAGACAAAGAGGATAGTGAAGAGAACGGAAAGGAAGGTTGAAACTGGAGGTCTGCCCGGGAAAATGATAACGGATATGCCCATTGTATTTGGAACAGACCAGGATCCAGGATTCACCATTAGAGCCAGAGCTGCACTAATTCAAGCTTCGGAAGATAATGTGGACAAAATTATGACAGACTTGGAGCAATCCAAGAAGTCCTCTGCTCAACTGAAAGACACATTGAGGAAGGAGAGAGAGGAAAGCAATAGGCTAAAGAGGAAATATGAGGACATGAAAAGGGAGATGAGGTCCTCAAAAGATGAACTGCAACTCCTCCAAACAGAGAGACAAGCTAGTGAAGCTACATAAGAGCATCTAGAGAAAATGCAGTAAAAGTATCAAGAACTAAAGGTGGAGAAGGAACAGCTAATGGGAAGGGTAGAAGACTTAGAGCTGCAGAGAACCACTTGGGAGGCAAACGAAAAGCAAGATCAAGGACAAGAAAGGAAACTTCAAGAGCGTATCTCTTCTCTAACAATTGCTTTAGAGGAAGCAAGGGAGCAGCAGGTCAACCTCCAACCCTTCAAAGAGCATGTGATGGCGCAAAAGGCCAAGATGCTGCAGCTGCAAACTACCATAGAAGAGGAGAGATGCAAATTTCTGCAGGTAGATGGCCGATTAGAGGAGATCCTGGAAACCTCCTCTTACTTTGTTGATAGATCTCAGGATGTCCTTGAAGTCCTAACTGCAAGAATGGCAAGGCTGGAGAATAATGAAGAAACTCCAGCAAAGCTGCCATCGAAGGATAAACGGGCCCTCAAGCAAGATTATGACTTACTGGAGTTTGCTATAAATACCGCAGAGGATTTCAAAAAGGCCATTAAAAAAATGAAAGGAGCATGCGTATAGTTTTTCAGGAGGCTCCTTATTACCTACAATCGGTGCCAAATAGAGGTCGAACAGAGGCTTGATGTTTTCCCGGACCACAACTCATTTGTGGAGATGTTGCAGAAGAGATATCAGGAGGAGGAAGTGAAAGTACGCCATATTAAAGCCTTGGATGATCAGATCTTGAGGGGTGAAGTAGATCATTCAGCCATCAGTGTGCAGCTTTTGGAGGATCAGCTTCGGTTGAGCACAGCCAGAATTGAGGCTATAAAGAACCAGGCTGTGAAGTTTGAGATCAACATTCAGTTTCTAGAACCTTGTGCCTTTGAAGGCATCACCTCTGAAGCTTTGGCGTGGAAGAAGTTTCTAGACACCCAAGTGGGACCCTCCTCGTAAAAGATTGGTCACTTTTGTAATTTGTAACGATTTTGTAAAAACATTTGAGAAAAGTGACACATTGGAGGTGAAGAGTTGGGAAGCCCAAAGGTTACTTTGGGCAGCCCAACAGTCTCACCCTTTTTTGTATAAATGTAGAAGGCTTAGAAGGAACAGGGGCTTTTTCCCAGTTAGACATGTAAAGCGATATTGTAAGAAGAACTACTTTTTTTTGCAATAAAGAATCATTGTTTTCCTGTTGGAGAAAGAGTGGTGGGACTTTCAAATGTTATGCTGTGGATGTTGGAAAGATGAACTATTTTGTTTTTTCTAGCTTTGAGTCCATCAACTGTGAGATCGTTCTAACTCTCAGAGCCTATGTTATTGTTTGAATGATTTCTAGTTTATTTTGTGGGATTACCACCATGAGTAATGCATGTTGTTCATAAACAATTGGCTACTTGATTGTCTAATATTTTAATCGTTCATGTGTTGTAGGAAGGAATATCAGCTACCTGTAATTTCTCATTATAATGCATGCACATTACGCATTACTCATATAATAAGTTACAATTTGGCTCCCCGGGGATAGATAGATAGATAGGTGGATAGCTATTTTACTTTATTGCTGCATATGTGATTTTGATGCTTGTGAGCTCTAAGACGAGAGGTAAGAACCTACGCATCACATTATGAATGCTCCTCACATACTTTATCACCCTGCATGGTTAAGTAGGCACTTGCATATCATGCTTAAGTCAAAAAATACAAAAAATACACGGTGGACCGGGCCTCAACCGGTAAAACCTTTGTTTTTGTTACTTTGACCTACGATAGCCGGACCGCAAATTGGACGGATTCCCCATACCAAACAGTCACGGGCTAGTTGGGAACGCTGACTGGGGAGAATCCCTTGCTTTTGTTGCCTGCGAATTTCCAGGCCTCAACAATGTGCTAAAAAAAATTTGGGTTGTGATTAGGTGACAACTTGGAGCTATTGTTGCCATAAAGACCTAGATTCAAATCCAAGAATCCATGCTTCTCACATGTGTGGCGTTTTTCAAATGTGGTAATTGATTCTACTAAATATTTTTGATGCATCCTTCAGACATAATGTGTGTAATGAACCTAAGGCATAATTTTGGTTCACTAACTCTCTGCAATTAAGCTTCAGACAACTAGTTGACACGTTGGAAATTTTATCAACTAAAAAGAAGGAATAACCTAGGATTTCTGGGTGAAACCAAAAGACAAAGGAGGATACTGAAAGTTCAGATTCCTAAGAAACTGTATGTTGGGACCTTTTAGGTTTCGAACATCATCCAAGATGAAGTCTACTCCCAGGCTTCTAGGAGTCCCAACCGGTGCAAACTGAAATCTTTACAAGCAGTTCCAAATAAATTAGGAGGGTTATAAATCTATGTTTAGGATGCTGACATCAATTTTTTTAGGTTTTTAAAATCTCTAAACAATCAAAATAAATCCTAAGGGTCGCAATGTAGAGACTAGTCACTAGGACTATGCAACAAGCTAAAATTCAATGGATTCCAAACACAGGAAAGGAGAGTCTAATATTCTGTTTTAAGAATGGAGTATCATCATTAGCATATTACTTAATGTTCAGAATAGAAAATAAATAAAATGTATATGTTTAGATTGTCTAATTAACTCAAACTAGAAAACTAGCTCATTTTCTTTAAAATCTAGGCAGGGTGTGAAAGATCTTTTATGAAACTTAATTAAACCACTTCATAATTCTATGAAACTTGTAGAGACATTGAATTAAATCAAAATGTATTAGTGAGGGTCGAAATACATCTCACTGAAATCTCAGAGATGGCCTCTCATATCCAAAACCCCAATAGAAAAGCTCTAGACCTAGGAAATTGCATGGAATCAATTCTAGAGCCTTCCAAACTCTGCAAATAAGATGAAAGTGAGATGAAATAGATATTAAATAGAATTTTTTACATTAGTACATTAAATATACATGAGTGGGTCAAATTCCCATTACAAATACTCCAAAATTGTCAAAATAACATAGCAAAAATAGGAGGAAGGGAGAAGAGTGAACATCAATGAAAGGAGGTATCCAAACTCTACTGGATGATCTAGAAATTAGTTGAACAAGACATCAGTAACTGTAAAAAAACTCCATTAATGTTTGCACCAACTTCATGAACAAGAAAGAACAAGAGTGTTAAGGGGAACATCTCCCAAAGCTAGTTGAGGCACATCACTCAACCATTGAGTAGCAGAGCTCTCAAGACAAACTTAAAATGACCAAAAGTTGTGATAGTGATGTGATATCATTGTTTTATAGCAATATTAGGATTCAAGTTTGAATTAGCTCCATAGGTGCGCCTTCATGAATGAATGGAGAAACTTTCCCACTTTCCTATTTTTGCCCTGACATAGCTTTTCATCTTTTTGGAAACTGCGGCCCGATTGATTTTAACAAAATTGCCTTTACTGCTTTATAAACTATGCCCTCCTTCCTTTTTGATTGACTTGCCTCTTTCTCTTTCAAAAACTGTGCTCTCCAAAAGTTTTATGCTTTTTATCCTGAAAGCTTTTTTGTAGTTGCCTTCTTTGTCCTGGCTTTTCTCTTCTAACTGATTTGGTAGGCTTTTATCTTCTTGCTTGGTTTCTTTTGGATTTTTTCTTGATTAGCTGTAAGTTTCCTTTTCTGGTTGACAACTCATGTTCCACTTGGCCTCATGCACCCTCCTTTCCACCTAGTGTGTTACTTAACATAAAAAGTATTAAAAACATCATAATTGTTAATTATAATTTAGAAATTGCATCCTAGTCTACTATTTGCATATGCATGATTATTATTTTTTACTAATAACCCCTCCTAGGATAGAGCTACTGGGGGTTATGACACACAGCATTAATATGTCACTTGGGAGGGAAATTACAATCTTCCCTTCCCAAATTTTGCTTGTCTTCAAGCAAATGAAAAGATGCATGATGACCATAAGCACTCCCTCCAATATGTTGCTTCAATATTCCGGTGTGTCTTGTTCTTGAGATTTGTTGACACAAACTCAGTCAACAAATATAGTTGATAGGGGTTCACACTCTATCGACACCCAAACCACCGTGATCTCCCTGAGCACTGGCCCAGACAAGTTTTACACTCTTCAACAACACCCATAGAGCGGATGAAGTCTCACACGATATGTTCAAGGGAGAGCTGATGGAACCAAGGTTCCGAAGAATGAGAGAGGACAATGTGCACCTACTTATCAACTTAGCACAATGTTAACATAACCGATCATTCAACCACATCATCATTCAACAGATCACATTTTATCCCATAACAGCAGTAAACAGATTGATGCGCAAATGGATCTAACAAAATTGCATCATTAAACTAAAGGAAACATCACATCATTTACAGATCCATGTCGTAGATACACATTGCATGCATAATCAAACCGTAAAAAATAGTAAAATAGGAAAATAGAAAAGAACGCATTAATTCAGTTCAATTCTGCCATGTCATATTAACTTATATGCAAAAACAGAGGTTCTCCAAAAATAGTTCACAGATCAATAAGTTCTCTCCAAAAATACAATGACATAGATGAGACAAAAAAATATCCAACACTTATGATTCAACATCTACTTATAGGCTTGCACCTTTACATTCAATGTCCACTTAGACAACTTTCTAACTAACTCTTAACTGATTCTACAAAATAATGACCAACATCCGTACAATGTGGTCCAAAAGTACAAAAGCTAACACAAAATACACAAAATATTCCATTTATGCTTTGCATTCCATATTCCACTTGCGCTGTGTCTTTGAACTTGCGTAGCATCTGTGTTGTTGTGCAACTAATGTATCGCAAAATCTCCTGCCAACAGGTCCCCAACACAATCTTGTGGCTCATCCTCAAGCCACGTCAACTTGGCATGGTGTACTCATTGATATTCAGTCTCTGTATTAATGAGTAATCACCTTTACCTCTTCTTGAAATTTCTCAGCAATATCCTGACTTCCTATCAAATCATGCTTCAATGGGTGGTCCACTATCCTCATAGCAACTTCTTTCTTTCCTTCTTGCACAACCGTTAACACGAAAAATACCTTAACAGAAAGTTGTGCTCCAATGTCTTGGAACTCATCTAACGGCTCATTGTGCTTCTGCTGTCGCTCCTGAGCCTTTACAACATGCTGCTGCAACTCCTTCATCTCTTTAGACTTTGTAATCTGAAAAAATGGTGGCATTGTTCTCAATGTTGTCTTTAATGTCACCAGCTACCCCTCTACCTCCTGAAGTTTCTTGGTCAGTTGCACTAACTGCTCATCTTGGATGAAACTGCCCCAAAATTGCATTGTCACTTTAGTGACCTTCTTCGCTACCTGCTCCGTCTCTTCTAGATGTGTCACCAAATCCTCTATGGCACTCTTCCTTTCAGCAACTTTTTCAGGTGGTGTTTCGGGATGCATCAAATCATTCAGATCTGCATTGTCTTGCTGCAACTGTGCGATGACTACTCCAAGTTGTTTTACTTTTTCTACTGCATCTAGTTCCACAGTGCTCCCGTAGACATACTGACGGGCCTCTGAAATTGCCTCTTACAAACGCGCACTGTAATCCCAAAGTTGAGCCTTCTTGACTACTAGTCGATCTTGCTCCCTTTTCAACTCTGTAATCTCCTCAGCGCTCTTTTCCCTCAACTCCTCTTGCGTCTTCTTCAATTCTTCAAGTTCTTTCTGCGCTGCTGCTTCCTTCTCCTGCGATCACAAAAAATAACCATTGATGTTCTTCTCTTTGTCTTCCAACTCCTGATTGGTGACTCATTGCATATGTACCAATGTCCGCGTCAGTACGTTGATATCGATTGATAGGTACTGCAAATGATGCAGGGAGGCATTCAAATCCTTGTTGCTGGTCTCAATCGTAGTCAGGGGAATTTGAACATTTTGAACCCACGTCCTAGTGCTGATAAAGCCAAAGTCCTACACAGTCACTCCTTTTGGTGCTCTCTTTAAAACAACATCATACAAAGAATCAAGTTTTGTTCTTACCTCCGCAAAACCATCTTGTGTTTATTTCTTCATTTCCTTTGTTGTCGTGTTTGTTGCATCTATAACCGCCTTGGCAAGCCAATTCAACTACACCTCCATTCCTGGCGTTGCACTACTGGTTACACCCCGCTCCTGACGCTTATTCATCCTTGTACACTCCACGTCTGAGTCCATAGGTGTCTGCTTCGACTCTGCATCTGAATCATGTGTACTCTATGGATCAGTTACAGGTACTGGATCAACTGATGCATCCATTGGTTGGCCCATCTATGCTTCTTCTAAAGTGACTGGCTCTCTCCATGTGGCGGGCCAATCATCAACCATCATCGTGAGCTCCTCATTAGATAGCTTATACGTGTTCAAAAACCACTGCCTATCTGGGTCACGCCGCACTTGCACGTGAATGGTATGTGGGCTGATAAAAAATCACGCAATCATTTGGTACTTCATCACAACGTCCTTAGCGAGTCACGGAAATTTTGTAGCTGCCTCCTGTAGGGATTCCCAATAAGTCCAGAATTGTATTGTACAGTCCTTTAGTCATTCTGGCTCCCTTACCCACCATACCGTGCACCCTTGCATACTTTTACTACCTGTACCTCCATGCCTTGGTAATCATCTGACTCCATCCACCCTACTATAAGTAAACGAGCGCAGGGCCTCCTGGACCGCTACTGCATCCTCCGTCAATTGGTTTAGTAGAAACAGTGACCAATTCAATTGTGTGCCTTGCACACACTGCTCAAGACATGTGATCACCCCTGAGTTACATTAAATGGGGCGGTTCTTCCTGACCACTTTGCTGGCCAATATCCTTGCGCCGATGCACACTACCTGCTCATTGATACTATCAATGTAGTAAGCTTGACCGTCATGATCCAGCCCATAGCGCTTCTTCAATGTCGTTGCAAGATTCTTGTCATTATCCTTTCCTCAGAAATACTGTGAGGGGTCTGGCCCATTCTTAGGCAGCCCCGTTATGTCTGAAATCATCCCCACAGTGACTTCGACCGGCCTATCCAACCACAAATATCCTCCATGGAATCATGCCAAAATATTCTTCACAATTGCATTTGCTTCCTTCAGTCACCCAAAGTGTGACATGTTGATCAAACCCAACAATCCTGCTATGTCCAACTAATGCACCCAATCCTGCGGAATGTGTTCTATTAGGCCACCTCCAACTGCTACCATTGGTAAATATGGGTCCTTCGTAACATCCTCCATGGCGAGCAGGTCATGATCCTTGTACTTCATTCTCATCAGTGATGGTACAATGTTTGTAGCACATACCGTACCCTGTGGTATCGTTGACACCCTCACTTGGTATTTCTGGTTCTTAATGAGCTTCCTAGGCTGTGCACTGGGCCGACAGGGTGGGATTGACCTAGGGATATCCTTAGCGAAAACCCCTATTTTTGCTGCTGAATCCACAAATAATGAGCTTGGTGGCCCCATCTGTGCAACTTCCTCCATTGCCCTTGCAGACATTCTAGTATGCCTCTTCTTCAACGCCGAAGAGCTAGGCTTCTGTACCTTCCTTTTCTTCTTCGGCACAGACGATGATCCGATTGGCATACTTGCAACTTCTTCTTCAATTATTACTGGGGCGAATGGTGAATCCCTCTCACCTGAAATCTCGACCGAAACTTGCTCACGCAACATACCCGCAACTCTGAGACTGTCTGCACACTTTCCAAAATCTATTCCTCAATTACCCAATCACTATGATTCACTGGAAACAACTCGCAACAACTCAATGCAAAACAACTCTGCACTCAATAACTCAACTCGACACAACTGTGCAACTCAATGCTCAATATTGCACAATGGTGAATGCCAACCACATTTGGCCCCTTCTTATAGCGTCAAGTTAGTCATATACCCATCATGACCAAATCAATGCGATCATCATGACTAAATCATGCAGTAACTGCTCGAATCTGTTGTCGATCCTGTCAATCCAATGGTCGGATTCGCCATCAATGTGCATCGCTTCAACAAGGGTCATCAGTTAACTACTTTAACTATCTATATTTATTGTTGATTTGACTACGTCGCGACCCTGTGGCCATTGTGATAGACGTTCCTAACTGCGCTACTAACTCCCCCACTTGCACATCCACTTCCCCTTGGTGCGCCATCCTTCGATCTATCTATCCTACTTATCTGTCTTTTGTTCTTCTTTTTTTTCATTGCGCAGTTCCTCAAGCATCGTGTGGTTCCGTGCCTGTCCTATAGGGCTTCAACCTGCTACCATTCACTAGTTTTGGTAGCATCACATGATCTAACTGTTGCAGTTGAACTGCTCCTCCTGGAGTAATGGAATTAATGAGATATGGACCCAACCAATCATCTGTAACTTACCTGGATGCTTCATGAACTTGTTGTCGTACAACAACACCAAGTCTCCCTGTTGAAACTGTTTGTTCTTTAAATGGTAATCGTTCCAAGCTTTATGTTGATCCCTTTCGATGCACTGGTGAAATCCTGCGACAAAGCGAGCTTCCTCTAGCGCTGCTTCATCATCCATGCCAGTCGCTACCACTATGCGCAAATTGGGAACAATGTGCTCCATAGGCATGACTGCCTCTTTCCCATATACTAATTTGAATGGTGTCTGCCCTGACAATCTTTTGCAAGCGGTGTGATATGCCCAAAATATTGTTGGAATCTTCAAATCCCAGTCATCACAGTTGGAGTTACATACCTGTGTAAGTGCATGCTCCAATACCTTGTTGAATGCTTCCACTGTCCCATTCACCTGGGGATGATACAGGGTGCTCTTCTTGTGTTGTATCTGAAGCTCCTCTGTTAATGCACTGATTGTGTGATTGATGAAGTGACTCCCCTGGTCACTCATCAATATCCTTGGAAATCCAAACCAAGTCACAATATTGTCAAATAAGAACCTCGTTGTTGTCGCAGCGATGCAATCCATGACCACTACCACCTCCGCCCATCTTGTCAAATAGTTTATCGCTGTAATGATATACCATGCACTAGTGCGCTTCACAGGTGGGTTGATTGGTTCCACAAAGTCCACTGCCCATTTATCAAATGGGTGCAATGTCACCTGATGTACTAGCGGCATCTCATCCCTCCTCAATGGTTTTCCAGTTCTCTCACATACGTCGTAGGTCCACGCATAATCAGTTGCATCAATATGAAGAGTGGGCCACCAAAGGCCTGCACGAAGCACCTTCCTAGCGGTAGCTCGTCCTCCATAATGTCCACCAGCAACTCCCGCATGTGCCTCTGCCATAATATTCCCTTGTTCATTCGATAGGACACATCGGCGCAAAATATCATATGGTCCTAGTTTATATAGCTCTCCAGCGATCAACTAGAAATCTGAGGCCTTAACAACCAACTACTTCTTCTGACTTGTATTAAGGTCCTCTGGCGCGGTTACCGTCGCCAAAAACTGAATGATTTGATCATAATAACCATCAACCATGTCAATTCTGAACAACTACGCATATGGAAATCTGTTTTCAATGTTTGTTGGTTCCTCACCTATCTCAATTTGGGATAAGTGATCAGGGCCCACATTCAAGCAACCCAGCTTCACAATTATCTCAAAATCAAACTTCTAAAAGAGAAGTAGCCAACGACATATCTTCCCCCCCCAACACATGCTTATTGACTAGGTATTTCAAAGCAAAAATGGTCTGTAAACATCTTGAAATGACCGCCCAACAGGTAATACCTAAAATTTTGTAGTGCATATACCATCGCCATACCTTCCCTTTCTATGGTTGTGTATTTTTTCTCTGTAGATGACAGCTTCCCACTAGCGAAAAAAATCAGGTGATCTATATCTCCTTCTCCCGCTTGCACAAGCACCACTCCCAGCATAGCAAATGATGCATCCACGCGAACATGGAACTCCTTGTTCTAATCAAGAAATACTAGTATTGATTTGGAATCCATCTTGGCCTTCATCATATCAAAATTGTCTTGACACAATTGACTCCGTAGAAATACAACGTCCTTCTTCAAAAACTTTTCCATCTACGCTGTGATCGCAGCATACCCTCGTATGAACTTGCGATAATAACCTATGTCACAACGTCACTCTAAGCATATTCACACTCGTAGGTGGTGGCAAAATCAAAATTAGTGCAATCTTCATAGGGTCAACCAAAAGTGCTTGCTTGCAAACAATGTGACCCAACAACATCCCAAAAGGTGCTCAGAAAATACACTTCCTTGAGTTTAGTGTGATCTGATGCTGTCGATATCTTTCCAACATCAGTCACAAGTTTTCCAGATCGTCTTTGATCAATCCATACATTATCCAATCATCCATATAAACTTGCAAGAACTTCTGAATAAAATATTTGAATGCAGCCACAACAACACAAGGAAATATCGCATGCGCATTCTTCAACCCTAAAGGCATCACTGTGTACTGAAAAAAACCTCATTCGGTAACAAATGTTGTCTTGTGGCAATCCTCTTTTGCAATCATGATTTGGTAATAGCTAGAAAACCATCTGTGAAAGAATACATCTCTTGACGACCTACTCCTTCTAGAAATTCATCAGTGAATGGTGTTGAAAATGGATCATGCATACACGCACCATTCAATTTTCTCAGGTCGACGCAGATCCGAACCTCACCTGTTTTCTTATTTTGGACCACCATAGGACTGATCCATTCTGATTCCCCAACTGGCTCAATTATTACAGCATCCAGCATCCTATCAAGCTCAACTTTTAACCTCTCTTTGTATCATGGATTCAGGCGATACGGCCTCTGCTTTACTAGTTTTGCGTCTGGCTGCAATGGAATCTTCATCTCCCCTAAATCTCCCAGTATTTCCTTCATCTCAAAAAAATTCATAGGGAACATATCTTGGAATTCATGCAACAAGTCTGTGATTTTTGCCATCGTTTCTTCATCCCAGTAGTCCCCAACATTTGCAAACTTTCGGTTCTCTTTCGTCTGAATGTTGGCCTTTCTGATCTTCAATGGCTGATTTATTGGATCCGTCGATACATCTGGTGCTGCGACATCCCGACTCCCTTCTGTTTCTAGAATATTGATATTCTGCAGATCATCATTAGCCTCAGGTCCTCCAGTCACGTTATAACATTCCATCATCGACTGCATGTGACAATGCGTATGCAGATCCACTGGATATGCGACTGACATACCTTCAGAACAACATTGTGGATAAGCTGCAGTGCATTATGAACATCTGGGTTGGCATCCGCAAACTTGAAGGCGTGAGTGAAACAAACCATCAACTCCTCCCAAGTAGTGATCTCTCTATGTAATTCAACTAATACATACCAAGATTGCAACATTTCATCCAATGTGTGTACAAAGGCATGGACCCACTCATCATTTGGTCATGATGCCCACAAGGTATGACACTCAGTCAGATGATCCCCATGACTGTTTCGCCCATCGTACCTTCCAGTATGGTACACTTCTGCATCTCCAAAGAAAAATGTCATTAATCTTCGACACTGTGACCACCCATTGATCGACTTCTTATGGGTCTCCGACCATCGTGTTGGAGTAGCCTTCATTGCTTCCTCTAATGCCAGCAACCGTTGTTGTCATGACACCTTATCTTCAAATTCAATAATAAATTCAGATAGATTAGGAATTCCTTTATAGATTGGTAATGCAATAGTTTCAGTTGCGACACAACATAGTGACTGCGTAATCAAGCCGCACTTCCTAAGTGACACCTCATGGAAGTGGTTCTCCCAGTTCTCTAAGGCGTCATCAGAATCAGAAGACGCAAAGCTATCACTGCGCCAACCGAGTTCCCCATTAGCAGTTGGATGTAGATAATCTTATGAAATGTTATATGCATGATCCCATCCTCTGACAACTTCATCTTTCACCAGCTCAATATACCTTCACCCTTCGTTTGGATCCATTGGAACAATGACACTAATGTCCTGATTCTCAAATGTCATCACTCGCTTCTTAAAATTGATCATTGCCATACTATCATTGGCCCATCCAATCCCAGACAATGCAGGATAGCAGCCTCCACCATCAACAACTTCAATCACATTGAAATCAACATAGGTCTTCATTCCTTCAACTTCCATAGCAAGGTGCGAAACTCTCCCAATCGACGTTACTATGGCCTGGTTAGCCAATCGTAGCTACACAGGAGACCAACTCATCGTTGGGATCCCCATATTTTTCCATGTCTGTCTTGTCAGAATATTAAAATATGACCCTCAATCCAGAATAGCTGAATCGACCTCATAGTCCCCAATCTAAATATTCATGCGCATCTCTTTTCCTATCTTCTTCTTATGCAAAGAATTCACCGCGGATTCCTTCTGCCCCTTAGCCAGTAGATGTAACAAATTCTCAATCTTGACAAGAGCATCGAGATCTCTTTCCAACGATAAGAAACTCTCAAAGAAGTGTTGCAAGGTACCATGTGGTCATGATGGACCTGCTTCTAAAGTGGAATAAAAAGCGGTTGGCATTTCATAAACAGGTAAGTTACCTGAGTTTCTGCGTATCTCATCACGTACTTCAAAGAATGTATCTTTCTCCGTGTTGACATCAAATTGTACTTTCTTATTTCCAGCTAATTGGACTTGTGGAATCGGAATATCTTCTTCAGTTGTTGCGCCTCTAGGAGTGACGACAGTGAAATCAACATCCTGCATTTTGGGCTCCACCAAGATCATTGTAACCATCGATCCTTGGTTATGGTTCAGTGATGGATTCACATGTTGATTCATGTTCTTATTTGTATTTTGGTTCTTGTTATGATTCTACAATTGGTTTTGATTCTGCCCTTGATTCTGGTTCTGCAACTGATTCTGATTCTACAACTAATTATGGTTCTACAATTGATTCTGATTCTATGACTACGAAACATTTCTGGCCTACCACCTCGCGATTAGTTGTGGAAATTTCTCAACAGTGTGATAAATCACGGTACAATACGTACATGTAAACTGTAACTATGGAAAATCTCCCTAGTAATGCCCCAGTACACCATAATTATAACATTGGACAGGTCCGCGACCTTGTCTGCCTATGCGACCAAATCCTCCTCCTCGTTCTTGTCGGAATCCTCGGCAGAATCCACACAGAATCCTCCTTATTGCTGGTACTACGGTTGAGCAAATTGTTGTTGCGGTGGATTCGACTACTGCTGAACATACTGTGGTGACTGAACATATTGTGGTTGTTGTGGAGCCATCTACATCTGATTATACTGCTGCAGTGGAAAAAACTATTATTTTGGTTGTTGCGGTATGAACTGAGGTTGTGGTGGTGGTTGTACCACCTGCAGCTGTCGTTGTTGTACCTCTCCATTCACATAATACAAATCATATGTTCTTTCATAGAGCAGGTCATGTGTGAGACAATCCTTATCTTCGTGTCCAACAGATCAGCAAAATGTGTAGTATAAGTTTGTCGGCTTCGTTACCATCTTCTGCATGTACCCACATTCCTCATGTCGATGCCCGTACACTTGGAAAATATGTCACCATGGTACACTTCCACAACTCAATGGGTTTCGCTCCCCTGATAACAACTAGTTTCAGAAATCTAGGCAAGTATCCTTGGTATGTTCATATGCGCAAGATCGAGTGCACCAGAGATCCTCGCGTTTTTTCTTCCCTTATTAATATCTTGCAACTAAAGCATCAAGTTCGCCAACTATGTCTAAATTTGAATCATCCTGACTACATTTTCTCCAATATGTGAAGCTTCCAACTTCATCGCGATCTCCAGAGCCTCACTCTATGTCGCAATATTCTGCTGCTTCAGCAGTAGTCTGATATGAGTTAGCAATGTTGAAATAAACCATTATTTATGCTATATTTATCTCATCTCGAAACTGACTCTTACCATTAGTTTCTTAAATATTTGATCAAAATCCCAAACAGTCTCGTTTGGATACTGCTTAATTTCTTTCAATTTTGTAATGTACTGCGCTTCAGACTTTGGTTTTCTGAATTCTTCAATATGGCCTCTCCTAACTTCTGGTAATTTCTTCGCCGGAGTCCCTGTAGGAACTTGTACAAATTTCATATACCAATCTAGTGCGCGACCCCGAAGGGTTGTCGCCAATTGGCCCTTCTTGACATCATCATCTACAGTTTGTCTGACAATCCATACTGCCTCACACAGGAACCAATATTGCTCCGGATCCTCAGTCCCATTCCCATGGAACAAAGGTAACTTTGCCTCGTCGCCTGCCATTGTTGACCTTCTTCCTATAGATGTTGATATATTATTACTATTAGAGCGTTGTTGACACGTTGGACAAGTCAGTGTTGAACTTTCATTTCTTCCTGATCGTGATGTAGTGCGCGGAGGTGTGGGTACATTGTTGTTTGGGGTTGATCTTACCTCTACCTCGAGTGTACCCTGGGTCTAGTCTTCCTCGTCATCAATGTAGGGTTGCTCTGTCCCATTTGGAATTCCTTCATGGTATTGTGTTTCGATCTAAGCAGGACCTTCCCCTATCCTCTGCCTCTTCTCTTGTCAAAATCTTGCTCCTCTCGTAATACCACTTTCTTCGTTGGCTTTCCTCACAGTCTCGTCATAACTTGCACACATCTACCCCGTATCATTCCATTTGCCTCCCCCCTTTATTTGCAGTATCCATATCCCTCGCACACCAGAGTTCTACTACTCGAGATGCATCTTCAGTATTCTTTTTTCACAGACAAGCATCTTAATCAATAATTTCAAAGACAATAAGAACCTACCTCTTGATCCATTGAAAAATTCCCTTTCTGCTTCGATGTAGGACTTAGTAGTATCAACCGCAAACTTGGTGATATAGTCTTCCAAGATAATATCTAGCCATTCTTCAACAGCCCGCGATGCTTTGTTGTCGGTTTCCTGCAACTCCTGGATCAATTCGGGGGTCCAGGACGTTGGCTCACCTCCTTGGAAATTTTTCTTGCAATAGGTGAATCATGCCAACCAATCATATAGTATGATCAGGAATTCAGAAAAAAAAATACTCGTGTGGACCATCATGTATGTACCTTTCTAGCCACTTATCCTTTATAAGTCTAGGGTTCTAGTTTTCCTTCTCAGCAAATTCTCATAGCTTCTAGTCGAACTAATCTTGAATTTTCAGTTTTTTCGGATTCCAGACCATGTCCTCCCCTCAGTTGCAACAGGGTCCCGACAAAGGAACCATTTGTTGACACAATCTCAGCCAAAAAATCCAGTCGACAGGGGTTCCCACTCTGTCGACACCCAAACCACCACGATCACCCTGAGCACCGACCCAGACAGGTTTTACCCCATCCAGAAACACCCACAAAGTAGATGAAGTCTCACTCGAGATGTTTGAGGGAGAGATGACGAAACCAAGTTTCCACAAAATGAGAGAGGACAGTGTGCACCTACTTATCAACTTAGTGCAACGTTGACAGATCTGATCATTTAACCACATCATCATTCAACATATCGCATTTTATCTCATAACAACAGTAAACATATTGATGCACAAATAGATCAAAAAAAATAGCATCATTAAACTGAAGGAAACATCGCATCATTTCCAGATCCATGTCGCAGATACACATTGCATGCATAATCGAACCGCAGAAAACAGTAAAACAGGAAAATGGAAAAGAACACATTAATTCAGTTCAACTTCCGTTGTGTCATATTAACTTCCCTGCAAAATCACAGGTTCTCCAAAAACAGTTCACAGATCAACAAGTGCTCTCCAAAAATACAATGACATAGATGAGCCAAAAAATATCCAACACTTATGATTCAACATCTACTTGTAGGCTTTCACCTTTACATTCAAGGTCCACTTAGACAACTTCCTAACGAACTCTTAACTGATTCTACAAAATAGCAACCAACATCCACACAATGTGGTCCAAAACTACAAAAGATGACACAAAAATACATAAAATATTCCATTTCCTCTTTGCACTCCATCTTCCACTCGTGCAGTGTCTATGACTTTGCGCAACATCTGTGATGATGCGCAACTAATGTATCCCAAAACCATTTTCCAACAAGATTTATCTTCAAGCACACCTATGAAGAAAAAATTAGGAGAAGTATCCATGGGCAGCACATCACCACTTCCTTTATTTCTTAGTATGTGTTTCCTACTGACTATCATTGGGATGTTCAACCAACCAAGCACCAAGGCTATCATGCTTTTGTTGCTCTACTATGGTGACAAAATGCACCCTGCAATTAAACCACAAGTACACCCAATAAATTATTCCCCGTGCAGTAGAACCAAAACATGATACCACATAAATGAACTCATGTGAAGAAAGTTTGAATTTCTCCATCTATCCAACATGTCAATAGTTTCTCCAAAGAAGGGCAATGTTAGGGACCCCTTGCTTACATTGCATCCCCATCAATGAGAATTCCATCCAACAAAACTCCTTCAGAAAAGTATGCCCAAATCCCACTCCATCAACTGTAAGTATCCATGTGGTAGTGTCAAGGATGGAAACTTGACATCCCAAGGAATGCCAGGATCCCACAGTCTAGTGTGCATCCTCCTAAGCATCATCAACATCATGAAGAAACCATCACCATGAAAGGTGCTATGAAGGATAGCAATAACATCATGAAAAATGAATGGATCATGCAAGTGACATATAAGTATGTCACCTTCCAAGTTAGGTTGAAACACAGAGAGATTCCCCATCGTAAAATATATTTCCCCAAGGTGAGACCGAATCCAAACAAGTCTCTCCAATCTTCTAGGAAGGTTCTTATGTTCCCAATGCACACAAGAATCAAATATGAAATCAATGAATCTCAAGTGACAAGGGTGAAAATCCCAAGTCCAACCACAAGAAGGGTAGGCATCATCCCAAAAAAAAGAATGCCCAGGATGCTCACAAGAAAACGATGCATCAAAAAGATCTCCAAGAATGCAAGCAGGAAATACAAACATGTGTCTCCTCATCCAACAAGGGAATGGAATGACACTCAAACCAAAAGATCCACGTGAACACATCCAATGGATCAACTCTTTTCCACTAGTTAAAGAGTGCAAGCATCCATCCAAATATGTGTATTTTCTCCACAGGAACCACCTTGTGCAAGATATATGTCTCAACAACTTCTCTTAGCATCTTTCTTGCTTAGCTTCCTTCCACCAACCATGAGCATAATTTTTTCTGCATGCATGTAGTCTTCCACCCACTCCATATGTGGATAAATGGCATAAAATGGCAGCAATATGTTCATATGTTTATTCTCCATCCATGATTCTTCCTCATCTAGAGAAATATTATGATCCCCTGAGCATGGAACAAGTGCACAAATCCAATGGCTCAACTCTCTGCCACCGGGTCCACTCAATTGGTGCAAGTGAAGGAGGAAGGCATCAAAGAATGCAAGTGGATGCCTCTATTGTTTATGGGAAGGGAATGGTGAATTCATCAAGTCATCATGAACACATGTGGGAACCTCGTGCTCCTCATGTGGAACCAACAAGGAAAACCCCTTCTCCCAATTTTCATCCCCACCTGATATGGCTGAATTAAAAGTGTGGGGTGAAGAACTATGAAACAACTCTCTACAATACTCATCCATCAAGCTAATGGATGCACAAATTCCTCCATTGGGTGGCTCAGTGAAAGTGTGATCATGATCCTCCTGCAAAAATGTGCAATAGTCTTCTATAGGAGATTCATAATTTCTCTGGCGATGAACAAGTTCTTAGTCAATATTTTCTTCATCATAGCTTTTCACAAGCATTTGCAAATTTGTACCTTCCTCATGTTTTTTCTCCACATGAAGTTCCTCTAGCACATCCAAAGTACATCCGACCATGTGCACATTATAATTTTCCATGAAAGATGGAGGGTTTGGTACATTCAACTCCTTTCAAAGTTGATCAATCTGCAACCTTGACCCTTGAATAGTTTCTTGGGTTCTCTTCAAGGAATCATATGTAGCCTCCCATTTTCTATTGAGCCTTTCAAACTCTTTTGCTTCCTTCTTGAATTCACAATGGTACATTTCAGCCACCATGAGGAGATGATATATGTTAGATAGTAAGTTCATGTAGCTCTCCTTCATCTTGACTATGGATTCTTTAAGAGCTATGAACTCTTCTAGAAAGGCTTCTCCTTCCAACTCTGCTCCAGAAGCTTTCCAACAACATCTTGCCACCAAGGCATTGGTTTCAACAAAGTTCTTCATGGCTTCCATAATATTCTCTCTGTCCTCCTTTATTGATCCACTAAAAAGAATATCATCCACCAATTTTTTTCCTTCCAATGGCTGACACATAATATCATGTTGCTTGTGCTATGGATCCACAACACAGGTCTCATTCTCAACATACCGGTCAGCTTTAGAATTTGTTACAAAATCACTTCCATGATATGAAGTGGAGGGTATCTTTGAAGGTTGCAATGAAATGTGATCTTTTCACAAATCAGAAATTACATCATACCTTGGCATTTCATATTCATGTAAGGACACTGTGGTGGCCTACTCTTCCACCAAATTCTCGGGTTCACACCCAAGTGGTATGGCCTTGTCTTCTTCTTCATTATGAGGCTCAAGAGGTGATTGTAAATCTGATTTATACTCTTGTTTTTGTTATGATCCAAAAGATGTGTCACTACCCTCACATGAACCAACATCCTTAGCAATGATATGGAAATCACCCACAAAGAAGCTAGAAGTGAATTTATCTTCAATTTCTTCTCTCATGCAATCTCCTTATAGTGACTTGAACTCCACCTCATGATTCTATGCCTCTACTTCATTTCCATTCTACTCCATGAAACTTGAGACTTCTATATCTTGAATGGTACTCATGTCACAACTTTGAGAAGCTCTTTTTGAAGAAAAAGCAAACAAACTCATAATGCTTGAACATGCAGATGGCATTGATGAATCTTCAATTTTGGTTCCTTCTTCTTCCTCTTTACTCAAATAGGTGGAACAATTTGGTTCCTATATGGTTAGTTTGATGCTCTTGGAACAATATTCATCAACATTTTGTTGCCAAAATCCATACTTGAGATAGACATATTGCTTGAAAGTCACGGATGCACCAATATCCTTGCCCAGTTCTATATACTCCTAGTAGCAACGGGGAATCTCTTCACATACTTCTATCACCTTTGTCAAGTATTTCTTAAACATTGATGGTTCAACTCCAATATCTTCTCTATATGTTGGATAATAGTGTTGATGTATTTGTAACTTCGGAAGATATTCTGATGTATATTATCATTGTATGTTGTAGTAACCCCATTGGGTATGTGTGTTACCCCTTTACGGGATGTCTAAATTGTGTCTAGCCGTTGAGCTACAACCTCTGTTGTAAGTTGGGGCAATAGTCCCTAGTGTAACATCATGTAATATGTAATTGTGGTATCTCTAGGAGAAGTGGGCCCCATGTGAGATGACATGTAGGCTCGAGTCTTATATTTGGTCATTGACTTGAAAGGGTATAAATAGGGAGGCGCTCTCCATCATTTATACACACCTCACACACTCTCTAAGGAATTTGAGAGAGAGAGAGACAGTCATAGGAGGAGAGAATGATAGTTGTTGAACTTTTCTTATTACTGCTTTTGATCATCTTACTATTCTGAAGAAGTTTGCGGGGTTTTCTCCTTTATGGTTTCCTCGATGAAAAACTTTGTATCTTGTGTATCTTTTATATCTTATGCATTTTGATGTACTTTTTATTCTTTCAGATAAATATCCTAGATAATCTAATCAGATCTTAAGAAAATCTAACATGGTATCAGAGCCTCTCTGAAAGAAGGCACTGTGCAGCTGTGGGAACTTGGGCTTCCTAGTTGAAGGTGTTCTTTCCACAGATCATCAATAAAGGAGGGATAGGATAACTCAAATCACTAGGGTGCATCTATTGGAAGTATCAGTTTCTGAATTAGATAAGTTTCATTGTACAACCGAAATACAGCTGCAATGGCAGCTAATGGAAATTAGGTTTCCATGCCTGAAAACCTTAGAAGACTGAATTTAGTAATCCTAGAACTTTCACTATAACACGAGATTGGAGAAGGCTCAAAAGCTGAAATTTTCACAGGACAAAGAGAAATTTGTGTTGTACGCTGTGTAAAAGTTTCAGCCTCAGATTCTCTATACTTAAGAAGATATGGTTCCTCCAAATCAGGGTTCCAGCCTCCTCTAGAATACAGTCATAAACATGTGACCTAGGGAGATTTCCTATATCTCGAGCTAGGAAGGTCCAAATGAAATTTAGCAAGATTTTGCAGGTAGGGAATGGACTGTAGTTTATGTGGTACACTTTTCAGACTCAGAATGTGAAATAGTGACACGTGATAGTCCATACAAGTTCGCTATGATGAACAGTCACCTTGGGAAAATACGAATAACTCCCACTTGGAGATTCCATTTCTGCTCTAACCTATGGGCTTGGAAATAAGAATTATCAGGCTATCATAGTGTGAAGTATCATACCTTAAGGATTCGAAACTTTGTAGATACAACAGAAGCAATATCAGTCATTTCTACGGAAGAAATTGGACAACTAGGGCTTCCTGTTCCGGGAGCTTCCCTCCACTGTTTTCAGAAAAGGAGTACATTGGACAACTCACCTTGAAGAGGCCCATATTTATATCCAATCAAAAGTTTGAAATTCCAAGTTTTGAAAATTAGGGTTTCTATGACAAACCCTAGATATACTAGCTCCAGAATCAGTACAAACACCTCAAATTGGTAAGACCTAAATTTTTTCTATTTACATTTGGGGTTCTCATTTCAAAATGACTAATCACACCAGATTGATGACAAGCTCGGTGAAGCTGAGAACTTCCTAGTATGGAAGTAGAGGACCTCCATTATCCTTGAAGAAATTAACTTGGATCAGTATTTCAGTAAGGAAGTTCTAAGAGCCAGAGGGAGATGACACTAAGGCAAGAGCCAAGAGAATCATTGCAGATTCTATTAAAGATCATCTCATCCCTCATGTGTCATCCTTGAAGACACCAAAAGGAAGTGTTCGATGCTATGATGAATCAATCGAAGAAGAATAAGATATTGTAGTAACCACCTTGAATGGCCTCCCAAGATCATGGGATTCATTCATTCGAGGAATGTCTGCCAAAAGGAAGAGATGATCTTCAGCAGACTCTGGGAAGAGTGCACACAAGAAGAAGCTCGACTCATAATAAGAGAAGAGAAGATGGGAGCAAATAAATATCAAGATCTCAAGATTCAAATAAGATCCCTCAATCGATGAGGAATATGAAGGACTCTATTCTTGAAGAACCTCTTATCCATCTTAGCATTTGGATAACAAATGATGATGTTATGAATGAAGAAGATGATGAAGCCGAAGGATCAAGAAGGAGTCTGTCCACGAAACAAATAAAGATAAGTATTCAATTGTCATTTCATGATATTGTTTGGTTATGCATTTGTTTATATCCAGTTGATGTGTTATGCATGTTTGAGTATTTGCATTTATACTACTGAATTGCACATGATGGGTAAAAATTCAATGATGTTGTACAACATTCCATTACTACTTATCTAGATTGAAACCTCTTTGTTGGAATATTAGGAGTAGTACACACTCTTAATAACATTAGGGTAGAATGCATCTACAAGTTATTGTATGTATACATGATATGGATGAATGTTGTAGCATTGGCTAAAATAGTCACATGGCTATGTGACATATATTTATCACTATTAATATGTTTTAGAAATTATGATATGTTTCCAATCATGCAAATGAAATTGACTTGTAGATCATTCCAAAGAACAAGTAATGACATTTCAAAAGAGGAACCTGAAGCTTCCCCGGTCAAAGACACCATAGCGAAAGAAAGAGCTTCAGAAGAATATAAAGAGAACGATAGATCCATCTTGAGAGATGAATACCACCTTGGGCATGATAAATAATCCAAGATGAAGAATAGTATGACGATACTTCCAAAGAGAGGCCTCAAACACACTCTAGTTATGTGATGCTGTTGAGTGACATCATTGATGCAGAGCCTTCTAGCTATGAAGAAGTAGACAAGAATAAAGGGAAGGAGACTATGATCAAAGAGTACCAGTTCAAGAAGAATGATGTCTAGGATGCGATGTTGAGACCTTAAGGGAAGTCCATAGTGTCTTCCATATGGATATACAAGATCCAGCATGTAGTAGATGGCAGCATCGTGGGATACAAGGAAAGATTCGTAGCATGAGGCTTCTCACAGAAAGAAGGCACAGACTACGAAGAGACATTTGCACCAGTGACGTGGTACACTTCCATTATATCCATACGTACAGGTATGAGATGGGAGATACATCAGCTGACATCAAGATAACATTCTTGAATGATGTAGTCAAGGAGGAAGTATACATATAGCATCCACTAGGAGTTGAGACACATGACATGCAGACTCATTAAAGAAGGCATTGTACAATCTTGTAGATGGGTGCAAGAAGAACTTTTCAAAAAAGTTCAAGATAGAGGATCTAGGTATCCATTGACCCTAGATGGATACATAGAATATTAGTAGAAGAGGGAGCTACTTGTCACTCCATTATAGAATGGTTCAATACATAAAGTACAAAATCCATAGGGGGAATGATGCTCCGCTTTAGAGTGAGTGACTACAGAATATCCCGAGGTTCTACATGGTACGACAGGATGGACAACTTACTGATGGCTCTAGGATTTAATGAGAGTAAATCGGATTCCAACCTTTACTTCAAGGTTGAAGGCAGAAGACCAGTGATGCTCCTATTATATGTCGATGACCTGTTCCTAACAGTAAAAGAGGAACTCATTAAAGATGCAAGTAGGAGACTTGATCTCGAGTTTGAGATGAAGAACTTGGGTATGATGCACTACTTTCTAGGCATGGAGGTGTGGCAGAGTGCATATGGAATCTCCCTTGGACAAGGGAAGTATGCAATGGAGATCCTGAAGAGATTCAGAATGATGGACTGCAAGGTCATGGCCACACCTATGGCATCGAACCTTAAGTTATTGAGTGATGCTTCATCAGAGACGGTTGATGCCACAATGTATCATCAGATGATTTGTTCATTGATGTGCCTAACGAATACAAGACCAAACACATGTTTTGTTGTGAACAACCTGAGCTAGGTCTTGACGGATCCGAGACATGCTCACCTGGTTGCAAAGCATGTAGTGAGGTACCTGAAGCGTATAATTGAGTATGGGATCAAGTATGAGACGAATCAAAAGACTAACCTGTACGGTTATGTTGATTCGGATTGGTAGCACCACTGAGAAGAAGAGAACCTTGGGTTGCTTCTTCAATTTGAGATCTAGTATGGGCTATTAGTTTGGTAGGATGGAGTCTAGCATGACGCTGAGTACAGCCGAGGCAAAACATGTTGCCACTTGCTCGGCTATTTGTGAGGTAGTATGTTTCTTTTGAAAGCTACTATTTGATTTGATTGATCTAAGTTGCATTTTTTGTATGATGCAGAGAGGAGCAATGACGCTCCAGTATGTGATCCAGATCGAGATATTTCGAAAGAGGGAGTGATGAGATATAGCATAGCCGATGAGACAGGTTGTATAAGCATAAAATCTCAGCGAAGCTCGTAGGTTGCTCGGAAGTAATTAGTCATGTAGGTTGTCCTCGGATGTAATCAATCTAGATGAAGCTCGCAGGTTATCCTTGGACGTAATCAATCCTGATGTGATTCTATGCTAGAAATGGTCAAAGTGAAGTTTGAATACTTCAGAGAGAAGCTTGGTGTACTTCAAATAGAGGTTCCTTCCAAGGGGAAGGGATGATTTCGAAAGATATAGATACACATAAGCCTTTCCCACATGGTGGCAGGCTGGGCCTCCCATGGTCGTGATGTAAGTGCAGAGCCTTTTCAACATGGTGGCAGGTGGGCCTCCCATGATCGTGATGTAAGTGTAGAGCCTTTACCAGATGGTAGTAGGTGTGTCCTACAATGCCAATGGATGTAAGTGCTGGAGCCTTTCCTATATGGTAGTAGGTATGTCCTACCATGCCTGTGGATGTAAGTGTTGGAGCCTTTCACGGATGGTAGTAGGTGTGTCCTACCATGTCGATGGATGTAAGAGCTAGAGCCTTTCCCGGATGGTAGTAGTTGTGTCCTACCTTGCCAGTGGATGTAAGTGTTGGGAGCCTTTCCTGGATGGTAGTAGGTGTGTCCTACCATGACGGTGGATGTAAGTGCTAGAATCCTTTTCCTAGATGGTAGTAGGTTTGTCCTACCATTACAGTGAATGTGAGTGTTATGTTATGTGTATCTGTATTGTGCTCCATGTGATGATGAGATGATATAAATATGATGAGGTAACAATAGGGTACACAGGTATTGCAAGGCATGTAATCAGTCCTAGGATGCTCCTCCAGGTATTGCAGTGGCATATAATCAGTACTAGGAGATATTGTAGGTTTTGCAAGAGGCATATAATAAGTCCTAGGATGTACCTACTTGATGGCTTGCTCACAGAGATGATGTAGATGAATACCTGGCAGAGGACTAGGCCTACATCCAACATGAAAAAGGGTTGGCACTGCAAGAAATTATGATGACATATAGTATGGGACGATGATCAAATTATAAGAAGATGATAGAAATAGGTATGATAAAGACTCTATGACTCCGTGATTATGATGATGCAATGAAGACCTGACCAGATGTGTTGATGACTGTGTAGAGAGAGAATACCTTCCTAGTTAAGCGGGAGTGTTGATGTATTTGTAACTTCAAAATATATTCTGATGTATATTATCATTGTATGTTAGTGTACCCCCATTGGGGATGTGTGTTACCCCTTTACGGGATGTATAAATTGTGTCTAGACCTTGAGGTACAACCTCGGTTGTAAGTCGGGGCAATAGTCCCCAGTGTAACATCATGTAATATGTAATTGTGGTCTCTCTAGGAGAAGTGGGCCCCATGTGATATGACATGTAGGCTCGAGTCTTATATTTGGTCAGTGACTTGAAAGAGTATAAAAAGGGAGGCACTCTCCCTCATTTATACACACTTCACACACTCTCTAAGGCGTTTGAGAGAGAGAGATAGTCAGGAGGAGAGAAAGATAGCTGCTGAACTTTTCTTATTACTACTTTTGATCATCTTACTATTCTGAAGAAGTTTGCGGAGTTTTCTCCATTATGGTTTCCTCGATGAAAATCTTTGTGTCTTGTGTATCTTTTATATCTTATGCATTTTGATGTACCTGTTATTCTTTCAGGTAAAGATCCTAGATAATTTAATCATATCTTAAGAAAATATAACAAATAGAATTCATCATCCTAAATTCTTGGCAAGCCTCCGTCAACATAAATGGTTTCCTCTTCATATTGTTCAAAGTCTTCTTCTATCATTGGTAGGAGCCTCAGAGATGCAACTTGAATTAGTTATTTGTAATATTTATTCACTAAGAGCTTAGTTTCCATAAGAGTGGAGGAAATTTCTTTGATACCACTGTAATGAAACTAAGGCATAATTTTGGTTCACTAACTCTCTGGAATTAAGCTTCAGACAACTAGTTGACAAGTGGGAAATTTTATCAATTAAAAAGAAAGAATAAAATGGGATTTGCAGGTGAAACCAAAACACAACTGAGGATACTAATATTTCAAATTCATAACCACCTATATGTTGGGCCCTTTTAGGTTTCGAACATCATCCAGGATGAAGTCTACTACCAGGATTCTGGTAGTCCCAACTGGTGTAAACTGAAATATTTATAACCAGTTCCAAGTAACCAATGGATAAGAGGGACTTAGGAGGGTTATAAATATATTTTTAGGATGTTGAAATCAATGTTTACAGTTTTCTAATAGATATTAACTGTTGAAATATTGTAACTTCGAAGAATATTCTATATGTATCTTTTGTGGTCCCCAAAGGTCCTACCGGGAGAAACACTTGTATTATCTTGTACCCCGATGCTTCTAATCGGAAGAACTAATAAGAGTCATGAGGTTGTCCCCTCTATTTGTAAAGGTGGGTCATTAGCACCCCAGTGTGGTTACTCGAGCCTACATGATTAACTCGAGCCTACATGTCGGATGAGTTAATTCAAGTGAACAAATGAATATAAATAGAGGTGTGGTGCTCCTCATTTGAGACACACACACTCTCACTTGTGTAGAGCATTAGTGGAGAAGAGAAGTAGCTGGAGAAGGAGGAGGATCAGGCTTTGATCTCCTTGCTGGTTTTATCTTTTATCTTTTTGGGGCATCTATATTGAGGAAGCTTTTGCTAGGTTTTTCCCTTTAGGGTTTTCCCGGGATAAATCCTTGTGTTCCTTTTGTATGGTTGTGCTTGTCTATCTTTCAGTGATCCTGTTTATATGCTTTTGTTATGAATATGAAATGAACTACTAATGTCTTAGCTAAGCATATAAAAATTTAACATGGTATCAGAGCCACCCTAAAAGAAGACATTGTGCAGCTAAAGAATCTAGGGCTTCTTATTTTTTGGGTCTCTATCCATGATCGATCAGCAAAACAAGGCTAGACTGACTCTCCATTGAAGGGCGCATCTTTCTATTGAAGCGGAATTTGATTACGAGCATTTTCAGTTTTGGTGCGGAAAATTAGGGCTTTCTACAGAAGAGGAATTTTTGAGTGATCCCAGCATAGTATTTTTCTCCTCATAAAAATCGAATTTTAGAGACCTGGATCAATAAATTTGGTTGGGTGAAACTCTGGAAAATTCAAACCCTAGTTTGACCCCGATCTGGAAAAACCCTAAATACTAAAACTGCTACGTTTTGGTACATTCACTATATCCTGATATTGGAGAAGGCTCGGGAGTTACAAATTTCAAAGGCCAAAGATAAAATCCTAATTTACACTTTTTCCGAAATTCAGCCTCAGATTCGATATATTCTAGGAGATATGATCCCTCCAAGTTAGGGTTCTAGCCTCTTCCAGAATTCATCCCTAAACAAGACACCTGGGGATAATTGCTATAGAGTGGGCTAAAGAGGTCCAAATGTAATTCCTGAAGATGTTCCTAAAAATTCAAAGAATTTAGTTTCTGTGATCCAAATTTCAGAACCTGAAGATAAACCAGTGACACGTGGAATTCTGTACAACTTCACTATTCTGAACAGTCCTGTAAAAGGTCACCTTCGGAAAATGATCATAAATCCCAATTGTTGAAACAAATTCTGATAAAAACTATGGTGTTGGATCAAGTATATGCGAGGTTACCTTAGTGTGAAATTTTAGACATAAAGGAGCATTAATTTCGGAGATATCACAGAAACAGTAACATGCATTTCTACAGAAGAAATTGGAAAACTAGGGCTTCCTGTTCCGGGAGATTCCCTCCACTGTTTTCAGAAAAGGAGTACATTGGACAGATCCATTTGAAGAGATATATCTTTCTATCCAATCAGATCTGAAAGATTCCAAGTTTTGAAAATTAGGGTTTCTCTGACAAACCCTAGATCAGCCAACTCCAGAAGCAGGATGGACACCTCAAATCGGTAAGATCTAATCTTTTGCTATTTGCATTTGAGGTTCTCATTTCAAAGTGATCTATCACATCAGCTTGATGATAAGCTTGGTGAAGTTAAAAAATTCCAAGCATGGAAGTATTTTATCTCTCTGAAGAAAATGAATTGGACACCTGCATGAGTAGAGAGGTTCCAGTTCTAGAGGGAGATTAGCCTCAAAGCCTTACACAAGACGAACTTGATCAAGGCCAAGAAGATCATTGTTGATTCAATCATGGATCAACTTGTAAAGACATCGAAGATGTTTGATTCCTTGATCAAGCTATTTGAAGATAAGAACATAATTCAGAAGGTGGATTTGAGAAAATAGTTGAAGAATGTGAAGATCCAGAATGCATAACATCTTGAAGTGGTAGAAAAAGAAGCAGAGAATGCAGAAGTGGTGATAGCCACCTTGAATGGCCTCCCATGATCATGGGATTCATTCATGCGAGGAATGTGTGCCAAAATGAAGTGATTGCTTTCAGGTGACTCTGGGAAGAAGAAGAAGCTCGTCTCATAAGAAGAAAGATGGGAGCAAATTGAAGATCAAGCTCTCACCATTCAAAGAAGATCCCTCAAGCGATGAGGAATATGAAGAACTCAATTCTTGACAAACCTCTTATCCATCTTATCATTTGGATAAGAAATGATGATTTCATGGATGAAGAATATGATGAAGCAGATTGATCAAGAAGGAGTCTACCCACGAAACAAACAAAAGATAAGTATTCAGTTGTCATTTAATGGTATTGTTTTGTTATGCATTTGATTATATTCAGTTGATGTGTTGTTTGCATGCATGTGATGGGTAAGTAGCTCATTGTTCTATACAAATCTCCATTGTTACTTATCTAGAATGAAACCTATTTGTTGACATATTGGATTAGTGCAAAATCTCAATGATGTCATGGTAGAGATGGAAAGCATATAGAAAGTTTCTGTGAGATATGGATGAATGTTGTATTGGCTAAATAGTTGCATGATGCATAAGAATTTGTCATTATGCATATGTAGTTCTAACCATGCAACTGGTGCATTTGAATTGTAGGAAAGGTCCTGTACAACCTCCTAAAAGAAAGGAAGGATGAGACTTGTTCCGAAGAACAAGCGATGACAATTCAATAAACATGAACGTGAAGCTCCCAGGGTCAGAGACACCATGACAAAATAAAGAGCTTCAGAGAGCGGTAGATCCACCTCGAAGGATGAAGACCACCATGGGTATGAGAGATAACTCAAGATGAAGAAAAGAATGCTATGAAAGAAGCTATGATCAAAGAATAATAGTTAATTATGGGGAATGATGTATACGATATGATTTCGAGACATAAAGGGAAGTACGTAGTATCTTCCATATGGATCTGTAAGAACAAGTGTACAAAGCAAGAATCGTGATTTGCCTCGAAAGAATAGACTATGAAATGACATATTCTATTGACCAGTATATATCAAGCATAGAACCACCTATACAAAATGAAGAGGGAAGATGATACTCCACTTCAGGGGGAGTGACTACAGAAGATATCTGAGTTTGACATGGTATGACATGATGGACAGCTTCTGATGGATCGAGACTTTACCAAGAGTAAAGTGGGTTCCAACCTTCAAGGTTGAATGCAAAAGACTAGGATATGTTGATGACCTGACAAGACGAACTCATGGAAGATGTTATGATGAAAGAATACTAGAATGATGTTTGGGATATAGTACTCAAACCAGAAAACAAGAATGTGATATCTTCCAAATGGATTTGCAAGATAAATTATGTTGTTGATAGAAGTAAGGAAAGACTTGTGGCTAGAGGTTTCTATCAGAAAGAGGGAATTAATTCTGAAGAGATAGTTACTCCAAGAAGCAAGGTACACTTCCTTCAAAGCTATCATGGTAGTTTCTTCCATGATGAAGTAAAGACAAGCCTTCCTTAATGGTATGATTGAGAAAGAATTTTACATCGAATAGTCACGAGGATTTGAAGTTGAAGACAGATGGAATCAAGTAAGTTGAAGACGGCCCTCTATGGCTTGAAGTAAGCTCCCAGAGCTTGGTATAGAAGAATAGATAGTTTCTTGATGAGCATGGGATTTTCCAAGAGTAAAGTCGATCCCAACCTTTACTACAAGGTTGTAGAAGATGAACCTGTCATCTTGTTATTATATGTGGATGACTTATTCTTGATAGGGAATGAGAAACAGATTATGGAAAGCAAGAAGAAACTAGCAGAAGAATTTGAGATGAAAGACCTTGGGTTAATGCATTATTCCTAGGTATGGAAGTATGGAAAAGTTCAGAAGGAATATTTCTAAACCAGGGAAAGTATGTGGTAGAGATATTAAAGAGATTCAATATGTTGGAATGCAAAATCATGGCCACACCCATGGACTCCAACTTGAAGCTGTTAGCTGATGACTCATCAGAGTTAGTGGATGTGACTCATTACAGATAGATCAATGGGTCATTGATGTACTTAACAAATTCCAGACCAGACATTTGTTTTGTTGTGAACACCTTAAGTCAATATCTTGTTCAACCAAGACGGGTTCACCTAGTAGCTGCAAAACATGTGATGAGATATCTGAAAGGGACTATAGACTTTGGTTTATACTATGATGATAGCCATGAGTATAGATTGTATGGCTACATAGATGCAGATTGGGCTGGAAGTATCTCAAATAGGAAAATCACATCAGGTAGATGCTTTTGGGTTTGCTATGAGTTCATGGTTTAGCAAGAAACAGTCCATTGTTTCTCTTAGCACGGCTGAAGCAGAATACATAGCAGATTTCTCTGCTAAGTTGTGAATCCATATGGCTTCGGAAGCTGATATCAGGTCTCCTTGACCTGAAGATGGATACTACATTGATTATATGTGATAACGATAGTTGTGATAACAGAGAACCTTGTGTTCTATCGTAACACATAGAAATCCGATATTTCTACATACAAGATAAAGATGCAGATGATGATGTTTCAGTATTCCCATACTGAAGATATAGATGATATTTTAGTATTTACATATTGTAGATGCAGCTGATGGTGACTTCGTATTTCTATACTGAATATAGAGGTGATGATGCTTTCAGTATTTCTATACTGAAGATATAGATGATGATGCTTTCAGTATTCACATACTGGAGATACAGATGGTGATAGTTCAGTATTCACATACTGAAGATGTAGATGAAGATGGTTTAGATGATGATGTGCTGAAAAAACCTCTATCTCGAGTAAAGTTCAAACACTTTTGAGAAAATCTTGGTGTGGTCCAGAAAGATCTTCCCCGAAAGGGGGAGTAGTGATGTTGGAGTGGGATTGTATCATCCCTGGGCACTTGCCCTAAAGTGAGCTGGTGACCTCAGTCCTAGAGAATGTGGTAGGATTGTATCATCCTTGAACTCCGGTTCAGAACTGATCCGATGAACTTTGGTCATCAAGAAGGTGGTAGGATTGTATAATCCTTGGACTTCGGTTCAGAATGGATCCGGTGAAATTCGGTCATCGAGAAGGTGGTAGGATTGTATCATCCTTTGACTTCGGTTCAGAATGGATCCGATGAACTTTGGTCATCGAGAAGGTGGTAGGATTGTATCATCCTTGGACTTCGATTCAGAACGAATCAAATGAACTTCGGTCATCGAGAAGGTGGTAGGATTGCATCATCCTTAAACTTCGGTTTAGAACGGATCTGGTGACTTCGGTACTCGAGAACATGTGTTGATCCCGTAATTCCTAGAGGAAGGATTGTCTGAGTTCCACATCTATGTTGATCCCATAATTCCGAAAGGAAGGATCGTTAGTAACTCTGTAAAAACCTAAATCCCGTAATTCTGAAAGGAAGGATCATTGAATTGATCCCGTAATTCCAATAGGAAGGATTGTCTGAGTTCCATAGATGTGTTGATCCCATAATTCCAATAGGAAGGATTGTCTGAGTTCCATAGATGTGTTGATCCCATAATTCCAATAGGAAGGATTGTCTGAGTTCCACAACTGTGTTGATCCTGTAATTCCGAAAGGAAGGATCATTGACTTAATCCCATAATTCCAATAGGAAGGATTGTCTGAGTTCCACAGATGTGTTGATCCCATAATTCCGAAAGGAAGGATCGTTAGTAACTCCATAAAGACCTAAATCCCGTAATTCCTAAAGGAAGGATCGTTAGTAACTCTGTAAAGACCTAAATCCCATAATTCTGAAAGGAAGGATCATTGAATTGATCCCGTAATTCCGAAAGGAAGGATCATTGAATTGATCCCGTAATTCCAATAGGAAGGATTGTCTGAGTTCCACAGATGTGTTGATCCCGTAATTCTGAAAGGAAGGATCCTTAGTAACTCCGTAAAGACCTAAATCCCATAATTCCCAAAAGGAAGGATCGTTGGTAGCTCCGTAAAGACTTGATCCTGTAATTCCAACAGGAAGGATTGTCTGAGTTCCACAGATGTGTTGATCCCGTAATTCCAATAGGAAGGATTGTTTGAGTTCCACAAATGTGTTGATCCCGTAATTCCGAAAGGAAGGATCGTTAGCAACTCCGTAAGGACCTAAATCCCGTAATTCCTAAAGGAAGGATCGTTAGTAGCTCCATAAAGACTTGATCCCGTAATTCCGAAAGGAAGGATCATCTGAGCTCCACAAATGTGTTGATCCCGTAATTCTGAAAGGAAGGATTGTTAGTAACTCCGTAAAGACCTAAATCCCGTAATTCCGACAGGAAGGATCGTCTAAGTACCATAGACATGTTGATCCCGTAATTCTGAAAGGAAGGATCATGTTGATGTTTTGATGATGATGATGTTGATGTTTTGATGATAATGATTTTATGATGATGATGATGTACCGATCGAAAGATTAGAGTGTGATGATGATGATATTTTGATTTTTTGATGATGTTGAATGTTTTGATCATAATGTTGTTTTGATGATGTTGATGTTTTCATGATGATGATGTACTAATCAAAATATCATAGTATGATGATGATGTACTGATCGAACGATCAAGAGTATGATGATGATGATGTACTGATCGAAAGGTCAAAGTGCTGAAGATGATGTTGCTGATTGAAAAGTCAAAGTGCTAAAGATGATGTTGCTGATCGAAAGGTCAAAGTGATGAAGATGTTGCTGCTGATCGAAAGGTCCAAGTGCTGAAGATGTTGCTGATCGAAAGATCAAAGTGTTGAAGATGTTGCTGATCAAAAGGTCAAAAGATGCTGATGTTGATTAAAGAGTTGTTGTCGTCAAATATTGAATACGAAGACTATATGATGTTGAAAAGCTTCCAATTATTTATAGATGTGTTACCCTAATGATGTTGATGATGTCCTCTCCTACTATTGTTGTTGTTGATGTTGTTGTAGAATACCCTTCTCGTTAAGGGGGAGTGTTGAAATATTGTAACTTCGAAGAATATTCTATATGTATCTTTTGTGGTCCCTGATGGTCCTACCGGGAGAACCACTTGTATTATCTTGTACCCCGATGCTTCTAATTGGAAGAACTAATAAGAGTCATGAGGTTGTCCCCTCTATTTGTAAAGGTGGGTCATTAGCACCCCAGTGTGGTTACTTGAGCCTACATGTGTAACTCGAGCCTACATGATTAACTTGAACCTACATGTCGGATGAGTTAATTCAAGTGAACGGATGAATATAAATAGAGGTGTGGTGCTCCTCACTTGAGACACACACACACTCACTTATGTAGCGCATTAGTGGAGAAGAGAAGTAGCTGGAGAAGGAGGAGGATCAGGATTTGATCTCCTTGCTAGTTTTATCTTTTATCTTTTTGGGGCATCTATATTGAGGAAGCTTTTGTTGGGTTTTTCCCTTTAGGGTTTTCCCAGGATAAATCCTTGTGTTCCTTTTGTATGGTTGTGCTTGTCTATCTTTCAGTGATCCTATTTATATGCTTTTGTTATGAATATGAAATGAAATACTGATTTCTTAGCTAAGCATATAAAAATTTAACATTAACAGTCAAAAGAATGCATAAGGGTCACAATGTAGAAACTAGGCACTAGGACTATGCAGCAAGATAAAATTCAGTGGATTCCAAACACAGGAAAGGAGACTCTAATATTTTGTTTTAAGCATGGAATATCATCATTGGTATATTACTTAATTTTAATAATATAAAACAAATAAAATATATATGTTTAGATTGTCTAATTAACTCGAACTGGAAAACTAGCTCATTTTTCATTTAAATCTAGGCAGGGTGTGAAAGATCTTTTATGGAACTTAATAAACCAGTTCATAATTCTATGAAAATTGAAGAGAAATTAAATTAAATCAAAATGGATCAGCGAGGGTATAAATTCATCTCACTGGAAGCTTAGAGATGGCCTCTCATAGGCAAAACCCCCATAGAATATCTTTGAAGCTAGGAAATTACATAGAAGCAATTCTGGAACCTTCAAAACTTTGAAAATAAGATAAAAATGATCTGAACCTGATATTAAATAGAGGTTTGGACATCAGTACATTAAATATACATGAGTTTGGGGTCGAAATTCCCATTACAAATAATCCAAAATTGTCAAAATAACATAGAATGCATAGGAGGAAGGGAGAAGAGTGAATATCACCGAAAGGAGGTATCCAAACTCTACTGGATGATCTGGAAATTAGTTGAAGAAGACATCAGGACTACAACAAAACTCTATTAATTGCTACATCAACTTCATGAACAATAAAGAACAAGAGTGCTAAGGGGCACATCTCCCAAATCTAATTGAGGCACACCACTCAACCATTGAGTAGCAGAGCTCTCAAGACAAAATTCATATGACCAAATGTTGTGATAGTGATGCAATATCATTGTTTTATAGAAATATTAGGCTTCAAGGTCGAATTAGCTCCATAGGTTCGCCTTCATGAATGCATGGAGAAACTTTCCCACTTTCCTGTTTTTTCCCTGACATAGCTTTTCATCTTTTTGGAAACTGTGCCCCTATTCCTTTTGACAGACTTGCCTTTACTGCTTTAGAAACTGTGCCCTCCTACTTTTTTTACTGACTTGTCTCTTTCTCTTTTAGAAACTATGCTCTCCAAAAGCTTCATGCTTTTTATCCTGACAGCTTTTCTGCAATTGCCTTCTTTGTCCTGACATTTCTCTTTTGACTGATTTGGCAGGATTCTATCTTCTTTCTTGGTTTCTTTTTGGAAATTTTTTTATTCGCTCTAAGTTGCCTTTTCTGGTTGACAAATCATGGTCCACTTGGCCTCATGCTCTCTCCTTGTCACCTAGTGCATTACTTAACATAAAAATTATTAAAAATATCATAACTGTTAATTAAAATTTAGAAATAGCATCATAGTCTAGTATTTGCGTATCATGATTATTAATTTTTTACAAATAACCCCTCTTAGGCTAGAACCACTAGCAGTTAGGACATACAACATTAATATGTCACTTGGGAGGGACATTACATTGTATGGCATTGGAAGCATACCAAGGTATGTGTGTGTGGGTGTGGGTGTGGAGGTGGGTGTTTATAATAAAAGATCACCGGGTTGTGATTTTGAAACAACTTGGAGTGATTATTGAGACAAAGACCTAGGTTCAAGTCTTAGCATGCAAGGTTCTTCTCGGTGTGGGGTTTGTCAAATGTGGTTATTGATTTTATTGAATATTGTTGAGGTATCCTTTAGGAAACATACTAAGGGATCCTATTTTTCATTTAAGTCTTTTAGTGTAGGTTGAGCTTCTTTATAGGTTTATCATCTGTAAAAAAGAAAATTCATATATATATATATATATATATCACCGCAAATCCATCTTAACACTGAATACTTTAAATATTATAAGATTTGCATCTTAGTTTCTTTATTCCTCTTTGTGCTTCAGAAATCTAAGATTAAGATAAACTATATTTGTTATTAAAAAAATATATTAATATATAATTAATACCCAATAATAATATTGTATTTCATTCAAACTTAGCTAACTATATCTTCAACATCAATGGAAATTTCAAACATGTAAACGAAAATAACTTTTTCTCAAACAATTAAGATTCAATAATACATAATCACTAACATGGAAAGGAAACATCTCGCACAAATAAGTGAGAAAAAAAACTTTGTTAATTAAAAATTTACAACAATAAAGTAAAATTACATGATATAAAAGTAGGGTTACATGTGACGAATGCGGACTAAAAGGTTAATAGGTTTCACACACCAATATTTTAAGGTAAGGTTTATTAAACATTGCACACTCTAATAATCACAACCAATATTTTGTACCTACTACTACCACTTGACTATTAAGGAAATCCAATAACCTAATAAAATAATTGATAAACTTCTAAGTGAGTTAGCAACCAAAAGAAATGTTCAATTTATTTCCCTCGACTGCCTATTGAAACTAGCTCTTGCATTCACTAGTCGTATGTAGGGATGCTTGCTACGATCACAATAATAATCAAAAGAACATTTGAACTAGGCATTCTTACATGATTGATTTTAGTGTTTTTGAATGCACCAAGACTATTTATATTTATATTTAGTTAAAAATAAATCACTCTCTTCATGTTGTAGCACTTACATAGTAAGAAAATAATGAGGACAAAATTACAATAAAAATCTCTTTGTACCATAAAATTCTCAACAAAATTGATCATTGGATTTTACTACTTTTCAACCTAATATTCTTATCCAAGTATATTCACATATATGTATTGATTATCATGAAAAGTAGTCTTATATTATTATATTCATACATAGTTTGTGACCCTCCTCATTGTTATTATACACTTTGAGACCTTTCCAACGATGCAAAGAGCACCTCAATCAGAGTTCATATGAGGAAGTTATGCCTCACGCAAGTTGACATATCTAGTTGACCACCATGGTACCGAGTGGATTCCACATCAAATCTCATTACCCACACATGTGGAGCTGTCAAGTGTGGATTTTCAAGAACATTATAGAGGGTCCAAAACCCTAACCTTAATTGGGAGTTGAGGGATGTACAAACCCTTAAAATTAACCCTAGATGACTATCAATCTATGTTTAATATTGGTTGTTAGGAGGATAAAGGATTCCATTCTAACAATGATATTGTATTGTTCCATAGTTGAGAAAAAGTAAGGGAGTGGGTATTAGATCATAACATAGGAAGTAGTTGATCCTATAGTATCCATGTAGGCCGAAGTGTCAAAGGTAACTCCATAGTGAGTACCACTTTCTTTGTATTTGCATTGCATATTGGAGCAAAAAATAGCAGGGCATAATCCTCATTTCTGGTTGGGATTTTCTCCATAGTAGGTTTTTTTCCAAGGAATACCTCGTGGGAAAGCCTCTGAATTCTTTCCCATATTTTATGGATGGTAGACAGGGTAAACTATTGGCTCTGATTATGGAGTCTAACCCTGTGGGGACATTGAGCGAGGCCCTTTTACATTTTATGCATAGCCACCTAGGGATTTGGCCTCGAGACCTTATGCTTGCAATTTACGCCTCTCAACCACTTGAGCTAACCCTTTGCGACACTCCATAGTGGGTTTCCTTAGGGTATATCTTCTGTTAATTTTGTGGATGTGATATTTTTCTCTAGTTATTTTCCTTTCAATTCAAGATTATTTATAAATTTGTGGAATTCAACTAACACAACGGATTAAGTTGTAAGATTCATTGTGACGAATTGTTCTATTAGTATATCCATGATAATTTACAGATCATATTAGTATTAGAGCAGTTTTCTTTCGGGTTTTGTGGGAAATTATATGATCTAGGAGTTTGCAAAATAAACAAAAAGTCTTCAAACCCTAGCCATGGTGGATGAGTCCAAAGAAGATTTGGGGGAAAATATGAACGACTATTTACAAAGATGGAAATACAAGTTGATGATATCTTGCACATTATGTCAATCCTCATGGTGACTCTGTACAGCAAGTTTGGACCTAATTTTGGTGACTTTGGAGGCTCTAACTCAGAGATCAAATCAGAGGGAAAATCAAGAGACCAAGGCAACCTAGAAAAGGAGACAAGGAGTAGAAGATTTCATTTGCTAGTCTAAAATCAAACTACCATGCATTAACTTGGTACGAAATGTAGTTGGAGGCACTTAGGTTGGAGGTTGATCCACTGGTAACTAAGTGGGAGGATTTCAAAACCCTCACAAAGTCTCAATTTTACCCTATTGGGTATTTGGAGGACCAATGGATCTGTTGGCATTACTTCAGGAAAGTCAAGGGTAGAGTCTACAATAGTACACCACCAAATATATGAAGATGGCTATATGTTGGGTATCTCACCAGGAATCCATATGTACTCCTCAAGTATCTGGGTGGTTTACATAGTCATTTACAAAATCAAGTGATGATCTTCAAGCCCAATAAGATTTATGAGGCCTATGTGCAAACATAATACCTGGAGAATATATGCTACAAGAAAGGACAACTAAGTGGTTCCAAACAAAAAGAGAAATAAGACACTTCAAAGGAGGGGAAGAAGAAGTGGAAATGAAAAGATAAGAAGACTACAACCGACACATTAGTGCAAGGATCCAAAAAAACATTGTAATTCTTGTAACATCGATGGTCACACTGAAGAAAAGTGTTGGACACTAAATCTAGAGTTGAACCCTAAGAGTCATCAGAAGGATTCCAAGAAGAAGAACCTTCTAGCCATATGTTCAAGCCAACAAGTAGATAGAAAATCATATGTGGATGAGGAGATTTTCTACACTTCAGTGCATAAGGAGGTAAACCTAAGTAACCTTCATCACATGGAAGAGAAGGAGATGACAAAACTCTTCCATATCAAGATCTAGATAAAGAAGACCAAGGTAGATGCTCTATTCGATTTATGTTCACAAAGAAATCTCATAGCAGTTAATATGGTCAGCAAGCTTCGATTGGAGGTTCATGATCATCATAACCCCTATCCATTGGCATGGGTAAACAATGATACAAATATCAATGTCATAAAACAATGTAAGATCAAATTTGATGTAAGCATATATTTTGTTTTTGAAGTGGATTTATATGTAGTACTCCTTAACGTGTGTCTATGGTGTTTGGAAGCCCCTACATATATAGGAGGGTTTCCATCTTCACGAGTAGAGAAAAACAATATCACCTGATCAAGGATGGGAAGTGATTCATCATCAATGCACATAAAGGTAAATCAAATATATCACTAGTAAGTGTCAACAAAGCCAAGAAGTTTATTAGTGCAAGTAATAAGTATGTTTTACTTTTCTTACAAGGTATCAATTGGGTGATGAATCAGTAAGAGTAAAGGCATCCCAGAGGGGTGTTCCATAGAGAAGAAATATCAGTTAGAGGATTTTATATAGGTATACAGAGGAGTGTTCTATGATTATAAAGGGATACCATGAGAGGGGATTAGAACATGAGATACAAGCTTGACACCAAAATATACCTTTTTCCTTAGTTGCAATTTTGGATTTTGTTGTTGCCTAAGCATAGCAATTGCAATTAGTTATGGTAGAATGTGTTACAACATAATACTCATTAGGATACTCGTGGGTCAAATTCAACATCATCAATATATGTTCTTGAGTTGTGAACAAATAATTGATTGAGAGAAATGACCACATGTTTTCTTCCATTTTTTTGTGCTCTATGTAAATCACAACACATATCTAGAGTTATTGAAATTCACCACTTAGATTTAGCAGAAATATCAATTCCGAAGACTGAAGGATTAATGGGTGGAAATGCAATGAGTTGGGATGATGATACGACCTAATTTGGGCATCCCAAAAGTTGTTTCATTGTATGAATTTTAAAGTTCCTTATCTTGTCACACTCATTGTTATTGGCCTATAACACCTCATCCTGCAGATTGATGAATATATTATTTACAAGATGTGTCCTACATCCATGAGTCCCATTATGTATTAACACCCTAGGTTTAGATCATGAGAAGTTTCAACTTTTAGCAATGTTACAATTGAATGGCAAATGCTATTATATTCGACCTCCTAAGCCAACTACTTGCTCTTTTCCATTGGAGTAGTTATACAAGTGGTCACATATGTTGTTGGCTCTCTAACCAAAAGTGTACAAAAGTAGTGGCAATTTCCCTTAGCCACCTCATCACACTTACACCACAATCTAAAATGTAAAAATGTATACCATGACAAACCAACATGATTTGGGAAAATTCTCTTTCATTTTTGGTAAACAAACAACATTATTTACATTATATACAAAGAAAGTACATTGGTTCACAAGATTGGGAAATGCATTTTATACTTTCGTTGTATGAGATCGTTCAACGAAAACCAAAAGGTATTTACCATATTTTAGAATCATGTTGTTGTTCACAATTCTTTTGGAGAAACCACATTTTTCTTTTGTTGGTTTGATTGAGTAATTATGGATCTTGATAGCCATGTTGAGATTTATGAGTGGAATTGTATTGCATGTGGTTACTTTGGAATATTTTTTATATTACATCTTATTTTTTAATATAAATATCATATATTAGACCTTTTTTAGCAATTTGTATCATGGAATTATGACCAATAACTAGTTATGAATTGGATGAATAATGAATTCCAAGAGAGTTTGAACATAAGGATGTGCACAATGTTGATAAAGGAAAATGGTGATACAAATGTGTGGGTAAATTTTTTAAATCAATTGAACATAATGTCAACTTCACCCCCTTAATTTTGAGAACCATTTCAATTTTTTTGGATATACTTGTGAATATCTCCTTAACTACACATTCGATAATGATAATAACTTGGAACAATTAAAATATGGTGGAGTAGACATTGTTGCACACACACAAAAATAAATCCATCTACCGAGATACATGGGTGTCGTCCACTGTACTTTCTAGTTCTCCATAAGTTATTTTCACCTACATAGTTTAACAACATGTTAAACTCTTCCTTGATCATAAGTTTGGTCCTGAATTTCTCACATTAAGAGATTACTCCATCTCACATTCCCCCTCTTAAACAAAGATTCAGCTTCTTTGATTCCACATCAAGCTTAGCATACTAGCACACTTCCCACCCTTGTACCTTCCCGAGTGATTCATTGCACAACTTGATTCCACATCCTCTCTATGCATAATAGGGATGCACATTACATAAGAGGGATACATGCTACATGATTACAGGTGCTACCACACTAATACATGTAGGAATGAATCAACAAGGCTTGTAAAACACTTGGATAATACAACTTGTCAATGGAAAATATTTACAACCCGGACCAAAACACTCCACGGTGTCAGACATAGCTGATCATGCAACCCCTACAATACAAATACTTAATTACACCATTTCAACTCATGTACAATAAGTTACCATTACTCCATGGTAGATATCGTATGCCCAAAAATATTACAATCCCAATATATATATCCAAGATATAAACCCATTTGCATCTCATCACCGTGCATACTTTTGCTTTACATATTCATTCGGAGTTTGCCTTTTTTTTAATCTTTCACCATGCATCTTAGTCAAAATATCCCTCTTGTCATATTTCATCAAACGTTTCTCTTTCACAACATTTGACTTTTCTTTCATCTTTTTCTTGATGTATTCTTGCTCTTTCCTTCTTGTCTTTTTCATGCTATCTTTCACTTACACTCGCAATATTCTTCATGGAACTAAAATTTCTTGCATAAAAATGTTTCTTGTTGGAGTGTGCATAATTTCTAACAAGATAACCCATGGCAGCAGATTTGGAAAACTGAATTCACGCATCATGTCATGATTTTACATCACTTAAAATGACTTGACATTAGCTATCAACCACTTACATTAAAACCTCAACTTAACCAACTTTTCCAACATTGAAGAATTCATTTCAAGGATGCGTTGATTCAATTCATTACATCAATATCTCTCACACATTGAACACTTTTTACTGATCGGTGGGTGGGTGAATTAGTATAAGACTTATTTTTACTTTAAACAAGTATTCATCAATCATTCATTGATTATGAAATCGTAAACACACCTAAACACAAATCATAACACATATAACTTAATGTGGAAACTCTTTCAATAGAAAACCATAAAAACTTATTTTATAAATGTATGTAGACACTAACCTATTGTTACAAAGTTTGCAGGAACCAACCTACTACAGACACCAATCCCCTTTGTTGAGCACCAACGCAGCTAGATCTGTAGACACCCTCCTACTAGAGACACCAATCTCCTCAACTAAGAACCAAATCAGTAAGATCCATAGGAACCATCGTTCTGGAGGAATAAGTACAATAATGCTGATATAATCACCTCAAAATTTGCCTTATAATTATCCCTGTACCATCCCTAAAAAATGTTATATGTTCACCTCAAATATATGCCATAATCATCCCTATATTAACCCTAAAAATGGAATATGATCACCTCAAACTTGCTCCAAGATCAGCTTCAAATTTGGTCCATAATATGCCTTAGATTTGGTCCATAATCATCCTAAGATCTGCTCCATAATTAGCTTCAATTCTTATATAAGGTCACCTTCAAATCAACTCTATAACATGTCATGATCACCTTCCACCTTGGCCTTATCCAGAGAATAACCCTTATAAAATATTCCAAGATAAACAAGCCTTACTCTTCCATAAGGTGTGCCTCCTCTTCCTTAGAGAACCCTAGAAAACCTTGAAGAAAATATCTTAAGAAAAACTCTATAAAACCTTCAAGAGAGTATCTCTAAGCAAGCCTTTTTCTTCACAAGTTCTCCTATAGAAAACTTTCTTTTCTTATTAGAAGTGCACATATCTAATATATCTCCAATAGTGGATGAAAGAATGAAAAATGAGGAGCGGTTCCTTCTACTTATACTATTTTTAAGTCACCTGTATAGATAGACCTAACATTATTAAATATCCTGGCAAGGTTGATCAAATACTCTAGTAGGGATATTTGAACACTTCATATCTCCACAGTCATATGGTGTTATAGGGAGTTCCATACACCTTTGGAAATGTCTCGGAATAATATTTTCAACTATATAACATATACTCCCATATGAGCTAGGTCTTTAAATAAAAAAGGCCCTCAAAGATAGGGTATCCAAACCGAACAATAAAAGTTCAAAAATGTCCATTTGCAATTTCCTCTTATCTTTGACATCAATGACACAATATTTCTTAAAATATTCATATTTAAATATCCGTCTTGGACATTTGTAATCTCCCCTTGTATTTAAAATCAATGACAACATTATTTCCAAGAATATCGTCATTTTTCATTGATGTAAACCCTTTAGTCAAATCTGGAACAATCTTGTAACTACTTCCCCTCTTTGCAACTCTCATTGTGTATGCAATTATTCCTCTCGTCTACAACTTCTCCCCCTTTGACATTAATGGAAAAGGGTGCTCCCCCTAAGCTTATGCTTATTCATGAGCACTTATTCATGAGCACTTACTAGCGAGATGAGAGGAATATCACTCCCATATAACATATTTCTCCTTTGACTTCATTGAGTATGTACACATTGCTTAAGGTTTTGGTTTCATTTTCCACTAATCTTCTTGAATATGCTTTCCTTATCTCACACCCTTTAGAATCAAATGTGAGTTTGTAATCTTGATCACACATTTGACTAACATTTAGGATATTATGTTTTATCCCTTCAACAAGCAAGACATTTTGTGTTTTATTCTTTCCATTATCAAGATCAACAATACCTTTTCCAACTATCATTGCAAAATCATTATCTCCAAAAGTAACATTGGTTCCTTTTTCCTCTTTTAAGGTGAGAAACTTGGTATGGTGAGCATCCACTTTTAATATAACATTGGTTACCTTTATCTTGAGCATAGAGTGCAAGTCCACATTCTTCCTTCTCCTGTTCCCTTTGCTTCCAAACCTTAGAGTATCCTTCTTTTTTTTGGAAAGAACATCTTCTTCTCTGTTTTGCTTAGAAGATCCCACCATGTTGCTTCTATAGTAATGAGCTATGTTTTCATATTTATCGCACTTATAACATTCAGTATTGTAATCAAGTAGGGAAGAAAATGAATTGTAGGTTATGTCAGCAGACCCATGAGCACTTCTTTTTTTTTGCTCACATAATCATTATTTGAGGTTTCATAAGCTCAAAGGATGATCAATTTCTATTTATGTTTCTCACACGATCAATTTTTGCATAAGCTCTACAATCTATTGCCTTATGACCAAAATGTTGAATTTTGTGCAAATATGTTGAGCTTTTATCTTTAAAACTTTAATTGTAGAAATATAGAGCACTTGAAATCAATTGAATAGTCACATCAGAATCCACAAATAGCATAGCTTATACCCTGGGGAAACACCCAAAATAATGAGGATGAAAAACCCCAATAAATATTCAAAGTATAATTATGAGGTTAAAGAAATGTAACTACAGAAAAAATTGTATTTTGTACTATTATTATTATTTCCCCTTCTATAGATGGTGTTCCTTCGATTAGAGATGTTATTGTTGTATTTGGTCATGTAAAGTCTTGAGGTAAAACCTTCATGTAAGTCGGGTTAGTAGTACCCACAAAAGTATTATTAAAATGTAGTTTTGAGTCTCCCAAGGCAAGTCAGCCCTAGAAGCAAGGAGAATTTGGCCCTATTGGATTATTATTCCTCTCATCCGATTAGTATAAATAGGAGAGGTACCTCCCTCATTTGGACATGGTGTGCACTCAAGCAAGTTTGCTAGAGAGAGGAGAAACAAACCATCTAAGGAGAAGGAAGATGTCTAGTCTTATTTATTGGTTCTTACACTATACCTGGTTGAAGTCTATATTGAGGATGTTTTGCAGGGTTTTCTCCTTTGTGAGGGTTTCCTAGGATAAATCTTTGCATTCTCTTTTATGTTGTCCTTGTTGCTCTTTCAGTGATCCTTTTGTTTTGGCATAACAACTTAACATGGTATCAACAACATGAAACAAGACATTGTGCAACAACTCATCCCATAGTCCAATAAGCTAGGGTTCACTATTTCGATCACCTTCCTCCACAAATCATCCAAAAAAGAAGGGCCATTCAACTCACCCTAGGAAGGCACATCTTTCATTCGAAACATATCTCAATTTTGTGGACTTTCAATTTTTGACCTACCACTAATGCCAAGAGAAACTAGAGCATTATATTTTTCAAGGTTCCATCCAGAGATTCTGAAAAAACAAGATACAGTCTACCTCACATTTGGGAGGCATATCTTTCCCTCCAATCAGTTCTACAAGTAATATCAGTAAAAAAATTAGGGTTTTCTAGTCAAACCCTAGGTCATCCTGAAGTTGGTTCTAGAAGTTGTACTCAAATTGGTAAGTATATCTCCTATATTTCCATTTCAGGTTCCCCTTCATTAAATATGACAAATAGTACTAAGCTTGACTAAAATCTTGAGGGAGTAGAGAATTTCAAAGCATGGAAATATAGATTCATGCCCATCCTTGAAGAGCATGACCTAGAAGGCTACATCAAAGATGAAGTTAAGGAACTAGAGGCAGATGAAGCAAATTCCAAGCACAATAAGGATATGCTCAAATCCAAGAGGATAATAGATGATTCTATAAAGGATCATTTTATCCCTCAATTGTCTTCAAATAATACTCCAAAGGAAATTTTCAATGCACTAACCAGTTTGTTTGAAGGCAAGAAGATCAATAGAAGAATGACCTTGAGAAACTAACTCAAGGCCGTGAAGATACAAAAGGAAGAAACCATGCAGTCATACTTCTCAAGAGTATCTAAGATCAAAGAATATTTATAAGACATTGGTGACAAGGTAGAATAAGTATAATTTGTGATGACCACCTTAAATGGTCTTCTAAGAAAATGGGATTCCTTCGTCAAAGGAATATGTGCAAGAAGAAAGCTAACCAATTTTAGAAAATTAATGGAAGAATATGTACGAGGAAGGATAGAAAATAGAGAAGAAAATATAAATGAATATGAAGATCATCAAGGTATAGCTGCTCATATAAAGAATGGAAAAAACAAAAGGAAGGATCGAGGATCACCTCCTAAAAGATCACAACACTTCAAAAGAGGTAAGAAGTTTAAAAAGGATTACTCATATTATGAATGTTACACATGTCATAAGTTAGGACATATCTCCAGAAATTGTCCACTTAATAAAGATAAGTTCAAGAAGAAGAACTGAAAGTTCCATGTCCATGCATCCAAAGATAATGAATCAGGTGAAGAGAAGGCTAGAGAGAATGAAGGCTCTAGTGAAGAATATGTCTTAATTCCAGCCCTCATTGGATCAATATTTCATGGAAGTGACACTTGGCTCATAGATAGTGGTGCTTCCAAACATATGACAGGTCACAAAGACTCTCTCTCATGTCTCACTTAGAAAGACTATACACACAAGGTGCAGCTTGAAGATTATTATCAATATCCCATCAAAGGAATGGGAGAAACCTCTTACAACCTAAAATTCGATAAGTTTATGAAGATGAAAGAAGTATTACATGTTCCCGATATAAATAAGAATCTTATTTCTATATCAGCTTTAGAGAAGAAAGGTTTCAGAGTTGGCTTTGTATATGGTGAAGTTCTTATGTGGCCAAAAGGAAGGACAATAAATGATGCAGTTGTAATAGGTTTTGAAGAAGTAGGACTCTACAAACTAAAGGGGCACACAGATTTAGCTTTCATAGCCAATACCATCATTCCATGTGAACTATGGCATATAATACTTTATCATGTGAAGTACAAAGCATTACCGATTGTGAGCAAGGTAGTAACAGGTTTACCGTAAATCTAGATCAATCATGAAGGGGTATGCAAAGGATGTGATCAAGGAAAGAATATCAAGAATCCATCTCCAAGAAGTAATAGTAAAGCAAAAGGGATCTTGGATATTGTCCACTCATATGTGTGCGGACTGATGTCAACCACTTCCTTAAGTGGGTATGTATATTATGTCTCTTTTATTGATTAATACTCGTGTAAGACTTGGATATATTTATTGAATGGAAAAGATGAAGTATTTGAAAAGTTCAAAGAGTTAAAGGCTCTTATGGAGAATCTCTCTAAAAATAAGATCAAGATCTTGAGATCGGATAATGGAGGAAAATTCACTTCAAATGAATTCAAGGAATTATATAAAGAATTTGGGATTAAGAGGGAGCTTACTACACCCTATAATCCTCAACAAAATGGAGTGACATAAAGGAATAATAGATCTATCATGGAAGCAATCAAAGGAATAATCCATGATCAAGATCTACCCATGCATTTGTGGGTTGAAGCAGCAAGAACCACGGTCTATGTGCAAAACAGAATATCCCATAGTTCTCTTGGAAACAAAACTCCATAATAGATGTTTACTAGTGAGAATCCTGAAGTCAACCACCTGAAGATATTTGGTTTTCCTATCTACTTACATGTTCCCAAGGAGAAACGATCAAAGTTGGACCCTTCTGGAAAGAAGGGAATGTTTGTTGGATAGAGTGACCAATCAAAAGATTACATAATCTATATCCAAGGTTTCTTTCATATTCATATCACTAGAGATGTCACATTTGATGAAGATGCAACTTTCAACAAATCCATAAATGCCCATGCAGATGAAGTTCATGAAGAAGAGCAAGAAGCTCCCATAATTGCAGAAATGAGTAGAGTACTAGTTAGAGATGTTGAAGAAGAACCTATACCATAATATCATGAAATGACAGAACCTCAAGGACCCATGGAGACACCCCATGAGATGATATCAACAAAGAAAATACCAATGTGTGCCCATGATATAATGTAATATCCCAAATCCTGATATTTTCTAATTCTAAGCAAATACACTGATACAACCAAGCATGCAAACTGCCATGCAAAAATCCCTATTTTATAGAAAAAATTAGGGTTAGGGTTTGTAGGATAGAATGAACACTTACCACTGATAAGATGGTTGGTCTGCTCCTGAGAGAGTATGCATGCATCAAGAGCTTAATCGAATATGAACTGATAGCTTCTGCTTCCGGTGAAACCCCAGCAGCACAAACCCCAGATCAACTAAGGGTGACATTTTCGGTGAAGGAGGTGTTCGATGAAGCTGTTGATTTGCGGGACTGATAGCCTTCCCGTTCCAGAGAGAATGACTGGCACATGCGAAAGTTCTAAGGTCTCTAGGCAGGCTAGTGAATTGTTCTAGAGGTGCAGCTGCTCATGCCCCCCTGATCCCAAAACGGCTAATAACTGCTCAGGATGAGCACGATCGGATCTGATCATCATTGAGTACTGGAGTAAGATGTCGATGATGAGAATGGTGCATGAGTTTCGAAGGTAAACTGAGATCTGAAGACCTAGTGAATGATTAGGGCTTTCCAGTTGAAAACCCCTTACGGCTGCACACGTGCCCCTGCAACAATCTCTGTCGTATACTAGATAACTATGAATAAATGAAAGAGCAAATGGTGAACCTGTATGGCTTACCCTGAATGAGACTAGGGCAGATATCTCACTATCGAAATCCCGTTAGCTGAAGACGCCTTCTCCAGCCCCAACGGTTGTGTTGCACGCTGTGCTTCTATTCAAGAGCTCCAAAATAATAATCATCAAAAGTGAAGTCTCCTTTTGCTTTATCCTCCTTTAATAACTTTCAACTGCAAAAACCCTAATCTTTGACCTAATTAGGTCACTTTATCTTCTAATTTGCAGTTGACTTGCATGCATGCGCATGAAGACTTAAATGAGTGCATGCATCATTAAATAATGCTTGGATGGCATGCACGAAGGTGGCCTTTGGCCTCGGTCACCCTTCTTGACCTAATGATTATGCCCTAGATTTTCTATGGATGGCATCAGTCCTTAGATGATTCCCTAACTTTCAGTAACCGCTCGAACCCAAAGGAATCACATAGGTTAGCGGTTTTGGACCTCAAGGCCTAATCGAAAGAGGACATTACAATCCTCCCCACTTGAGATTGCTTATCGTCAAGCAACTGCAAACTGGGATGTTGCAATACCTGTTCACCTTCCCAGGTGGCATCCTCTAGCGGTAGTTATTTCCACTGAACCAAGTACTCTCTGATTACCCTGTTCCTGAGCTTCCTTTCTCTAGTCTATATGATCCATTCAAGAATCAGTATCAGCAGTCCTTCATCATCTAAAGGAGGTAATTCTGTACATGGAGCAATGTGTTTCCCAAGGGTCTTCTTCAGGTTAGACACATGGAACACATTGTGAATTTTACTTTCCTGTGCAAGTTCTAGTTCATATGCCACCTCTCCCACCTTCCTGATTATTCTGTAGGGTCCATAGAAGCGAGGTTTTAACTTTTATTCTCCTTTCTTCTTAAGCAAAGACTATCTGTAACGTTGGAGCCTTAAGTATACCATATCCCCTACCTCAAAGCTCCGCTCAATCCTGTGTTTGTCGGCATACAACTTCTGTTGATTCTGGGTTGTTTGTAAGTTTTCCTTCAAGATTTTCATAATGTCTTGACTGTCTTGTATTCAATCCTTAGCCTTACGAGCCCTACTATCTCCAAATGCCAAATCTGCATAGTCCAAGGCCTCATAACCATATAATGCCTTAAAAGGAGTCATCCTAATAGACATGTGATAGGTAGTATTGTAGCAATACTCCCCTAGGTGTAGCCATTTGATCCAAGTTCGATGCTGCCCTGCTACATAGTTCCTTAAATATCCTTCAATCCACTTGTTGACTATTTCAGTTTGTCCATCGCTCTGGGGATGATAACTCGTACTGGTAGCCAGTTCGGTCCCCACTAATATGAATAGTTCCTGCCAGAAGGCACCTATGAATCTGCTATCCTGATCATTGACAATGGTCTTAGGTAACCCGTGTAACCTGAAGACCTCCCTGAAGAATAACTCAGCTACTTGAGCTGCCGAGTAGTCTAATAATATCGAAAATAAATGTGCAAAATTGGTCAGTCTGTCAAGTACTACATATAAATAGTCTCGCCCTTGGACCTTGGGCAATCCTGTAATAAAGTCCATGGAGATGCTTTCCCACTTCTGTTCTGGAATTGGTAGTGGCTGAAGTAACCCTGCTGGATGGATGTTCTCAATCTTGTTCTGCTGACAGATGCTACATTCCCGTACATGCTGCATAATTCCCCCCTTGAGGCCCTTCCATGAGAACCTCTCTCGGATCTGCCTGTAGGTCTTCAAGAAATGTTGATGCCCTGATAAAGGAGAATCATGTGCTACCTGAATTATCTTTTTCCTCAATGTGGATTATGGGACGAGGTATATCCTATTCTTGTAATAGATGATGTCATCAACAATCCTATACCTGTCATCCTGAATTTGTCCATCCAATTATTCGCAATCAAATCTATTTTTGGGGTATTCTACTAAGAGAAGTGCCCTCCAATCTGTGGATATACTACTGAGAGATAATGAGGAGGGATGCCTAGATAATGCATCAGCTACTACATTATTCTTACCTTTTACATACTCGATCTCAAAATCATAGGCTTGTACTTTCCTGACCCATTTATGTTGTCACTCATTCAATTCCTTCTGCTCCAGGAAATACTTGAGGCTATTATGATCGGTTTTGATTTTGAACTTACTGCCCACCAGGTACTGTCTGAATTTTGTGAGAGCATGTAAGATGGCTAGCATCTCTTTGTCATATATGGAGTAGTGGCGCTTGTATTTCTTCAGTTTATGGCTCTCAAATGCAATAGGGTGATGGTTTTGCATCAACACTGCTCCTAACCCTTCCCCTGAGGCATCACATTCTACTACAAATGGTTGTGAGAAGTCTGGTAATGCTAAAACTGGACAGGAACTCATAATAACCTTCATCTCCTCAAAAAAATTATGTGCTAAGTCTGTCCAAGTGAACGCTCCCTTCTTTATAAGATCTGTGAGGGGTGCTGCAAATTGGGAGAATCCCTTAATGTACCATCGTTAATAAGTGCATAGACCCAAGAAACCTCTCACTTCTGTAACTTTTTTTCGCGCAGGCCAATCTTTGATAGCTCGGATTTTCTCCATATCAACCTGTACTCCTTCTGCATTGATTATGTGTCATAAGTACATCATTTCCTTCATGCCAAACTCACACTTGGACATTTTTGAATAAAGCGAATGTTCTTCTAAAATGCTCAGTACTTCGTCCAGGTGTTTCAGATACTCTCCCCATGTTTTGCTGTAAATCAGGATGTCATCAAAGAATACTAGCAAAAACTTACGTAGTTGTGCTCTGAAGGTGTGGTTCATGCATGACTGAAAAGTGGCTGGAGGATTGGTAAGTCCAAAGGGCATGACCAAAAACTCATAGTGACCATAGTGACAGTGAAAAGTGGTTTTGGAGATGTCTTGGTCCCTTACCCTGATCTGATGGTATCCCGAGCGAAGATCAATCTTGGAGAAGTATTTAGCTCCCCGAAGCTCATCCATGAGTTCGTCAATTATGGGGATGGGATACCTATTCTTAATGGTCTTTTTGTTAAGTGCTCAATAATCGATGCACATTCATAGTGTACCATCCTTCTTCTTGACCAATACTACTAAGGATGCGAAGGGGCTAGAACTGGGCCGAATATATCCAAGCTCCAATAATTCTTTGATTGTTTTCTCAATCTCATCCTTATATCTTTTGGGATGCCTGTAACGAGTGGTGATGACTGCTTGTGTCCCCTCCTCTAGCTCAATGATGTGTTCAAAGCCTCAGTCTAGTGGTCTACCTAATGGAAGGTCCTGAAAAACCTTTTCATGTTTCTGTAGCAAGGTTTGAATGTCACTTGGGTGTTGTGTGTTGGTCTCTGGGGGCTTCCTAAAGGTGAAAAAATATTCAGCAGCCCATTCTATATCATCCTGTCGGAGTACTGCCTCCATTCTCTGTGACGAGACTGGTTTTGGGGGATAAGTGTTCATGCCCCTCAAAACTACCCCTTTGCCATCTGGCCCCTAGAATTCCATTTCCATTGCCCTGTAGTCTGTAGTGTATTTCCCTATAGAATAAAGCCACTGAACACCCAATACTACATGAGTATCCGATACATCCACTACGTAGAAGGAATCTATCATCTGATAGTTACCTAAGGTGACATTCAATTTTTGAATCCAGTAGTTGCACTCCATGCTGGAGTTCCCGGTTACTGCTACGGTGATCCCTTCGAACTTCTTGGTCTGAATACCTCTCTTGGCTACCCAAGTGGAGTCAACGAAATTGTGGGTTGCTCCCCCATCAATCAATACTCCTACTTTGTGACCCTGAACTACTCCCCTGACCCTGAGAGTATGGAATATTGGTACTCCAGATAATGTTGCAATGACTCCCTCTGGTGTATCACCCTGGTGTGATTCTTCCTTAGTTGCCCGAAGTTCTTCTGTGGCTTCCTGCTCATAGTCATCCTCATCACTGTCCGAATATACCTCAATGTAGTGAGCCTTCGCCTTCCCTGCACACATGTGTCCTGGTACCCATGGTTCCTGAAGAGTGAAGCATAGTTTCTTCCTTCTCAGATATTTCCTAGTGTCCTCGTCTAACCATGTTTTCTTGGGAACATCCTGCTGGAAAGGTTTCTTGTCCTTGTCCCTAATAGGAAAATTGGTTTTCAGCGGGAACTTGTTTTTGGGGACTGAATCCTGAATATCTTTGGCTCTGCCAATGGCATCCTGCAGAGTGAGGGGTTTGTAGGCTTTCACCCATCCCCGTAGTGGCTCTGTGAGGGCCTCAATGAATAACATAGTCAACCTATTCTCTGATACATCTGTTACCATGACTGCTATCCTCTGAAATTTTGAGATGAAGGCTTCTACACTACCGGTCTGTTTGAGTTGAGCCAACTCCCTGAAATGTATCTCTAGATCCTTTCTGTCAAATCTCTCTTTGAGCTTCTAAGTGAACTCACTATAGGAGTGTATGGTGTTGTGACCCAATGTCACCAATCCATGGTACCACCACTCGTTAGCTTCTTCGTCCAGGTGGAGTGTAGCCAATTTAATGGCATCTGTCTCTGTCATGCGATTGAGTTGGAAATAGGTATCCAATTTTTGAACCCATATCCTCGATGATCCTCCGTGAGTCCCATCAAAGTTCAGGATGGTCAACCTGCCCAAGGTCTTCTACAACTCATAGTTGTGATTGAAACCCTTGTTGAAATTCCTGGGCCTGTTCCTACTCTTCATGTTGCAGAAATATGAAAAAGACATGGCAGCATGAAACTCATCCCCTAAGTCTCTATACTCCTGCAAATAAACCCCAAAAGTCTCATTAGGTTCTACCTGCATGAACAAACCACCTACTGTATCTGCCAAGAAGTGAGGCATGGTAGGCCTGTTGGAAGGTCTGCTATATATGTGCAGAGTATTCTGCATATTAGTGTACGCAACCTTTCCACTGCTGCTTGTAGATCCATGATCTATCAGTGAGGGGGGTGTACTGTTGGTACCTATTTCTGGTTTCGCCGATAATCTGTTGATTGCATTGAGCAAATCTTTTTGGCCTTTTGCTAAGTCTTGCAATGTAGATACTAAGTTGCGAAACTCCATCCTATCCTCCTCTTCTCCCGTTCCTTTTCCCCTATCCGAGTGTATACATTTTTTTTCCATGTCTGAATTGGTATCTTCTAGTTGAATATCCTCAAAGTCCCCTGTGTATCTACTCTTTCTCCTCCTATAGGTTACAAAAGGGTCTCCCTCTGGATTCATCTATGTCTCATTTCTTAAGCCCACAGCTGGCCAAGAAGATAGCTCTGATACCACTGTAATATCCCAAATCCTAATATTTTCTAATTCTAAGCAAATACGCTGATACAACCGAGCATGCAAATTGCCATGCAAAAATCCCTATTTTATAGCAAAAATTAGGGTTAGGGTTTGTAGGATAGAATGAACACTTACCACTGATAAGCTGGCTGGTCTGCTCCTGAGAGAGTATGCATTCATCAAGAGCTGAATCGAATATGAACTGATATCTTCTGCTTCCGGTGAAACCCCAACAACATGAACCCCAAATCAGCTAAGGGTGACATTTTTAGTGAAGGAGGTGTTCGATGAAGCTGTTGATTTGCAGGACTAATAGCCTTCTCCTGTCAGAGAGAATGACTGGCACATGCAGAAATTCTGAGGTCTCTAGGCAAGCTAGCGAATTGTTCTAGAGGTGCAGCTGCTCACACCCCCTGATCCCGAAATGGCTAATAACTACTCAGGATGAGCACGATCAGATCTAATAATCATCGGGTACTAGAGTAATATGCCGATGATGAGAATGGTGCATGATTTTCGAAGGTAAACTGAGATCTGAAGACCTAGCGAATGATTAGGGCTTTCCGGCTGAAAACCCCTTACGGCTGCACACGTGTCCCTGTAACAATCTCTGTCGTATACTGGATAACTATGAATAAATGAAAGAGCAAATGGTGAACCTGTATGGCTTACCCTGAATGATACTAGGGCAGATATCTCACTGCCAAAACCCCGTTAGCTGAAGACGTCGTCTCCAAACCCAACTGCTGTGATGCACGCTGTGCTACTATTCAAGAGCTCCAAAATAATCATCATCAAAAGTGAAGTCTCCTTTTGCTTTATCCTCCTTTTATAAATTTCAACTGCGAAAACCCTAATCTTTGACCTAATAAGGTCACTTTATCTTCTAATTTGCAGTTGACTTGCATGCATGCGCATGGAGACTTAAATGAGTGCAAGCATCATTAAATAATGCTTGGATGGCATGCACGAAGGTGGCCTTTGGCCCCGGTGGCCCTTCTTGACCTAATGATGATGCCCTAGATTTTCTATGGATGGCATCAGCCCTTAGATGATTCCCTAACTGTCAGTAACCGCTCAAACCCACAGGAATCACATAGGTTAGCGGTTTTGGGCCTCAAGGCATAATCAGAAGAGGACATTACATATAATTTGAGAAGCAGAAATATATGGTGCACCAAAAGGAAGCAAGAGATCAAGACTCTACTCCAGCTATGTAGCATTGATGTGTAACCTCGTTAATGGAGAACCCACAAGTTTTGAACAAGCTTCAAAGAATAAGGAATGGATGAATTTCATGATTGAAGAATACCAATATGTCTTGAAGAATGATGTTTGGGAAGTAGTGCCAATACCGAAAGATAAATTAGTGGCCTCTTGAAAGTGGATTTTCAAGACAAAGAACTCAGTAGATGACAATATTGAAAAGTTCAAAGCAATATTTGTCGCACGAGGATTCTCTAATAAGGAAGGGATTGATTATGAAGAGGCTTTTGCACCAATAGCTAGATATACTTAAATCAAAAGTATTATTGGCTTGGCTTCCAAGATAAAATGGAAGTTACATCAAATCGATGTAAATACGACCATTCTAAATGGTGTCATAAAATAGGAAGTGTATATTGAACAACCTCCAAGTTTTGATACACAGGACAAGAAAACACATGTGTACCGATTGAAGAAAGCATTACATGGATTGAAGCAAGCACCCAGAGCATGATACGAAAGAATTGATAGATTCCTGATGAGCTTGGGATTTATGAAAAGTAAAGCAGATTCCAACCTTTACTATAAGGTTGTAGATGATGGGATCATGATATTTCTATTGTATGTAGATGATCTATTTTTGACAGGAGAGGAGAAGATCATTGTCACATGCCCCAATTTGCAAAACAATTTAATGTCATTGAGGAACATTATGTTATATTTTATGATAAAGTTTGTAATTGATGACCAAGTGGGGTCAAGAACAATTTAATGTATTGCAAAATATTTTAATAATAAATAAATAAATGATGAGACAATAGCTTAGGGAAGTTGTTGAATGAGTGTTAACTGGTCACTTGGTAGAGGAGACTGGGTGGAGAGTATACTGACAAGTGATAGCATCCTCAAACTACTTCTAACTATTGCAGGTGGCAAATTTCCTATAATTGCGGTCATGATTCCCCAAGAAAGTGGAATAGGAGCAGGTGGCTTGTTAAATAAAAACTGACCCAGAAGACCTAGGCATTGATATAAAACTTCCCATTAAAGACAACTGAGGCTGCTCATTCTGGAATTGTGATCATTTTGAGTGAATGAAGTGCACATCAGAAATTCGATGGAGGGGACTTGTTGAAGTGAGTTTGAGGGATTAAGTGTTGAATATTGAACTTGTGCAGCTACTTTAAGCTGAAGTTCTTACAACTGTAAGCAGGGATGAATTATTGTTGTATATCCAGTAAAGTGACAGAGGATCTCAAGGTTACATCTCTCACCCTGTACTCTACCAAGAGGACCAGGAGACAGGCTCAGGGGTCTTGAGAAAGTGCAAACTAAGCTTTCTCCAGGAGTTGGTTGGGAGGAACAACCTCCTTAAGCTATTGTCACCTCATCCATTTGACAAGTTCTACTTCTTCAGGTTAATTATAGTTCATCTACTATTTCGGAAACTTATATTACAAGTTTTCAAGTTATGGATATTATTTTTTTATTAGGGTTAATGAAGAAGAAAGAGCATTGCTTATTGGTAAAATTAGTGATTAGCAGATTATATTTAAAACCAGTAGAGAGTTTTCTAAATAAAAGGTGAATAGAAAAAAAATTACCAAATTGTATTTTTCCATGCCTTTTACAAGGCAGTACTCTAGTATAACTGGTTGCTTAGTTAGATAAGTAGATTTGTTTATTAACTATGAATGTAAAATGAAAATAATTAATTTTATAGTTTTATGTGATTTATTTACATAAATCTTGTTGTACTTGCTCTGTCTACTGAAATTAACTGCATTATCTAATTACAGGAAAAGAGTAGATTATATAATAATCACTAGTAATTATAATATTCATAGAATTATTACTAATTTTAATACTTATTATAAATACAATAAATAAAGTTTAATAAACAAATATAGGAACAGTAAAAGTCGTACTTAGGGTTTAACCTGGCTAGTACTTCATAGGTCTTTATAATTATTTATTCAGGCTTACTATTATACTTTGTTTTTTTCTAAAAACACAGGTGTTTTTACTGCAACCTGTAAGAACCATCTAGGGTTTATAAGAGATAGGATTTATCTCTGCAACAGACTTTACATTCTTATTCTTAACATAAAACCTAACAGTAGTAAATAATTATTATTATAAAAAAATACGGAGCTAAATTTAGTTCTGAAAACCATTTAAATATAGAACTGTAGGTTATCCAATGGTAATAACCATTTTAAGAGAAACATAACATTTTCCTCACCCAAAACACTATGCAAATTTAAATAGTAACAATTACTATAAACCATTTATACTAAATGTAAATTTAAATTAAAATAGCACTGTAAACAAACTAAACACGGACAAAATAGAATAAGCATAATGGCCTATGGCCTTTTATAACACCTATCGAGGCTTAAGCCTAATCGAAATGACTTATGTAAGTCTAAACAGAAGTCGTAAACCAAAATTTTTAACCATTACAAATTCATAGTAAATAGAAACCCTTCATCTGTTACAAGAATTATTGAATGAACAGTCTTTTCTTTTCCTGCAAAAACCACTTAAAATTTCAAGTAACCACCTAGTGGTCAAATAGTAATGTCACGGCTTAAGTCGAGTTTGTAAATCAAAAGCTTTTACATCTTCCCACGCCGTAAAGTCTTAACTAAAACCCTTAAGTTGCGGTTGCAACAACCTTAAAATATTTCCACATAACAACCTCTAGGGTTTAAAAATAGCATAAAAAAAACAAGGAGAAAATACATAACAGTAAACCAAGGCCCTGCCCACAACCAGCATAGCGAATTTTCCATATCTTCCAACCACCACATAATAAAGTGCAGGAGAAACCCTCGGTATAACCGGGGCTTACCAAGGTTTGCGTGGTCGAAGGTTGGAGAGATGTGCTAGCAGCTAACACCAAAATCCGGGAGAGAAACCTGTGTAGTAAACCATAATAATTATAACCTTTAAAATTTATTTGTAATTTATAATTTTTTTGTGAAATTATATCCTTGATAGGTCGTTACCTGTTAATGATCTTGTTTTGGAGAATTCGTGGAAGCAAAGCCTTTGGAGCCAACTCAATGGCACCTTGGAGAGTGATGCCCTGAAAAGTATGAATGTGCCAAGTGGAACTAAATACCCTGAGCCACAATTCGAAGGAAATGAACACCATGAATAGGAGTACTCCAACAAGAAACAAGGAACACTCATGTCTTAAAAAATCTATCCACTGTGTCTTTTTAAAACAAAACTCATAGTCCTCAAATCGATGGTGAAAACAATTCCCATGCACAATACTCCACAACAGTCAACAAGCTTCAAAAAAAGCCAACGTATGTTTCTCACCAAGCCAAGCTCGCAGCGAATTTGGGAACCCGGAGGCCAACATAGAGCTATGGCAGACACGAGCTCTCATCTCAGCTGCACCTCAGTCGAAGGAACCCTCTCAATGCGAAATGAAGGGTTAGGGAAATCATTAAGTCAACTTACCTAATGGATAAAACACTTCCACGTGTCCACCATAATTTTTTTCACCCTCGCGGATTGCAATTCAATAGTTGATTATGCAGTTTCCATTCTGCATAAAATCATTACAAATCAAAATAATATATCATTTAAACAGTGTAATTTTTTTATTGCCAATAATGTAATATACCTTTGATCATTTCGATGCCTAGTTTGTAAACCATGGAATAAAGAAATGGATTTTTGTTTAGGTTTATTTGTTTATTGGACAAGATAGGGTAGTATTTGCTAACTATATTTTATAAAATATAAACTACTTTGAGAAGGGAAATCTAATAATTTCTTGAAGTAGTCTTTTGTATCATAGAGTTGGATAGTAATTGTTTGACTAGGGCCCAAGCAATTATAAGATATTTTATATTACATAAACCAACCACCATATCTCAAGAGAATTACAAAACAACTTTGCGTAAAAGTGTAGCTTATAGTTAAAGGGTACACCAGGAAACAAGGTATAAAATGTAGATTAAAAGACTTCAAAGTAAAGTTTGTAAAAGTTTGAAGAAGAACTCTTTCAACTAGGAAGGGAATCTTTGACCATTTATTTTAATGCATTGTGTAGTTGGGGAAACAAGTAAGTGCAATCCATATACTTTTATATAAGAGTCTCAATTGTATTTTAACGTCCCAACATTGAGACAAGCAGTTTAAGAATCAAAGTAGTTTTGTTTATCTATTAAGAAAACATTTAATTATAGAACCCTAGGGTAAGGGTAAGTTCGATAATATTGTGATTGAGTATGATGACTTAAGAGCTCTTAGAAAAAAAAACTCGATGGACAAGACAGACTAAGTTCAATAGCGTAGAGTATTTCTTTCATGTTTACAAAAGATTCAAATGAATTTCATCAAAACCAAACTCCAAATATTTTGACTAATCCAAGCAAAAGTATAAGAACCCTATCTCTTCCTATTTAAACTTTAGATCACAATTACTATAAGACAAAGTACGAGTATTCTTAGAAATAATCTTAATCATCAAGTTGATTTGATTTCATTTGATAGTAATTTTGGCCATGTTTTTAACCCATGCGTATGCAGTTTTGTTTTAACATCTTTAGGGAGTTTTGACAACTTTGATAAGTTCAAAGTTACTTCTTACGAAGACAAGCTGAAATTAATCATTCTAATTCTAGCGTCATATTTATGCTAGTGGAGTATCTTTCTTGACCTGGATATATTTTTTTTTACTAGAACAAAACGCTTACCTGTTAGAACCTGTAAAGAACCATAAGTTCCACTGTGTTAGCTATAAGCTAAGTAAGCCCTGATCACACCTAAGAAACTTTCCCTACTTGACAAAAGAAAACAATAACATAATTAGCATTAGTAAGAGTTAGATTTCTTTTCCACTTTATAGAAATTGCAACTACTAGGTTAAAACAGTACTAACATGGTATTTTAGATAAGCCTTTAGGTTATATAGAACCATATAAAAGAAGTAATCTTTGTTTCTCTTTCAAACTATTTAATTACCCGCTAACAGTTAATGGTTCATTAGCATTGATATTTGACATTTTATGTCACATGAAAAAAAAAATTATGAATTTTTGAGTTATTACATGTGGTATTAGAGCACAAGGTTCAGACACTAGGCCTGAATGTGGCTCAACTTGCATAAATGGAAAAATAAATTTAAACAAGTATACTGATGTTATTTTCTTTTGAATGATATTTCCAGAGAATTTTGTTTTCTGAGTTAACCACAGGTATGGATAGATTGGAGGAATATGCGGATGAGGAGTCTCCTTACACTGAACGAAATAATTTTCCAAAAGAACCTATACAAGAAGAAATAACTAATAATTCTTCCAAACTACTACAAATAGTTAAGGAACTAAGAACAGAGATGGAATCGGTCCAAAAAAAAAATAAGAGAATTCTGAGAGCTCGGGAGGAGCTAAATCAGATTTTAATGGAAAGATTTCATCATGAGGAAAAAGATAAAAGAACTAAGTCTGAAGATATGGGTTATCAGCATAAAGATAAAAAGACTAAACAATTTAAAATCGAAAGTAGCTCATCTTCTGAAGTGTATGGTGATTCACATAAACAAAATTTCCAATACACTAGTGACAGTAGTGAAGATAATCATTCATACTAGTAAGAGAAAGTTTAAACCTTACGAATAAATCTCTAGGGAATTCAAGAAAATCAAGCCACCAACCTTTAATGGTGAAACTGAGAAGGGGGAAGAGGCAGAATCATGACTGTCCAGGATGAAAAAATACTTTCAAATTTATAAATACTCTAATCAACTGAAGGCCATGATGTCTATTTATAATCTTACAGGAAAAGCATATATTTGGTGGCAGGACCTAAAAAGAGTGAAAGGTATAAGGGAGAAAAATATTAATTGGAGTACATTTAAGAAATATTTCAAGAAGAAATTTTCATCTGAACAATATTATGAGGAGAGGGCTAAGGAATTTTATGAGCTAAAACTGGGAACAATGAATATGAAAGAACTAAATAGTAAATTTCTAAGTCTGCTCAAGTATGTGCCGTGTATTGTGGACAAGAAACCTAAGGTACAACAGTTTCTCAGTTGTTTACCTTATCATATAAAAGATAGAATTGAGTATGACAATCTGAAAACTTTAGAAGAAGCAATGAGAAAAGCGAATTTATGTTATGAACAGAATCGTAAAAAAGAAAGTATGACCAACTGGAAGGCCAAAAGGAATAATAACTTTGAACAGAAAAAGAAAGGTTTTGTACCTAACCGAAATTTTAAGAATAGTAACACCAGAAATTTTCCTAGTAAAAATTTCCAAGGGAGCAAAAGTAATTCACAGACCAATCCAAATAATCAAAGGAATAAAGAATCTGCTAACAACCACAGTAACTATACTAAGAATTTTGAACGAAAGGAACCAATAAAGTGTTGGGAATGTAATGGTCCGCATTATGCATCAGTTTGCCCCAATAAGAAGAAGATTGTTAGCAACATACACACAATACAAGAGGAGATGACTATTCGTGATCTAGCGAGGACAATGCCTAGGATCAACGCAGCATTGGAGAACAAGTAAGCAGATTATCAAACTTCCATGGTGGAAGTGGAAGGTAAGCTAAATCAAATACCTATATCTATTTTAATCGATCCAAGAGCTAGTTTAAGTTATATTTCTCCTAATTTAGTAGAAAAACGTAAGCTCTCAGTTGAAAAGTTTTCAAGATCTTGGTTAGTTCAGCTAGTTACTGGTGCAAAGAGAAAAGTAATTAGCTTTGTTAAGAATTGTGCAGTAACTATGGATCAGTTTGAAACCTCTGTTAAGCTTAATGTGTTACCTTTAGGTTCATATGATATGTTAATTGGTATGATTTGGTTAGAACAGCATAGGGTAGTCCTGAACTACTTTGATAAAACTTTTACTTGCATAAATAACAATGGAGAGTTAATAAATGTAAAAGGAATCCCTAGGAAAACAACCATAAGGTAGCTTTCTGCTTTGCAGCTTAAGAGAGTTGTTCGCAAGGGCTGTAAATATTTTGTCGTAATAGTAATTAATGAAGAAAATACTAATAACAGAGATAAATTAAAACTAGAATATATTCTGATCCTAAGGGAATATTCTGATGTATTTCCGGAAGAAATTCCGGGACTGCCTCTGAAACGGGAATTAGATTTTACTATTGAGTTGGTACCTGGTGCAACACCCAGCTCAAAATCCCCTTATCAGATGAATATACTGGAATTAAATGAACTTAAGTCGCAGTCAAAAGAGCTCATTGACAAGAATTACCTTAGACCCAATGTGTCTCCCTGGGGGGCACCTGTCAATTTTGTTAAGAAGAAGGATGGAACTCTACAACTATGTATAGATTACCGTCAACTAAATAAAATGACTATCAAGAATAGATGCCCTTTACCCCACATAGATGATCTGTTTGATCAGCTACGTGGAACAACAATGTTCTCAAAGATTGATTTACGATCTGGTTACCACCAGGTCCGAATCAAAGATGAAGTCATATTTAAAACAACTTTTAGGACCTGGTATGGTCATTACGAGTTTGTCGTTATGTCATTTGGGCTTACTAATGCCCCAGTTGTTTTTATGTGTCTGATGAATAATGGAATGCATAAATATTTGGATAAATTTGTGGTCGTATTCATTGACGACATCTTAATTTACTCAAATTCTGAAGAAGAACATAAAGAACACTTAAAAATTGTTTTACAAGAGTTACGAGAACATCAACTATATGCAAAATTTAGTAAATGTGACTTCTTTAAGGATAAAATTCAGTATCTGCGTCATGTGGTGACTAAAGAAGGAATTTCTGTCAACCCCGAAAAGATAAAGGCAATCGAGGAATGGCCAATCCCAAAATATGTAACTGACGCCCGATCATTCATGGGGATTACTGGTTATTATCGAAGATTCATCGTAGGGTTTTCAAGAATTGCAAATCCTATAACCTCTTTGCAGAAAAAAGGGAAGAAATTCGATTGGAATCAGAAGTGTGAAGACAGTTTTAAAAACTTAAAAACGTTATTAACCATCGCACCAATTCTAAGAATTGTTTTCCCTAATAAAGATTTTATAGTATGTACTAACACATGCAATGACGGTTTAGGTGGAATTTTAACTCAGGAAGGACATGTCATTGCTTATGAGTCTAGGAAGCTGAAGGTTCATGAGAAAAATTATGTGACCTATGACTTAGAGTTAGTTGCTGTCATACATGCCTTAAAAATGTGGCATTATCATTTAATCGGAAGGAAGTTTATATTAATGAAAGATAATAAAGGATTGAAATATATGTTGGATCAACCTAACTTGAATGTTAGGCAAGCTAGGTGGCTAGCTTTTCTTAGTGAATAAGATTTTGAAATTCAACATATTAAAGGAAAAGAGAATAAGGTTGCTGATGCATTAAGTAGAAATGCAAAACTGAATTTTACAGCAGCCATCAACACTTATAAGACACACTTGGAAGAACAGTTAGAAGATGGAATAGAACAAGATGAAAATTATCGGAAATTACAAGCAAAGGTAAAGGAAAATTTAATAGAAAATCTAAGTAGAGGGTATAGCTTGAGCGAAAAAGGATTATTATTGTATAAGGATAGACTATATATCCCAAATGTACCTAAGATTAAGCTGTTAATTTTAAACAAAGTTCATAAAACTCTTTATTCAGGGCATCCGGGTTATCAGAAAACTATAACCATGCTAAGAAAGGATTATTTCTGGCCAAACATGAAAAATGAATTGGCAGAATACATTGCTAGGTGCTTCGAATGTTAACAAGTAAAAACTGAACATCAGCTTCCAGCTGGGCTACTTCAGCCATTGCCTATTTCTAGCTGGAAATGGGAGATAATTAGCCTTGATTTTATTATAGGAATACCTAAAAATCAGAACTTAAATGACTCAATAATGGTAGTTGTTGATAAATTGAGTAAAGAAGCCCATTTCATACCTGTAAAAACTACTTATAAAGCTGCAAATATTACTGATATTTTCTTAAAACAAATTTTTTGGATGCATGGAATACCGAAGGTGATAATTTCAGACCAAGATCCTAAGTTTACAGGAAACTTTTGGAAATATTTGTTTAAAGGGCTAAATACTATGTTAAACTTTAGTACCTCTTTCCATCCTCAAACCGATGGACATACTGAAAGAGTAAATCAGGTATTGGAGGATCTGCTCAGAATGTATGTAAAGGAGTAGCCACGTAAATGGGAAGATTACTTACACCTTGTAGAATTTGCTTATAATAATCATTATCAAGCTTTAGCTAGATATAGTCCTTTTTGAAATTCTGTATGGAAGGAAATGCAATACCCCCATCTCTTGGAGTAATCCAGTTGACAGGGTAGTATTAGGACCTAAATTATTAAAGGAGATGGAGTTAATTGTAAAACAGGTACAAGGTGACTTGAAAGTTGCACAAGATCGACAAAAACACCAAGCAGATCTTAAACAAACACCAAAGGAGTTCCAGGTAGGTGAACGTGCTTTTATCAAGGTGAGACCTAAAAAGAGTTCTTTGAGGTTAGGTAGTTATGCTAAGTTAGCACCCCAATATTGTGGTCCTTTTGAAATAATGTCAAGGGTAGGACAGGTAGCATATCAGTTAGCTCTACCACCAAATTTAAGAGTTCACAATGTTTTTCATATTTCTGTATTAAAAAAATAAGTACATGATGCTACTCATGTTATTAACTGGAATGATGTGCAGGTGGAACCCGAAGGAGATTTTCTGGTGGAACCGGATTGTATCCTCGAAAGGAGGGAGATCTCGCTTCGGAATCGCATCATTGGTCAGGTGAAGCTGCAATGGAAGCACCTTAGTCCAGAAGAAGCCACCTGGGAATTGGAAAGTCATATGCGGGATGCATATCCAATTCTATTTCAGCGAAATTCTAAGGATGGGGAATAAATAACATCGAGGACGATGTTATAAATTAAGGGGGTGTGTATGTCACATGCACAAATTTGCAAAACAATTTAATTTCATTGAGGAACATTATGTTATATTTTATGATAAAGTTTGTAATTGATGACCAAGTGGGGTCAAGAATAATTTAATGTATTGCAGAATATTTTAATAATAAATAAATAAATGATGAGACAACATCTTAGCGAAGCTATTAAATGAGTGTTAACTGGTCACTTGGTGGAGGAGACTGGGTGGAGAGTATACTAACAAGTGGTAGTATCCTCAAACTACTTCTAACTGTTGCAGGTGGAAACTTCCCTATAATTGTGGTCATGATTCCCCAAGAAAGTGGAATAGGAGCAGGTGGTTCATTAAGTAAAAACTAACCCAGAAGACCTAGGCATTGATATAAAAATTCCCATTGAAGACAGCTAAGGCTGCTCATTCTGGAGTTGTGATCATTCTGAGTGAATGAAGTGCACATGAGAAATTCGATGGAGGGGACTTGTCGAAGTGAGTTTGAGGGATTAAGTTTTGAAGATTGAACTTGTGTAGCTACTTTAAGCTAAAGTTCTTACTGTTGTAAGCAGGGCTGAAATACTGTTGTATATCCAGTAAAGTGACAGAGGATCTCAAGGTTACGTGTCTCACCCAGTACTCTACCAGGAGGACCAGGAGACAGGCTCGGGGGTACTGAGAAAGTGCAGACTAAGATTTCTCCTGGAGTTGGTTGGGAGGAACAACCTCCTTAAGCTGTTGTCACCTCATCCATTTGACAGGTTCTACTTGTTTGGGTTAAATTATAGTTTATCTACTGTTTTAGAAAAAGATTACGAGTTTTCAAGTTATGCATATTATTATTTTATTAGGGTTAATGAAGAAGAAAGAGCATTGTTTATTGATAAAATTAGTGATTAGCAAATTATATTTAAAACCAATAGAGAGTTTGCTAAGTAAAAGGTGAATAGAAAAAAAAATTACCAAACTGTATTTTTCCACGCCTTTTACAAGGCAGTACTCTAGTACAACTGGTTGCTTAGTTAGATAAGTAGATTTGTTTATTAACTCTAAATGTAAAATGCAAAAATTACTTTTATAGTTTTATGTGATTTATTTACAGAAATCTAGTTGTACTTACTCTGTCTACTGAAAGTAACTGCATTATCTAATTATAGGAAAAGAGTAGATTATATAATAATCACTAGTAATTATAATATTCATAGAATTATTACTAGTTTTAATACTTATTATAAATACAATAAATAAAGTTTAATCAACAAATATAAGAACAGTAAAAGTGGTACTTAGGGTTTAACCTGGCTAGTACTTCATAGGTCTTTATAATTATTTATTCAGCCTTACTATTATACTTTGTTTTTTTCTGAAAACACGGGTGTTTTTACTGCAACTTGCAAGAACCATCTAGGGTTTATAAGAGATAGGATTTATCTCTGCAACAGACTTTACATTCTTATTCTTAACATAAAACCTGACAACAATAAATAATTATTATTAAAAAGAAAATACGTAGCTAAATTTAGTTTTGAAAACCATTTAAATACAGAACTGTAGGTTATCCAATGGTAATAACCTTTTTAAGAGAAACAGAACATTTTCCTCACCCAAAACACTGTGCAAATTTAAATAGTAACAATTACTACAAGCCATTTATACTAAATGTAAATTTAAATTAAAATAACATTGTAGACAAACTAAACGCAGACAAAATAGAATAACCATAATGGCCTATGGCCTTTTATAACACCTGTCGAGGCTTAAGCCTGATCGAAATGACTTATGTAAGTCTAAACAGAAGTTGTAAACCAAAATTTGTAACCATTACAAATTCATAGTAAATAGAAACCCCTCATCTGTTACAAGAATTGCTGAATGAACAGTCTTTTCTTTTCCTGCAAAAACCACTTAAAATTTCAAGTAACCACCCAGTGGTCAAACAGTAATGTCACAGCTTAAGCCGAGTCTGTAAATCAAAATCTTTTACATCTTCCCAAGCCGTAAAGGCTTAACTAAAACCCTTAAGTCATGGCTTCAATAACCTTAAAATATTTCCACATAACAACCTCTAGGGTTTAAAAATAGTATAAAAAAAAACAAGGAGCAAATACATAACAGAAAACCAAGGCCGAGCCCACAACCAACATAGCGAAGTTTCCATATTTTCCGACCACCACAACATAAATTGCAGGAGAAACCCTCAGTATAACTAGGGCTGACCAGGGTTTGCGTGGCCAAAGGTTGGACAGATGTGCTAGAAGCTAACACCAAAAGCCGAGAGAGAAACATGCGCAGTAAACCATAATAATTATAACCTTTAAAATGTATTTGTAAATTATAATTTTTTCATGAAATTAAAACCTTGACAGGTCATTACCTGTTAATGATCTCGTTTTGGAGAAGTCGTGGAAGCAAAGCCTCTGGAGCCAACTCAGTGGCACCTTTGAGAGTGATGCCTGAAAAGTATGAATGTGTCGAGTGCAACTGAATACCCTGAGCCATGATTTGAAGGAAACGAACACCACGAATAGGAGTACTCCAACAAGAAACAAGCAACACTCGTGTCTTAAAAACTCTGTCCACTGTGTCTTTTTAAAACAAAACTCACAGTCCTCAAATCGGTGGTGAAAACAATTCCCATGCACAATACTCCACAGCAGTCAACAAACTTCAAAAAAAAACAATGTATGTTTCTCACCAAGCCGAGCTCGCAACGAATTTGAGAACCCGAAGGTCAAGACAAAGCTATGGCGGCCATAAGCTCTTAGCTCGGCCGCACCTCAGTCGAAGGAACCCTCTCAATGCGAAATGAAGGGTTAGGGAAATCATTAAATCAACTTAGCTAATGGATAAAACACTTCCATGTGTCCACTGTAATTTTTTTCACCCTCATGGATTGCAATTCAATAGTTGATTATGCAGTTTCCAATCTGCATAAAATCATTACAAATAATAATATATCATTTAAACAATGTAATTTTTTGATTGCCAATAATGTAATATACCTTTGATCATTTCGATGCCTAGTATTAAATTGAGCACATAGATCTGTGGACAAACACACAACTCACAAGATAGATCACACAATTTACTCAGTTATTGAAGAATGAAACAGTGCAAAAATGGCTTGCAGTTGTGAATCCTTTTCATTAATCAAAGAGTAATTAGATAATAATTACAATGAAGTACAATGGATTTAATAGCCACATGCAATTCGAATCCACATGAGGAAATTCGAATTGGTTAGACTCTACTTGACTATAGGTAACTAAGACCTTGTCTAAATCACTATCGGAGGACTCAATAGTTAATTGACCTTGTCTAAACCATAACCGGAGTTCATTGGAGTTCTAAAACACAACTCAATTGTTACATTCAGTGTTAACTAAGGCTAACTGAATGTGGTAGGTGAGAAATGTGCCCCTCCTAAGTGCATCCATGCAAACCTAGCGCTAACTGAATGTAGAGGACTAGAACTGAATGTAACTGACTCCTAACTTATCTTGACTAGTCACCAACTGAACTGAACTGATCTTGGTTAGTTTCGGCACTCCCAGTGGCTCCTAAATTGTATGGATTGGTCTAGGAGGCTCCTAAACTGATGCATGCAAGTGCAATCAGTGGTAGTAGGCCTCAATTAGTGTTCCCCGTACTTTAGTAACTGAAACATGTGCCCCAATTAGGCCAAGTGGACCCAATGGTGCTAGTGACTAAAAATAGACTAGATGGACTCCCGATTTAGACATGACTCCTGATTTAGACATATGACCAAATTGGACAAGGGAGGATTAATAATCCTAACACCCCCCTAAATGCTAACTTGTAAAATCTATGGGCCCTGGTAACTAATACCATAGGTCACCCATTACATCAAGTAAAGGAAAGTAACTGCTAAAAAACAAGGTGCTAGGGAAAAACCACATGGGAAAAAATCCCCCCCTCTAGTGAAGCAGGTAGAATCAGGATCAATCTGGTTCTTCTATGCACAGGTATCCTAGGGCCTGGCATGTGAACCTCTCCATAATTATGTCTAGAGGAATCTTCTTCTTTGGAAGAAGAATGATATGCTCAACTAAATCAAAAATATAGACAGTTGTCGTATGAAGACTGGACCCATGTAGAGCAACTAAAGTCAACTGATAAGCGAGAAAAGGTTCTTGAGGATTTAGAACATGTGAGGAACACTCAAGAAACTGATATGTTGCAGACATGAACAAAAAACCATGAGTGCTAAGAAAATCCCCAAGTGTTAGGAGCAAGTGTCCAGGCAGATGCAGAAAATCTTCCTCTTTACCAGTTCTATGAAGAGATGAGCATGTGATCAATGGTAGATAAGCACTGGGACTGTTGAGAGTGAATGCTTGAGCTCCATAGTCTGATATAGCTTCTAAAATATCTAATGAATTGCATAATAAAATATCAGCAACCTCATAAGAGGAAACTAACACCAAATCCCCAGCAGCAATTTTGAGGAAGAATTGCAGTACTTGATTTTTCACACCGAAATTGGTGAGAGGAGCTACAAGCATGACTGAAAGCTCTTGGATTTTAAAATATGAACCAAATAATATCAGATCTGAAATTAAATCATATCTAAATAGGTTCACAACATATACAAAACTGTGAAATGAAATCAAATCCCCAACAGCAGTTTTGTAGGAGACTTGTTGTACTTGTTTCTCCACACCGTTAATGAGAACAGCTACAAGAAGTACTAAGAGATTATGAATTTGATATATTAAAACAAGAAATATCAAATAATATCATATCATATCCAATGAGTTTAATATCATATTCAAATAAATAGTTAACCGAGACGGTTGATGCACAGGTTTCTTCTTCTTCAAAATTCTGAATTTTGGTGCATGCAATCCTACAGGAATTTGCTGGAAGATCTAGATCATGAGGAGCGAATGGTTCACTCTGGTAATCTGATATTTCTTCCAAAATATCCAAGGTATTACATATTTTCACACCAGCGTCAACATTAGAGGGAGAAAAATCAAATTTCTCTTCACTTTCGAAAGCAATTACTGGTAAATTTTGCACAGAATTCAAAGGAAAATCACCGGTGAATGTTTGCATGGAAGTGCAGCGGTATTTTTATTCAATATCATAGATTCGAATGTCTTATTCTATTTCATCCATATGAGGAGATGAGATATCATAGATCTCATAAACTTCTGAAGCATCAGGAGAAGGAGTCATTGCATGGAGACTGTCTTTAATTCGAATTGACTATGTAGAAGCTTCTGCTTCTTCTTCATCTTGAACAACTTCATCAGAGAGAGTGGAGGCTGAGAATTTTGTATCAAGAATGCTTATGGTGCTGTATGTTCTCTCCAAAGTGCTATTATGATCCTCGTCAATCATTCCAAAGGTTCTGTCCAATCGTGTCCACAGTTCCTTTGGGTCTTCAATAGATCTACTGAGGTAGCACAAGCTAGGAGAAAGAGCTAGTGCTATTCTTCCAAAAGCTCCATCAAATTTATTCAGCCAGTCAATCTCACTAAAACACTCTTCACCGAGTCCAATAGACACCCCATAGAGACCTCGTCTCATCAAAGATGCAATCATCTTCTTCTTCCATTCTGAATAGTTTGAGAATAGGGAGAGAAGAGGAACTGATGAATCCATTCGAAGTTGTACCTGAAAAAACACAAAAGGGGCACCGTAAGGTCGAAAGCCTACACATTTCAGGTTTTCATCACACCCAGCATAGTTGATCAAGCAAGCTTGATCAACAATTCTTTAACTTGGGGTATTAAGGGATAAACCTTCTGCTTCTAGTGCAAAGTTGGAAGGAGCAATTTTGCTCAAAAATGATCCAGTAGGAGATCTGAGGAGGAGAAGTGCCTTATCTGTCAAGGCTCTGATACCATATTAAATTGAGCACATAGATCTGTGGACAAACACACAACTCACAAGATAGATCACACAATTTACTCAGTTATTGAACAATGAAACAGTGCAAAAATGGCTTGCAGTCGTGAATCCTTTTCATTAATCAAAGAGCAATTAGATAATAATTATAATGAAGTACAATGGATTTAATAGCCACATGCAATTCGAATCCACATGAGGAAATTCGAATTGATTAGACTCTACTTGACTATAGGTAACTAAGACCTTGTCTAAATCACTATCGGAGGACTCAATAGTTAACTGACCTTGTCTAAACCATAACCGGAGTTCATTGGAGTTCTAAAACACAACTCAAGTGTTACATTCAGTGTTGACTAAGGCTAATTGACTATGGTAGGTGAGAAATGCGCCCCTCCTGAGTGCATCCATGCAAACCTAGCGCTAACTGAATGTAGAGGACTAGAACTGAATGTAACTGACTCCTAACTTAGCTTGACTAGTCACCAACTGAACTGAACTGACCTTGGTTAGTTTCGGCACTCCCAGTGGCTCCTAAATTGTAGGGATTGGTCTAGGAGGCTCCTAAACTGATGCATGCAAGTGAAATCAGTGGAAGTAGGCCTCAATTAGTGTTCCCCACACTTTAGTAACTAAAACATGTGCCCCAATTAGGCCAAGTGGACCCAATGGTGCTAGTGACTAAAAATAGACTGGATGGACTCCCAATTTAGACATGACTCCTGATTTAGACATATGACCAAATTGGACAAGGGAGGATTAATAATCCTAACACCTAGTTTGTAAACCATGGATTTTTGTTTAGGGTTATTTGTTTATTGGACAAGATAGGGCAGTATTTGCTAACTATATTTTATAAAATATAAACTACTTTGAGAAGGGAAATCTAATAATTTCTTGAAGTAGTATTTTGTGTCTTAGAGTTGGATAGTAATTGTTTGACTAGGGCCCAAGCAATTATAATATCTTTTATATTACATAAACCAACCACCATATCTCAAGATAATTACAAAACAACTTTGCGTAAAAGTGTAGCTTATAGTTAAAGGGTACACCAGGAAACGAGGTATAAATATAGATAAAAAGACTTCAAAGTAAAGTTTGTAAAAGTTTGAAGAAGAACTCTTTCAACTAGGAAGGGAATCTTGGACCATTTCTTTTAATGCATTGTGTAGTTGGGAAAACAAGTAAGTGCAGTCCATATACTTTTATATAAGAGTCTCAATTGTATTTTAACATCCCAACATTGAGAGAAGCAGTTTAAGAATCAAAGTAGTTTTGTTTATCTATTAATAAAACGTTTAATTATAGAACCCTAGGGTAAGGGTAAGTTCGATAATATTGCGATTGAGTATGATGACTTAAGAGATCTTAGAAAACAAAACTCGATGGACAAGACATACTAAGTTCAATAGCGTAGAGTATTTCTTTCATGTTTACAAAAGATTCAAATGAATTTGATCAAAACCAAACTCCAAATATTTTGACTAATCCAAGCAAAAGTCTGAGTACCCTATCTCTTCCTATTTAAACTTTAGATCACAATTATTATAAGCAAAAGTACGAGTATTCTTAGAAATAATCTTAATCATCCGGTTGATTTGATTTCATTTGATAGTAATTTTGGCCATGCTTTTAACCCATGCGTATGCAGTTTTGTTTTAACATCTTTAGGGAGTTTTGACAACTTTGATAAGGTCAACGTTACCTCTTATGAAGACAAGCTAAAATTAATCATTCTAATTCTAGCGTCATATTTATGCTCTTGGAGTATCTTTCTTGACCTAGATATATTTTTTGTTACTGGAACAAACCGCTTACCTGTTAGAACCTGTAAAGAACCATCAATTCCACTGTGTTAGCTATAAGCTAAGTAAGCCCTGATGACACCTAAGAAACTTTCCCTACTTGACAAAAGAAAACAATAACATACTTAGCATTAGTAAGAGTCAGATTTCTTTTCTACTTTTTGGAAATTGCAACTACTAGGTTAAAACAGTACTAACACAGTATTTTAGATAAGCCTTTAAGTTATACAGAACCATATAGAAGAAGTAATCTTCATCTCTCTTTCAAACTGTTTAATTACCCACTAACAGTTAATGGTTCAGTAGCATTGATATTTGACATTTTATGTCACATGAAAAAAAAATTAAATTTTTACGAATTTTTGAGTTATTACAATCATCAATTAATATAAGAAGAAGCTTGGAATAGAATTTGAGATGAAATACCTTGGTATGATGCATTACTTCCTAGGTCTCGAAGTATGGTAGTTCCCAGATGAGATTTTTCTAAACCAAGGAAAATATGTAGTTGAGATCCTAAAGAGATTTGGGATGTTGGATTGTAAGGCAATGAACACTCTGATGGTGACAAACTTGAAGTTCATGAATGATGACTATTTAGAAAGAATAGATGTCACATTATATAGACATATTATTGGGCATTGATGTATTTGACAAATACAAGACTAGATATGTGTTTTGTTGTAAACACATTGAGTCAATATTTGGTGGAGCCCAAACATGTTCACCTAGTTGCAGCAAAACATGTGATGAGGTACCTAAAGGGTACATTGGATTGCGGTATCAAATATGCAGTTGCTTGTGAGTTTATATTGTGTGGCTATATTGATTGAGATTGGGAAGGAAGTGTTGAAGATAGAAATAGCACTTCTGGATGGTGTTTCATTTTGGGATCATGTGTGATCTCATGGATTAGTAGAAAGCATACCATTTCCACACTCAGTATAGCCGAGGATAAATACATTGTAGCATTTTCATCATGTAGTGAAGCAGTATGCCTTCATAAGTTATTGGTAGGATTGTTTAATTCCAAGATGTATGCAACTGATATTTATAGTGACAACCAAAGTTGCATCAAGATGACAGAGAACCTAACGTTTCACGATAAGTCAAAGCACATAGAAATAAAGCATCATTACATCCAGGATATGGTGCAGAGAGGAGCTATAAAGCTCCAGTGTGTTCCTATAGAGGAACAAGTTGTAGATGTGTTAACTAAGCCTCTATCTCGTGTGAAGTTTGAATATTTTCGAGACAAGCTTGGTGTAGTCCAAAAGGACCTCCCTGGAAAGAGGGAGTGATGATGAGACTGTTATTGATGATGAGAAGACAATGGTATTCCTGTGCAGTGAAGGCCAGTCAAGTTTATCAATGTACCTACAAATTTTGTTGTGGTTCAACATTCATTTGTAGACGTCGTGGTTTGGAATTCATTTGCAGATGTTGTCGTCCAGCATTCATTTGCAGATGTTGTGGTCTTATATTCATTTGTGGACGTTGTCATCATGCATTCATTTGTGGATGTTGTGGTCCGGCATTCATTTTCTGAATTTGTGGTCATGCATTCATTTGCAGACATTATGGTCCTGCATTCATTTGCGGGCATTATGGTCCTGCATTCATTTGCAGACATTGTGGTCCTGCATTCATTTGTGGACAATGAGATTCCAACATTACTTTTGTTGTGGGTGATTTCACATTAATTTGCAGATGTTGTGTTGTGTTTGCATGTGTATCATTGTAGGTGATTCTCAAGATGATCATAATTTATATGATGTGATGTGATGCTCATGATGATGCGACAATATATGATGCTTGTGATGATGTGTTGATATGTGATGCTCGTGATGATGCGACAAGATGTGATGATGTGTCGAGATGTGATGCTCATGATGATGTGATAATATGAGACACTTGTGATGATGCGATGAGATGTGATGCCCATGATGATGTGATGCTCATAATGATGTGCCAAGATGTGATGCTCGTGATATAATGTGTTGAGATGCAATGCTCATGATGATGTGATCATGATATGATGCTCGAGATGTGATGCTCCATGATGATTATGTTCTATGGATGATGTTGATGTCGATGTAGTTGTGAAAACTTCCTATGACGTATAGACTTATCAATCAGTTGTACATATGTATTGTTGTCTCATAGAATACCTTCATAGTTAAGAGCGAGTGTTAAAGAAATGTAAATGTGGAAGATATTCTATTGTGTATTATTTTTATTATTTCCCCTTCCAGAGATGTTGTTCCTCTGATTAGGGATGTTATTGTTGTATTTAGTCATGTAAATTCATAAGGTAAAACCTCCATTGTAAGTCGGGTCAGTAGTACTCACAAAAGTATTATTAAAATGTATTTTTGAGTCTCCCAAGGAAATTCAGCTCTAGCAGCAAGGAGAAGTGAACTTTGTTGGGTTATTAGATCCCCTAGTTGATTAGTATAAATAGGAGAGGGGCCTCCCTCATTTGGACATGGTGTGCACTCAAGCAAGTTCGTTGGAAGAGGAGAAACAATCCATATGAGGAGAAAGAAGTTGTCTAGTTTTATTTCTTGAGTCTTACATTGTACTTTGTAGGAGTCTATATCGAGGATTTTTTGTTGGGTTTTCTCCCCCATGAGGGTTTCCCAGGATAAATATTTGTGTTTTCTTTTCTATTGTGCTTGTTGTTCTTTTAGTGATCCTTTTTTTGGCATAACAACTTTTGAGTAAATCTTAACGTATGATAGATAGTAGATAATGTCTTTTAGAATAACAAATTGCTTTCGGCACCCCAGGTGTAAGATATTGAGAGAACAAACACCCTAGGTGTAGATACTGATCAATAGAGAAGAGAGATCAACTATACAAACTTGCAATGTGTCCAACACATAAATAACAAGCAAGAATCATTGCCATGGAAGCTGTAATGAATCACCGCATGGGGAAAAGTGCATCACATGCAGAACTAGTGAATTGTCTTTTTGGAGAATTGTGTTGTGCTTTGATTTCTTCAATTCCACATACACAGTGCACAATTCCTTTCTTCTTTGACATTAAATAATGCTCTACTAACTTTAGAGTGAACTTGCCTCATAATTGGACGTAGGATCACTTAGTTAGTATGCTAACTTAAGTGTCATCATGCAATAGTTCTAAATCAAGTGTCAATACTTAAGCATTGTCTTTTAGTTTAACTTAAGTGTTGTCATGTAAAACACTTTAGTTAACTATTATTAACTGAAATCATGCTAGTTGATTTTACTTAAGTGATCATTGTGAGTTCTCCTTTAATTAACTAATGCATACATTGTTTCTTTAACTGAAGCTTAACAATATTTAAATGAGGCATACATTGTTGCTTTAACTGAAGCTTAATAATATTTAAATGAGTCATACATTCTTACTTTAACTGAAGTCTTCACATTGTCACTTTAGTCAATTGAAGTCTTCACATTGTCACTTTAGTCAATTGAAGTCTTCACATTGTCACTTTAGTCAATTGAAGTTTTCATATGAGCAATTTGAATTCTCTATGTTCTCTATGCATTTATCTTTTTCTCTTATCTTTTCTGCATGGCCAATATGTGTTAACTTTAATTTATCTATCATTTCAGATTATACTAAGAATATTTGTCTAATGTCGTGGTCATATTATATTACTCTCGGACCAAGTGATCATACTCTAAAGTAATTCACTCTAGAGGAGACTTAGTAGATTTATCCATATTGAATGACCATGGTTAGTAATACATCACACAACATTAATGCTTTGAAATGCAAAGCATCACCTCTACACTGGGGGGCCACCTAATCACATGAGGATCTAACTTGACACAAAATTCCTTATCCTTTTCCAACAAGATTGTACAAAACAATCACTTTGATATATCAAAGTATTCACCTAAACACATGAGGAATAACCTTTTACACTAAAGGCTTAGTCATTCTTGAGTCCAACCCAAGGATTCTACTCCAAGTTCCTGAGTCCAATTTAGAGTTACTACCTCAACACAAGAGGCCCAATCTTGGATACATAAGATTGGCTTGGAGAATGACTCGTGATGTTGTACCTTTAACACAAAATTATTGCAAGAAAAGTAGTAGCCAAAGAAGAGATTTTGGTACTGGTTTGTGAAAGGTATTCTTGGTGGAACAACTCTTCTAAACTCATTTTTGTTTCTCTTAAGAGAATAATTAGGTTTTTGCTAATCATCATTTTCTTTCATGCTATTGCTTTCATTGTTGATATAGACTTTGAGAACATTAGCATATATTTTAGGCTTTTCTTCATGTTCCTTGCTTGTATATTCTTTAGGTGATTCTCATAATTTCCAAGACCTATTTTGACGAATAGTGACCATTGGTAGCTGAGAATCTCGTTCAAGGTTTCAGTTCCCTTCAATATTTTGTGTGATTAATATTTTGACTTCTCCATTTCCCTTCTTAATAAGAAAACTTGAGATTCTAGCTTCTCACATGTTTCTTCCTTTTCCTTGAATTGACTTCTCACTACTTCTTCTATCCATTTTTCCTTTTCTAGACAAGTCTTCGGGATAATAATTGACTTATTTGTTTCATTAATATCATTATCATTCTTTCCATATTTAACTTCTCCATCAATTTTTCTTCTTCTGAATATGATTTTTCTTTTTATTATTTTCATTCTCTTCACCAATATCTTCCTCTTCTAACTTTTCTTTCTGATTATATTTATTTTATTCTTTAGTAGGCTTTGAATCCATGGCCATGAAAGTGATTTTTATTTTTAATTATCTCATGGATTCTCCCAAATTTCTCTATTCGATGTGCACTTATTTACCTTGGCAATCACATAATCTAGTAGGGAACTCAAGATGGCATCCATTTCTTTTGTATTGTTTTCTATTGAATCCTTTGCAACTGCATATATTGGAGTTTTTGGTGGAGTTTTTTGGTAGATGGTTTTTCCATTGAACAAAGGAGATATGTTCGTGTAGAGACCAAATTATTCATAGGCCATATGTGCTCGAGTTCTGACTTCTAGTTGTTAAATTATTTCTGAAGTAACTTGCTTGGATTCCGATTATTGAACTTATTCTTATATCAAGAGGGGCGGGGTTGAATCAATATAAGACTTATTTTTACTTTAGTCAAGCATTCATTGATCATTCATTGATTATGAACTAGTAAATAAATATAAACACAAATGAAAAAACATAGAATTCAATGTGGAAACTCTTTAAAGAGAAAACCTAAAAAAATTATGTTTATAATTATATGGAGGCACCAACCTAATGTTACAAATTTTGTAGGCACCAACCTATTGGATACACCAATCACTTTAGCTTAGTACCAACTCAACAAGATTTGTAGGCACCCACTTACTAGAGACACCAATATCCTTAGTTGAGCACCAACTCAGTAATAATTGTAGGCACCATCCTACTCGAGGAATGTAACGTCCTTGACCCTCCGATCGGCGAAGAGGACACTACCATAATACTATCTACCTTGGAATTTAGCCCCATAAAGCGTAAAATAAAATGCATTGAACTCCAAATACACAGATGCATACGAATTATCATTTAGCGGAAGCAAATTACATTTAATTCAAGCATTCAATAAATTTTAACATGTTCATCATAATTCATATAAACAATCCAGTTGCATGGGTGATTACATAGGAATACTTATCTTCGAATGAAGCTTCCCACAACCAGCTATGTCGTTGCAACGTTCCACCCAACCATAGGCCAGTGTGCTCCTCAATCTCTCAGCAACATTGCCACCCCTGAGCTGGGCATGATTTCCCCAAGGAAAAGGAAACTAGCAGGCTCACGCATAGCCAAAGATATGTCAAAAATCAGTCAATCCAAAATTGTGTTTGGGTTTATCAGACTGCCAAGGGGATGGAAAGGCTTGTTTCTAAACTAGTGAGCTCAACCATAGAGCCGTGGACACCTACACAAGATCTGACTTGGCTTTCCCAACACATACACACCCAACACAAGGAATCATCCCCTTCTCTGTTGTACAATCCCTCAGGCTATGCATTCCCTTCCAGTGCTATTTAGGATGTGAAGTAAGGGATAATCAGCCCTCAAGATCTCTCAATGAGGTTCCTCATGCACTAGATTTATCAGGCAAATTACCTCTTCCACTCTTAACTGATTCATACCAAATCAAATAGCATAACAACCCAAACCAAGGAAAGAGTGCACATACAACAAAATACCAATTGTCGGTCCTTGGAAAAACATTAGGAAACCCAAAAATGGATTTGTAGATGGAGAAAACACCAAGGAGAGAAATATGATTTCAACAATCGTTTAATGACTTCCTAGGGCCAAAATTGACCTATGCAAAAACCCAAATCATGTTTTTTATTTATGAAGGTGACTATGGCAATATGGGAGCCAAAACACCCGGTATGAAACCCAGAAACATGAATCTAACTTCTTGGTCACTCAAGAAGGTAAAAACAGTGCCCATCCATTGGAGAATCCATGAAAACACAGGAGAACGTAAATCTTTCTTGCCCACTTGCTGAATAATAACCAAAATGAATTTATGGGCATGCAAATATGAGGAAAATGAGCAAAAATGTGAATGATAACACACAGGAAAATTCAGTTGCAGGAAGGAAGCCAACGTTAAGGAGAATGGGTGAGGAAAATGGAATTAATGGGTGAGTAATGTCTTGGGCATGCATTCCCAAGCATTTACTTTCCCCATAAGTCAGAAAAAAACATTTTTCAAAATCTGATGACTTCTTCAATTTGAATTTTTGACTTCCATACTCTTCCCCATTCCCATGCATTAACTAATTCAACCATATTTTGGAAGAATTAAATGATTGGGCACAAAAGACAAAAATGGGTACTTGAGGGTTTGATGGGTTCTCCCTTTGACATTTAGATTTTCCCCATTGGCCCCAAAGGTTAAATATTCCCCTCCTTATCCTTAGGAAAATCATGCCCCCATCTCAGTATTTGTTGCATAGACATAGCTGGTTGTGGGTTTTTAATTAAATTGCATATTTACATGATGCCCAAAAATTATAATGTGTCGACTAGCACAAAATATACCTTCGACAACGATTTTAAATGTTGGAACGTAAAATGATAAATCGATGGTGGGGCTTTTTCCTTTAGCTCCACACCACGATTAATTACAATATATAAATCATATACATTTTAATGCAAACGGGGTCAAAACTGGGGTGTTACAAGGAACATGTACAATCGTGTTGATACAATCACCTCAAATTTGCCTTATAATCAACCCTATATCAACCCTCGAAATTTTCACATGATCACCTCATATATGCTCTAAGATCAGCTTCAAATCTAGTCCATATTAATATGCCTCAAATATGGTCCATAATCAACTTAAAATCTACTATATAAGGTCACCTTCAAATCAACTCTATAGTATGACATGGCCACCTTCTACCTTGGCTCATCCAAAGAAGAGCCCTTAGAAATATTCCAAGATCAACAAGCATTCCTCTTATAAAACATGTGCCTTGTCTTCCTTAGAGAACCCTAGAAAACCTTCAAGAAAAAATATTAAGAAAAACTCTAGAAAACCTTCAAATGAGCATCTCTAAGCAATCCTTCCTCTTCACATGTTCTCCTCTATAAATTTTTCTCTTCTTCTTAGAAGTGTGCACATATAAGAGATCTCCATGAGTGTATAAATAAATGAACAAATGAGGAGCGCCTCCTTATATTTATAATTTAAGTCACCTTTCAGGGCCGACCTAACATTGTTCAATACCTTGGCAGGGTCGACCTAACGCTCTGGAAGGGCTATTTTAGCACTTCATATATCCATAGTCTTATGGAGTTAGAGGGAGTTCCAGACACAATTGGAAAAGTATTGAAGTAATATTTTCAACCATATATCATATGCTCCCATATGAGATAGGTCTTCAGAGATAAAATTCCTTCAAAGGCAGGATATCCAAAATGGACATCAAAAGTCCAAAAATGTCCATTTGCAATTTCCTCCTAACTTTGACATCAATGACATAATATTTCCAACAATATTCATCATGAAATCTTCATATTGGACATGCAGTCTCCCATTGTATCAACATCAATGAAAAAAATATTTCCAACATACATCCTACATGATTACATGTGCTACCACACTAATGCATGTATGCTTGGCTCAACAAGGCTTACAAAACTCCCATGGAATACAACTTGCCTCTGGAAAAAATTTACAACCCAGACCAAAACACTATGTCATTACAGGGACAATTGATCATGCGCCCCTTGCAACACAAATCTTAATTACAAAATTTCAACTCAGGTACATTAAGTTACCACCACTCCATGGTAGGAATCATATTCCCAACAATATTACAATCCCATTACATATACTTGAAATATAAACCCATTTGCATCTCATCACCATGCTTAGTTTTTACTTTACATATTCATCTAGAGTTTTCCATCTTTATATTTCACCATGCATCTTAGTCAGCACATTCCTCTTGTTGTACTTCATCACATGTTTCTCTTTCGAAGATTTTGACTTCTTCTTTCATTTTGTTCTTAATGTATTCTTCTGTTTTCTTTCTTGTCTTCTTCATGCCATCTTTCACTTACTACTACAGTATTCTTCACGAAACTAAAGTTTCTTGCATAAAAAATGTTTCTTGTTGGAGAGTGCACAATGTCCAATAGAATAACCTATGACAACGGATTTGACAAAATGAATTGACGCATCATTTCATGATTTTACATCACTTAAAAATAACTATAACTTGACATTGGCTATCAACCACTTGCATTAAAACCTAAACTTAGCCAACTTTTCCAACATAGAAGACTTCATTTCAAGGACTGTGACATGACTCCTTACAACAATAGCTCTCACATACTTAATGTTTTATGAGTAGTTGGCATAAAATTTACTCAACTTGATTTTTAAACTCATTTGACACCTTTGATGCACTCATTACATCAATCAACTCATCATGGCTTCGATTTCCAGTTCAAACTTTGCTGAACAAATACTTCATTTCATACCCAAACAATTTAGACTCAATTTGACATTCCATTAGACTTAAATTTTATGACTTTGGCATTAACACCACCATCCTTTGGCATTGTCTCCTAAATTAGTGGCTTCTTGATTTGAAGCTATGGCTTCTCGCAAAACTTATAGCAGTGTGATGTATTTCTGTTGGATCCTCCCTTTTTTAATGTGTCTCCTCTCTTTATCTAGGTATATCCCCTCCATCGAAATATCCATAGAACATCTAACAAGCCATAACAAGCCAAGGTCGTTCAAGACAATGCAGGTTTCTGCAATTCCAATCTCACTTCATGTATTGTCTTTGAAAAAATCCTATTGCACGCAAAACCTCTAAATTAGCTTCATAATTCACAATGGATTGTTGAAATATAAGGTATATCCTTAGAACACCATCTTAAATTATTTTATGCAACCTGGTTGAGAAATATGGGCTGATGGGTGGCATTAGGATTACGAAGAGAGAATCTAACACTACTTGATTAGATCACCTTTTCGGTCCACTAACATTCCACTTTATACTAGTGGAATTTGCTTAAAACATCAATATTATAGACAATGGTCAATTATAAATAATGAATATCAGTTTCTCACACTTCAAACATAGGCAGAGGGGATATGAATTGTTTTCCTCTACTATGAAATCTTCTCCTTGTCTATGATGGATATGCTACAATAACCGTTCTCATCTCCAAACTAAGATGAGATTCTGCTTGCCAGTGTTTGCACATCAAACAACTATGCATTATTTTCCACCATCACTTTACCATGATGACAACATTAGATCTACCTCTAATCTTTTTGAATGGTGGTTTCACGATTCACTCCTTCGACAACACATTCACCTTTACAACTCTCCACAGGTATGGCATACATTGTTTCTTTAGTACTCTAGAGGCTTCATACTATTTTCTTCATACTTTCTTTTGTCTTTCAACCATAAATCATCATGAAGATGTTCACCCTAAACTTAATTTGAAAAATACACACACATCTTCTCCTTCTCAACAACAACACAATAAACATACGCAGATTTGACAGTCGCCCAATTGCAGATTAGTCTGTCAGCAATGGCATACTTCATGCAACCTCCTTTAATTGATGACTCTCTTGTGGCACATCTCAAACCATGTGAAAGAAACTCCCTTACATAGAGACAACAATTACAACTCTCAATTTTGTAAACAAACTTTGATAGCATGTATAAACATTTTTTTTCTTTTGACGTTCCTTTGCACTTTTGAGGCAATTGCTAATAGATGTTTTGATATAGAGTGAGGGGGGGAATATTATAGATCCCGACCATGCACCTGACTAAAACATAACGAAGGTGTGGTCATTAATACTTTGCATAGGAGAGGACAAGGAGTTATATACTACAAATTTCCCCAAGGAGGTGCAATAATATGTCGTTAGCTTGTTGTTGGGGGGTAAGAAACACTTAAAATGGAACTAAGATAAAAATTTTGTAGCCATAGTGTTGTAGGCTAAGAAATAAATCCAACCCGAGGAAATACTTCTTTTGGGAAGGAAAGAACAAGATCATGTTGGGAAGGAAAATAAATAATAGCATGGTTGTTTTCTTGAGAGGTTATACAGTTCTACGTACACAAACATTTTCATTTTCTTCAAAATAGATTTTGTGAAAGCAATGCAAATCTTTAAAATAATGAGTTATCACAAAGAAGAAATACACCAAAGAATATGTTATGTGGCCAGCCATAAAAGATTGTGGAAAAGATTAAAGAAATCAATTAAATGCAAATATAGCCAAAAGCATCGTATAAATTTAATAGAAAGTATACATGGCATCCGTGTTATGGGGAGGAAAAATAAAGCTTCATTTGAGACTGGATCGCAAGTGAGTTTTGTGGAGCACCATGCTATGTTAGGATCATTAAAATATTTTTGGGCTGGGAAAAATAAACTTATGATGCCATAGAGCAAGTCTAAATGAATTTTGGATCTACATACTAGAGGTGGCAAAAAAATTGGGTGCAAGGTTGTGTTTGTTGGTGGAGATGGAAAATAATATGGAAGGGAGGTCATAACTAGGCTTTGTATGTCCCTAAAGAAAGGAATTTTGAACTTGTTTTTTAGTGGTATAAGACGCAATAATCCTCGAATTTTGCAAAGAGTGGATTGTGTACATGAAAGATCGCATACTTTTGATATTATGAAGGAAGAAACCTCAAGGAGAGACATACCATAATGTTGTTTATGGAAGTCCTTTTTGTTCAAGGTTGGCAAAGAAAGGATATTACTTTTGTGATATCTAATGAGAATTCAACCAAGGAAAGGGAAAGGATATGGAATACATTATGTCTAGACGGATCAACAGGGAATTTGGTTGAAGGTGACAAAAATGAAAGAAATTGGTGGTGGCAAGTAAGATTCATATGCTTTTATTTTATGTTTAAAAATGATCATGAGTCTAGTTATAATCTTGGCTTTCATGTGAGATTTTTAGATACATAGGAAAAAAGTTCCATGGGCACTTCTCAATTGTCTTAAAATTTATAAAGATCCTTCTGTATTCCATAACCTCATTTGCATGAGGTAAATTCTCTACTTGAATACATCATATAGTTCATGGTAGGGAATACAACAAAGTAATTCCCATTGGTCTAATAAATCTACAACTTTTGAAACCTTCTGAAAAGTCAATGAATTTGGTAGCATTTCTAAAGCATTTGTGCGGACTACATCAAAATGCACTCCATCTCTCAATAAGTGAAGATCTAAATCAATGTGATTTATATTTTGTCTATTTATAGCTTTGATATGTTTTTTAATACATGATCCATAAAATGTTGATCATTTAAAATTTCATAATATTGGTTGCTTATGGGGAAAATGGTGCTAGACTCTTTTTATCTTACATTGCAAACGAGGCATTTTTATATGTTAATTTCAGTTAAAGTTTCTACCACTAATGAGCATACCTTGTTGAATGCCTTGGTCTGGCCATTTGTTTAAGGTTCTAAGGATTTTTTCTTGGCTTATTTATTTTATACGTCTCAAGTGAAGGTCGAGATTTGTTTCCAAGAAAACAAGAACAAGGGGGACCAGTTTCCAAGAAAACAAGAACATGATTTAATAGTGATTTAACATTCACATTCTCCATGCAAATTATGACATTTGTAAAGGCCTTTTGCAAAAACAACATCATCATCATCCATGTGTTCTTTGTATTTGTGTCCCTCGGTTCTTAAGAGATTTTTTTTCCATTCATTTGATTTTGAATGTCTTTGTTTAGCAATCTTATCACTTTACTCTCCTTCAACAACATCTCATTTTCCATGTCAAATAACTAAATCAATAGTTTCCTCCAATACACATATTCTATTTTTTTAACTCAACAGTTGGTTTTTTCTTTTCCATGCAATAAATTTTCCAATAAACAAAAACATAGATACATTCTGCAAACTTAGGACACTTATGATATTACAAATTTCATATAAATTCAATTACACAAGTTAGAGTGAATAAAACCCATAAGGAGACATTTTAAGCTCATGATTCAATTACTTGTCTATCTTCAAATTCCAGGTATATCACTAGAGAAGGATAAGATACAAACTATTTTGACCTTACAAAACTCTATTTTGACCTTACACAACTCCAAGATGGGATTAGAGACAAGTTAATTTATATAATCTATAAATATAAAATTCCAATTAAGAATTGGTTTTTAAGAATGAATAAGTTAAAAATGAGAATTTGATTTGACGTAGGAAGAATAACAACTCATTTTTACTATTCAATTTAAACTTAATTATTAAAGTATGCACTCTTATATTATATATATTCATTTGGTTGTGATTTAATAATTGGGATGGAGCAACAGAGACTATGCAAATACCTCGTGTTTAAGATTCAAGCCTCTAATGTAGAGTCCTCATATGCCTTACTCGAGGGATTATGCAATAGAATCTCAAACGAAGAATATGTTAATGATCCATAAAACATGTCAAAATCAGGTAACGTTGTGATAATAAAATAAAATATATGTCTCTAATGCATTAAACATGTCAAAATGATCTAATGTTGTATTTGTAAGGTTTTTGCAACTTATTATTTATTAATTGTTTTATCTTAACATCTTATAGTTTTATTATTAATTATTAATGTTGAATTCCAATTGTACATATATTACTAAGAGGTAACTAATCAACCTATCGATAGAGATGAAATCTCATGTGAATAAAAAATGTTATACATCCTTTAGAAATGTTTGTGATGAAGCAGTGATAGAATTATACCCTACTACGCATATAGATTATGGTTAGGAGTTAATAGGCCCTTTTCTAGCCAATAAAATCACGGTGTTGTTACTTACTTCAGTTGGGTTCAAGTCTTCCTCGTGGCATGATCCCCCTGAAAAGTGGGTTGCTTGTGCTTGATCTTATGTATGCTCTTGCATATATGTTGGAACAAAGTGTGAGTCTTGGATGAATTTGGTGGAATATAAAATTGGATACTCATGAAAAAATATACAAAATCTACTACTGTATATACCATGTAAGGGTAAATATATCAAAATGGCACCAACTACAATACATATCTGAATCAAAATTGAAATTATATAATAAATGATGCTCTAAATGGCCTAAAGAGTCCAAAAAACAACATGACTAGCTTATATTAGATGTGATTGAAAAATTAAAGGATGTCTAACCACAATCTTGGATAGAATGCTGCAGCAAAATTCTTAGATCCACTAAATAACCTCTAAAATTTTATCTTAAGGACTTAATGTTATCTTCCAAATATAAGGCAACCCTCACAATTATGGGATACCACAAAAAATACCTTTTAATACTAGATGATGCTCCAAGGATGTGATAAATATCCTTCCAGAATAGTACAATCCTCCACATAATGTGAGAAAAGGTTGGAATAGGATTGTATAGAGGAAATGACCTCATAGTGAATACACAAGTCTACAAGGTGTGAAAATGTGGAGAATAATTTGGATGTTATGTGGATGCCTCATAATACTAATATTCTACCCCTGATCCATTCATTTCTGCAATACAAATGCTCCTTTCATGTTGCCCATATCTTGGTCTTATGGTAAAAATGATATAGTTCTTACCTTAGATAATAGTTTGGCTTCTTTAACCACCTAAGAGGATTGCTTTAAGGCTATTGCTATAGTGTACCACCACACACTTTTCTCAAAACATGCCCAAACTTGATAACAATGTTGTTAAGAGCTTGAAATATGCTCAGGTTGTCAAAGAATGTGCCCAGAAAAGTTGGCATTGTTGTATGAGGGTTAGGGGAGTCCCAAATTACACAAGGAAGTGCCCAAACTGTGCTTATTAGGTTGTTTTGATGCATAGAAATTCCTGTAGTATAACCAGAATTTGAAGGATTAGGTTGCTTACTTTCTAAGAGGCTATAGAATAAGGTTGAAACATGCCCAAATCTGCTCAAAATCAACCCAGAAATCAAAATGATGATGTTTCACTATTTAGCAAATAAGGAAAGTGGAACCACTATCCCTAGATTACCATCCCCCCTATACCTTCTTTGGCAGTGCTTCAAAAGGAAATCTCAAAATGCGTGGTACTGGAGGAGTTTAATAGTTTAGACTATCCAAATCTCATACTATGTCTTTCCAATTTAGAGGTAGTATGGGAAAAAATAATAAGTTCTAGGTAAGGACTGTTATTATTTTTTTGTCACTTGCAAAGGATCACAATATAAATCCCCTTTTTGGTGACTCAAATCTTGTCTAATTTTGATTTAGTGGAACAATGCAGTCAAGAAAGCTGGAACAATCTCCTAAAGTGGGCTATTTCGACAACACACAGGGTTAATCTTCCTATTTTAACAAAATCATTCACCCATGTATTTAGGGAAAACAATAATCAAGAATATCACAAATCTAAGAGTGACATGTATTTCAATGAAGGCATCATAATGATTGAGGTAAAGCAAGAATCTGCAAGTAGCATTATACATTCTTTTTTAACGAAAACTTTAAAAAGGATTATATTAAACAGGTTGTGCACAGCCATCCAGTACAAATACATTTCAACTATAAGATTTTAGGAGTTCAAAGGAGGCAAAAACAAAATAAGGCCATATATGGAGCCTTCTAAAACCGCTAAAAGTACCGGAGTTCCGAGTTATTACAGACATAGAATAAACTTAAATAAACTGTTGATTTAGTAATATACAAAAAACATAGGCTTAAGAAAATTCATTTCAGTTTTCTTGGATGCCCCACAGGCTGGGTGACGGATTCTTCCTCCATTTTCTAAGTGGTTGCTCCTGGATTTTCTTGAGCATGGCTTCCCTGGTTCATTTGCACCAATTTCTGCAGGTCCTCCTAGATGCGGTCAATCTTACCCATCATTTCTTTTAGGTTCATCAACTCTAGAATCATGGCAGCTGATCTGATAGGAAACATATCGAACATCCTCCCCTATTTGTTTAACCTCCTTGGCAAACTCCCTATTGTCTGCAATTTCGACTGCCACGAAGTCGGATAGACCCTAAATTTTTCTCTTCAAGTCCATGAGCCCTTCACCAATTCTTCCCCGGTCCATTTTCAAAGTAGGAGGTAGACTTTTTCTGCTGTTGATCTGGCGGAGACTATGGCCAAAATTGATGCTAATAACGTTGCTCCAAACAAAACCAAGATTGAAACTAAAAGTGCCACTTCTAACACATCCAAGAGAGGGAATCTCTTACTCAGATGAATCCCCCAAATGAAAAAACCAATTATTGTGACAGATATGCCCACAATTCCCCCAGGAACAGAGACAAAAGACGATTTCTTGAGACGCCCGAGTGTAGATACTGTTTGCTAATGATGTTTGGGTCGAAAAAGGCAGTAGCTAAACACACAGATGGTGTATCACCCTTGACCTCACCAAAACCAAGGATAAACTTAGGGGAGTAGATAGTGCATTTGCTCACCAAAACTAAACTATGAAGCAAGAAAAGACACAGACACAAGCAATCAATGGATGAGATACACCCTTCACAGAGCTCCGAGGAAAAGGAGAGTTGCTCCTCATCGACTGAAAAGCCATTAATAGGCAGAAGGATAAGTGACCAGTGCATGAAATGGGGATGGCTATTTATGCCCCTTGGAGGAGCCATCGTACACCGGGGGGTGGGTAAGAGCATGTGGATTATGAATGCCATAAATTCTGGAGGGGACGGCATTATAAGGAGCGGGAGGTGAATTGAATAGGGTGAATAGTGGAATCCACGTGTCCCTTAGCAAAGTGCATGGGCAACCACATATTATCAAAACCATGAACAAATCTAACATTTGCTTAGTATTTTCCACGCTGCAATGCAAGGAGAAGAGCATACCTTGTTTTGAGTAAGGGTATGGTTTGCAACCTAGCTTCTTCATTGTTTAGAGAGATGAGACCTTGAGGGAGAGAGACGCCGGTATTTGCCAAAGCGTCTGCCTAGGCATTATTTGCTCTTAAGATATGGAAATAGTCAATACTAGCAGGAAGCGAGAGCTGAGATATCCTGTTATACACCCTTCTACATTTGATGGAGCCTGAAGGATATCTAGTTCTCATTTTGAGTATAACATGTCGCGAATCCCCAAAGACTAGTAGTCTTGGAATGACTCTGATGTCTAGAGAAGCTAGATCCTGTAGAAGTGCTAGCCACTCAGCCTCATTGTTCGTCTTGTGTCCCAATCCCCAAGCCAAGGTTGTTACCGTTTGTCCTCTAGGGTCAATGGTGACACCCCCTCCCCCGCCCCCGTACCTATCTCCCCTAGATTACCTCTTGAGGCACCATCAAAGAATAAGGCGAAAGAATTCTGCTCTTGCAACCACTTAGAAAACTCATCTGTGTTTTCCTTATTTCCCAAGGTTGAGTGTAAAAAAGAGTTTTGGACTGAGGGGAACTCCTCTAAAGGAAAGTGTTGCACCATCTGAAAACTTGAGCAAATAATTCTTCTGACTACGGTAAACCAATGCCTCTTGAAGTCAGTTTTTATGAAGTCATACTAGTTGTTTTTTAGACCATCCTATTTGAGTCTGTTTTCTCACCTTTGAAGATAGTTTTGTTCCTGGCCAGCCAAATCTGCCAGCACATATTTTTGGGGATAGAGTTCCACAACCTCTTTAATATGGTTTTTTTCCTAAGGGATCCCGGGTAGAGACTATTCCAACCCACCAGGAGCTTTCCAAGGGAATTCGGTGGTCTAAAATGAGCACATAAAGGATGCAATATGGATCTACAAGCTTGTAAAGAGACGCTACACTGAAGGAAGAGATGGGAAGTCATCTCAGAGTTAGAGTTACATAGAGCACATCTGGAAGGGCCTTCTATTCCTCTTTTGCTGAGATTGTGAGCCTTAAGCAATTTTTTATGCATTAACAACAACATTATACATTCTTGACACTATCTTGATTCACTGATTAATTCACTTGCATTGTCCTGGAGGAGATTATTGGCACTTTTTTTCCAGATCTGCTATCCAGTTTGTTGGTAATTGGAAGGATTTCTCCCTTGCTACTTTTGTAATAGTTTTAGGATTCTTAGGCTAAATATTGATTTTCTATTTAATTTAGTTGAAATGCACGTCTTGGACTATGTTTGGACAATTTACGTATGTGCTTTGCACACTGGTATTTTGTTATGCATATAGGCAAGTGACGTGTTACCTTTTGTTAATAAGAGATTGAATTTTATATCCAAAAAATAATATCATGTACAACAAGAATATATGTTGAACACACTAGATAGCATGTCTTTGTTTCTGTTAGTTTTAACTCTACATTGCATTTGTGCATTTCTACGAGGAATCTTTTTACAAACGTGAAAAAAGATGAACTTTAAAATAAATTGATCTGACATTTCCACCCACTGTCAAGTTCACAAGATCACAAATAGAAATGTTTCTCTTACCTATTTACTCAAACTATAAGTATTTTGCACATACTATTTTTGACAAATTCTCTCTATATAAATTGCAGCATATCAGTGTTAGAAACATTTTTTTTCCATTAAGAAATTCTATAAAATATAATTGTATCAAATCTGGCATTCTTTTTTTTTTGAGAAAATACAACTTATATTACAAAAAAATATATCAATTAAAAATGCAATTACAAGCACAACTCTTGGCTCTAGCCCAAACTGTTGAGCAAAAACGAGTATGCCTAATATTTTACCTTACATAGATCATAATTGGATGGAACTCGAGTGTTTCCTCCCTCATAACCAAGATGCTTGTTTGTGCCAATTATTCTGTCATAATGAAGAAGGCTAAACATGGGAATGGAGATGGTTGTTTTGGGACATCCTTTCCTTTTCTTTGTTTTCTTCATTTACAATTATTATAGCTAGCCACAATTGGCCAAACCAACCCATATGTGGACAAGGGTTGGTGGAAGGAGGGAGTTGGTCGATCTACTCTAAGGGTTGGCAAGGAATGATAATGCTTCTAGCTCTCTCCGGAGGTTATCTGGGAAGAAAAACATGTTTCAAGCTTCCAATCCCAACACACTCTCTCATTTCATTAGTAATTTGTGCTTTCTTTTTATACAATCTTGTAGGCTTGAATACTATACTGGAAGAATATATTTCAACTACTCTTTTTATTTTCACCGAGTTTCAAATTTCCAAGTTATGTTCCTAATCCTCATTCATCAGATTATGCCCAAGGAGAGAGAATACAATCTCAATTTAGTATATTACATTGAGGGAAAGGTTGAAAAATCTGTTATAATTGCTAAACTTAATACATCTAGTAACATAGGATTGTTGTGGAAGAAAGACACACTCAACTATAGAATACACACACTAGATTTGCAAAGTACAATCATGATATGTCCTTATCATGTTCTAGCTCACCTATAAGAAAGACCAAATAATAGACATCAACTTGCTTGTAAGAATACAAAAAATGACCACATATTAATGCACAAAATTCCATCTTAAATAGACACCGTGCCATACATATAACACCAAATAGAAAACAAACACACTCATTTGATGAATCATATATTGCACAAAAATATAATGGAGATGAAAACCATGCAAATAATCAAGCCACTCTAAAGTATTGAATACCATGTCTAGAGACATTGAAGACCATAGTGAATGCCATATAAGGTTAAAAAAGGTAAAAACAATGCCAACTCGTCCATTTCAATGAAGCTAGGGTGACAAATACATTTTGATAAATCTAACAACATGTAATAAACTTTGGATAGAAGTAGAAGGAATAATAGGAAATTCTATAGTGATGATGTTATTTATGCTCATCAAAATTATGATAGTAATGAAAATGCAATATTCATCTTCTAATGAAATTCCTACTAAAGGTTAATGCTTTGTTATACCTAACAATCCTTTAAAAAATGAACACATAATTTCCTTTACCAATATGTAATGAAAACAAGCATATCATCATAAGAATTTCTGAAAGAAAAAAAATACCAAGGTCATCCTTAGAGTTGGTAGTTGAGTCTTCTGGCATGGTGTGCTATTACTACCTGATTTGGTTTGCTTTGCAATGGCGTAGGATTTAAGAACTGAAATGTGCATTTATAATAAATCATGTAGGGGGGGGCTTGTTTTCACTTACATGGATAAGGGAAGGAGCCTAAAAAGAACAACCAAATCCTTCGAATGGTATGCAACAACTTAATGGTATGGAGTGTAGGAATTGTATTTGTCACTGTCATATACAGTCATCGTTCTAATATCAACTTGAGAGTTATTAGCATATACTAAAAGAGTTGTCTCTTCCTTGACATGAAAACACCTTGACTTTCATCAAATACTATTCCTGTATGGTACATTCATCTACATATTTATATTCTAGTGAATATCTCAAGTGTCATGCACAATGGAAGGGATAGAAGCTACAATTGCAAGAAAGGTGTAGGGTTCATTAAATGCACATGAATCCTGAACTTTAGAAAGTGTTGAAACTGTACACAATTAACAATGATGAAAAAATTGTTTGAAATAAGTTAGCACATCAGTTTGACATCAATTTCTTGCAACGTTGAACTTCAAACAGTAATAAATGTCAGTTTATATGCCTATACACTAGATCAAGAGCTAATACCGATAAGTCTCAATACCAATGCTTTCCCACTATGATTAACAAGTTGACTTGTTAAAAGTGACTAACATGACTCTGTAAAGTATTAACTCTTCTTGAAACAAAATGCTTAACATTAAAATGACTATAAAGGTCGAAAGGAAAATATGAGCAATGCAGGTTATTTTTTAAGAGAGAAACTTATTACTGATCCAATTTCATATATAAGAATGGAATTTATAGGTTCTACAAAGGGTCTTGATTGTTGTGGAAATCACAATTACACATATTTCCCCTCCCATATTTTTCAAATTTGTCCAACACATACAATTTTTTGTTCATGTTACAAGCAATAAAAATCATTTGAAAGCAAATTGGTATGCAAGTTACAACATGTTCTTGGATAACATTCCAAATACATAAGCACACAAGGAATGCAATGAACCAAAAGGGGGGAGACAACCCATGTTAAATCCCAACTATATATTTGAGAAAAGTAGTGTTGTTTAACATAAAAGGAAAGTACCCATAAGGAAAAGTATGACTGGTTTTAGTTTGATTGATAAATGGTTATCCATAGAACTCCCTTAACATATTAAATAGACAACATCAACTACCTTAACTATTTTTCACATTTGTCTGTAGTACTTGTAATAAAGGACTGTGAATATTGTTTACTGCTCGTATTAATGACTAGAAATGTGACACTGGAAACAACATTATCTAGAATTGATAAAGACAACTCCACAATGATTCTATCAATCACTTTTCCATATTAGATTTAGACATATTTCTTAAGATTTCTTCAACAATTTTGAGTATGACCTCTCGGTAGAGCTGACTGGGCTCCACACCATTAGGTACAATTTCAAAATTTGCTTGATCCCCTTTCACAAAATTAGAGTGGTGGGTTGAGAACATAGCATTGATTGGGAATGGCAATAATGCATTATACAACTTAGCAGTATGGTTCTATTATAATCCCAAGATCTCAAATAGTCTGGTTCAATAGTCATCACATATTCCTACATGAGAATCACTATATAATCTCAACATCCAATGGAAAAAGTAACCAACCAAGACAATCATTGGGTAACATAATTAAAGAAACACTCCATAGGATTGGAAGCCTGAAAACATAAAATATTGTGAATGAAGCTTTCCCAGTAGATTTTTAGCCCTATCCTATACTCATCTCAGAGAAAACAAGACAACACAAATTCCAAGCAAGCAATTACACTGGACAAACATGTAAATAATAGTGGTTTCGACCAAAGAGAACATGTGTCTATATTTGTGATACTTGTGACGATTCCAGTCTGACAACTACAAACAATACACCCAAGTTTTTATACTACAATCTAGACATGCTCTACATCCTCGAGATCTAATATCATGGAGAACCGAGTTAAATGGATCTCCAAACAAGATTCATGATTCCCATACAAAAACGCAAACCTTAATTCTAGAAGATAATAAAACAAACCACTCCATAAAGTATAAACATTATTTCCAGCAAAATCCCCATGGAGTCAAACAATCTCTACTACTGTTACACCAAAATCTCGTCATCTTCATGTGTACTTGCCTAGATCCCTAAAGTGTATGTGCTAAAATACTTGAGAAGAGGTTTTTTCATTTCAAGAAGTCCAAATTTTAGTAGCACTGACGCACCCTTCCTTTTGACAGTAGGTGTCAGACTTGGCTAGCGCTGGTTACTTATGGACAAAGAGTGTCGACGACACTCCTAGCCTTTGCACAGGGAGCGTCGCCTCTTCTTGACGCCACTTTCTAGTGTACAAGGCGTATTGATGCTCATTAAAGGGAAAAAATAGAAGCATCGAGATATTTCTAAAAGAAATTCCTCGTGGAGGCTTATCCCAACCAACCAAAATAGGTGGAATTCAAGCCTCTAATCCCTAGGGATGATCCCCTAACTTCCTCCAAATAATACTCAACTCCTTTGATCCCTATTGGCCTATAAATACAACATCACCCTCATGGTTGAGGGGAGGACAAAGAAAGCACCCATATGTTGTTGAAATATTTATAGAGCTGATAGGAAAATGATTGAAGTTTGAGGCAAAAGGCTTGTGGGAAGAAGCACAACACCAAGGCTCTTCATTTGTAACTTTTCCCTTTATTTTGTTAATGCAATCATGTTTTCCTTTCCCATAAAAATTGTGCAATCATGTTTATTATTTTTTTCCTTGGTCATTATTATATATCTAGTTGATTATCTTGTATGATTCCACTTGTTTCTTGTTGGTTTTGACCTTTGTGCAGATTCCTCTACGTCGATTGATGATAAAGCTTCAAGCTAGCAGGGACAACCTTCAGAGAAGGTAAGGTTTCATTCTATTCAAGTAATCTGATTATATCAAGGGAAATGTTTTCATTACTATTTTTGTTTTGTTCTATATCTATAACATATAGACTGGGGAAATAATCTTTGTCTGCACTGATTGAATTTTTCCACTAACAAAATTGGTGACTATGTTGGGGAGCTTTTATATCTTAGTTTGGGGTTTGTTTTTAGTACAAATTTCAATTTCCTTTTGTTTTTTAAAGGGTGTTAAATTCACTTTATTTCAGTCATATTTTACCTCTCAAGGTCAGTTATTCATTCTAGGAACTTCAATTTATTCATCACTTGTTGAATGTGTGGGTTTTTTTAATCTTTTAGATCCTTATTTGCGTCTGACGCACTTGGGTAATTTTTTCTCAGTGTTTCTAGTTCTCTGACGCTTTTTGTGTATAATGACAAAGCATCATCAACGCTATTTTACAGTTAGCAAGAGCCGTCACCGACGCCTTTTCCTTGTATATAACAAGCGTCAGCCAAGGGATGACGCACTGGTGCCAACCTACAAGCTGCGTTGAGGTAGGTGTTCAGTAACCCTTTTGACTCATTAGATTTTGGATTTTGAATTAGATTTTTGGAAATGATGCACTGCGTGTTATAAGTCTGCATACTAAATTGGATCTGAGTCAATTTTACATTGATTATCAAAGGATATATTTTAATAAAATTTTCAGGAGTTTGATAATTTTTTAGTATCAAAATTCTCTTCTTGGGGTTTATAGTCTTTTTAGAGATTTTTTTAATTTCATATATTCATAAAAGAGGAAAAAAGTTGTAGCTTCTATATGCATTTATAGGAAGGAATTTTTTATGTGTTTCTTTTTATTTCCATTGTGAAAACAAAAACAGAAATATAGATTTATTTCCTTTAGTTTCAATTAGTATTTCGCTTCTAGATTTGTGAAGTAAATGACTAGTTTTTCTTTTGATTTTTTTCATATAGTGGAGTTTGTAAAAGTGAAAGAACTAGTTATTTTTTCTCTTATCTTATTAGAGATTGAATTTTAGTGAAGTACAAAATATTTTTGTTTGGATTCTCATTCAGAATTTTGAATAATTTGATTTTGATTCTGCGTTTTGGGAAAAATATTCTTACTCTCCTCTTAAAATAGGGCATGTTTTGAAAGAAAAGTAAAGATTTGCACTTCATCTTTTCATGGTTTTTGAGTCAGGTATTCACATCATATTGTCCACCTAACTATAAAAAAGATAAAATCAAGTGTTAGTTAGGGTAAAAATTTTAGCAAGACCGTGTTAGGTTAGATACATGTTCTGAAGTATTTAAGCATAGGAGCTGTCATTTTTTTCCTGCACTGCATCCCGAGGACTGTTTGGTTCTTCCTTGTACTCATTGGTATATAGAAAGGTATTTCACATAATTTTATGGTATATAGAAAGATTCGTTCACATACTTGATAGTATATCGGAAGGCCCCTTTTGAACGGTTGTGCATTATATAACACTACTATGGATTTGATCTCCCACGTAGCTTGTGTATATTGGGAGACACTGTTAGGATCCTAAGACTGATTGAGATATAACACTACTATGGATTTGATCTCCCACGTAGCTTGTGTATATTGGGAGACACTGTTAGGATCCTAAGACTGATTGAGTAACCTATTGGCCATATTGTCGAAGCAATACACCGAGAACAACACTCGGGGAGCTGCTACAAACGTATTGTCTAGGTAGTCGGGTATACAGGCAAGGGTATGGTCCCAATCCTCATTGTCGTGTAGCATTGTTGGACCATGCAGTATATCACAAGTTACAATGACTTGACACTCCTATGAGGATCTAGACTATTCATCCCACCCACCATAGGTTTACTTGTTTCTATTTTGACTGGGTAGCGCTTGCTTTTTTGTATATAGTTAGGATTTTTTTAGATAGAGAGTTTTGGTCTTTCATTCCAGCAGATCCACATTTAAGACGATCTTGTCATATTCAAGGATTATTTCCTGAATATCCATAAGACCCTATAACCTGAAACAACATAGAAAAAGAATTATACATGACATCTTATGTTGACATGGGAACTCCACCTAAACAGGAAGGAGTACCTATCACTAAAGGAAGGGGAGCACTTTCTCCTCCTGGGAATGTTCTAATCACTAACCTCTCAGCATCCGTAGTGATAGAGAAACCTTCTGCTCACAATAATTTTATGTAGGACCTTTGGGATCAATTGTTTATCAACCACCACTAGGAGATCCTGTAGTGACCATGTTTGGTCCTTCTACACCTTTATGTGATTCAACTTTAAGCCAATATATTTCTAAGTTTGGATCTATGAGTACTACCTCAACTTCTTCCATGGAGTTAAGACCTTGTTCTGTAACATATACTAGAACGCCTTTCCCTTATTTATTACCTAGTGATATTCTTGGTCATCCTATTGAGATTTCTTTTAATCAAGCTGCGAACGTTAATACTCCTTCATCACCTACAACTATTGGGTTCAGTACTCAAACTACTTCACAAGTCACCACTATAGTTGTATCTCAGCATGTACGAGCATCAACTATTATTTTCTCATAAGGAAGTTTGTTTATGCATTCTATTAGTTCGGCAAATGTAACTAAATGTTCTTCTATAGGAGCCCACTATACACCTACTTTCTATAATGTAGCAGGTACAATTCCAAGTGGGGTATGTGGTCGTGTTCAACAACCAACACCTACTTGGGGGAAACAACAACCACCTGTTTGGGGTCAGCCAATGCCGCAACCTATTATGGGCTCACAGAATCTAGTTGGGGGGCAATACAACCAACTTAATCCCCCTACCACCAATTTGTGTATTGATGTACCCTACCCAGGAGGAATGACTAATCGATGGTCCCAACCTATTGTGGGTTATAATCCCCAACAATCAATCACCCCTATTCAACCCTTGCAACATAATCTTCCAGTTTACCAACAACCGCATGTGGGCAGTCAGTACGACTATCATGTACATCAACAATTGGCTTATGGACCTACTCGTATTCCTATGCCATATCAATATTACAAATACCCACAACCAAATAGGCATCTTCCCTTCTTTGTGACTTTATATTTACCAGACTTATCCAAACTTATAAATGATCCCATCATGCATGACCCTTTTCAGCCACCCATACCAGCCAAATTACCATCTAATATACCTAAATTTGATGGCAAGCAGGGAGAAGACCCCAAAAATCATGTTATGAATTTCCACTTTGGTGTTCATCGAACTCTTTGATGGATGATTCCATACATTTGAGGATTTTCCAACGTACTCTTACCAGAACAGCTGCCAAATGGTATATTGAATTACCACAACATTCTTTTGGTGATTTGAATTCTCTAGCAATGTCTTTTCTGACACATTTTCAATTACGAATTAGGTATGAAACGAGTACATACCTTTTGACTTCGCTTCGAAGATCTACTTCTACTCACACATATGATCACATTCATGAGTGGAGACGATCACGTAGGTTAATCAAAGCTCATATTCCCGATCAATTATTGGCTGATTGGTTCACTAAATCTCTACTTCCATCCATTTCTAAAGATGTCACTACGGGAGGTGTTGTAATTGAAAAGAAATCAATTAGTCATTCGTAATACCTAGACTTGGTTTATTCCTAGTCTGTAACTTTGTATTATTTCATTTTGAATGCTCCTCATCTTACCTCAGATCCTTCGAGACCTCCAATAGACCCACCTATCGATGGAATTGTAGGTTATGTCTAGACACAGACTATTGGTAAATCAACGAAAACACAAATTCTTTCGACTTCACAAGCTAACCAACCTATTTCTAATCCGAAGACTACTTTTGCTCCTATTGTTTCCACTGAAGTAAACACAGTACAATCTTCAAAATCTTCGGTAACTAAGAACAACAAACCTAAAGTGAGTATAACAAATGAATGTGTGACACGATTTGATAAACGTAATATTTATCGCGAGATCATAAAAAAGTTGTAGATAAAAGAAAAAGTATTCTCAAGTCATTGAAAAATGTTGTATACCAAACCAGTTATCTCAATCCTCCATAAAAATATGCAGTCATGTTATTGCCCATATTATATGGTGAGAAGAGTGTGATGCAATTTAAAGCATGGATCCCATTGATATGCCAAGTAGTGGAGGTTTGGAAGGTGTTCAATTAGTCATCCATACTATCCACAAATCTAATGGGTGTCATCTTGAAGGAAAAATATCACATTATGGGAATTCACCCAAAAATTTTCATGTCATCATAGTTGTTGGATGTGGTGTGTGCAGAAAATAACTTCACTGGAATGGCATGGAAATGGAAACCAAATGACAAATTGTTACACATATTCTACCAAGTCTTGTGGGATCAAAAGTACAAGAAGGGATACACATGGATATGTGACCACTTCATAGCTCCTTTTTACACCTTAATATTTTGTCATCCAAACCCATGTATAACAGAGAAAGTAATACAAGTGGTAGTTACTCTAGGAGAATGGGATGTGATGGAAGGCTATACATATGTCATATTCTTTGGAGCCACTAAACCCCCGCACCTACTACCTAATTTTATTCTAGACAAGCTATTATTTCACGAGATAGCTTCCCAAACTTATCTCCTTATGTTAAAAGCTTCCCTCACAAAATATTAGAAAGTTAAACTATGGCATGCTTTTCCTTTGTTTATAGGGTGTTATGGCATAATCAATATTAAATGCACTCATATTAAAGGTGAAATTTTAGCACCTTACCACTGTGGAAAAGAAATATTTTGACAATGACATAATTTCAATGTAGTAGGAAGACATTGCACTATGATTAGATCTACTTAGCCTTATCAACTTGAATCCTTGCAAGAAGAAGAGTTATACATAGATCTAGGTCTCATGAAAAAATACTGGTGAGGATAAGTGACAAAAGAAGGTACAAAGGTGCAATAAAGAGAAAGAGGGGGTAAGGAAAAAAACAGGTCAACAAGCTAAATACAAAGAAAGAGAGCAAGAACATGCAAGGAAGAAGAAGATGCTAAGGCAAGGGAACAAGTAAAATTGAAAGAAAAAAAGGAAATGAAAGAGGCCAAGAAGATTAAAATGATAAACAAGAAAGAGATGGAGTAGAAAAGGAGAAGAAAATACAATATAAAGATGAGTAAAATATAATAAAAGATAAAAGGTCAACTAATGAGGAAAAAACAACTATAGAAGCTAATTCCAAACATGAAGAAGAGCATAAAAACAGAGATGAATATGATATGAATGAAATAGAGTGAACATGGAAAGAAATATCTGATTTATTGACTGCAATGCCCCCAGAGATGTAAATATGTTTGCAATGCAGTGAGTAACAATATTTCACATTCATCTTTTAGGATTGAGTAGAGGGCACGCTTTGTAGGAAAACATGGAACATGTAGCTATTCTTGACTCGTTTGTTTTTTTGTAATGGAAGCACATAATGAGGTATACCCATAAGAATATGAAGATTTTAGAAGGTCATGAATTAATTGCTACTACAAAGACTCCTATTATTAAAGGAACAAACTCAGACCTAGTAGTAATAGTTTCAATAGGTGTCACCTATTTTCAAGCGGATAAGTCAAATATGATTAAAATGATGAAACATTTGGAAGTATCCAAAAAACAAATAGAAACTCTAGAGCATCAGGCTGAGTATTACAAAGAATAAATAACTAACCTTATTGAGTATAATACATGTGCAATAGAAGTGCAAGATGAGTTGAATATGGCTCCTAGGCTACTGTATAAAATACCATAGGATCTACAATTGTATTATTCACAATTTCTAACCTTCTCAAACAAAGTTAAACGTAAAAAGCTCAGCAAGAGGGAGTACAAATGGGTCTAGAAAAAATCAAGAAAGGCAGCCACAAGAAGTAGAATATCCTACAAATATACCAAGGATGAGGATGGAATACATGGAGTGTCTCCTTGTGGATCTCATAAACTAGAAATCAACCTATATAAAATTGGAGAATAATATTGAGAGTTCCTTCAACAAATGTCATCCACTATGAGAAGCAATTGAAAGAGTGATTCAAATATGACACCTTCATTTAGTATGAGAGTTAAGTGAACCCATTTGAACATAAGAGTGTATGGAATTCTTGGAGAACAATATAAAGTTGGAAAGAGTAGTGATAGAAGCAACTCTAGGTGTGACTAAAGCAAGGTTGAAGAAATATTTTTCTAATCCATCAAAATAAATTAATCTAATTATTTCACTCTATTAATACCCTACAAATGGTATGGAGTCAATGTCGAGAGAGTTGATCATGTATGAGGTGGCCTTGGAGCACTTGACCTTTCCATGTGTTCTTGGCATAGTATCAAGATGTGAATATGGAGTGCATAGATTCAAGAAAAATATATATATAACTTTATTAAAGTTCAAAAGAAGGATTATGTATTGAAAAAAAAAGAGGTTGAAAAACAGCTTTCAGAAGTATAGCTACCCAATAAAGGGATCGAAGGTTTAAGAGGGAGAATTCAAGAAGCAATGGGTTTTTCTATGATTTATGAATGTAATCCCTTGGAAAGAGAAAAGGGTTTTTGCTTGCTACACTTGTGTAAACTACTTCGGAGAATTCAATGAGGAGAAGCTAGTGTTGGTTCAAGCTATGGAGATAAATATTGTGATTCTAATGCTATATGTGCATGGAATTTTATTTTTATTTTTGTTTGCCTCTTAGTTGTTTGTCCCTAGTTTTAGTGAAAACTAACAAGTTGTTTAATTACAAAATTTTCTTGATTGATAGTTGAGTACCTATATCTTTGTTGTTGTTTATTTATTAATTTTTGTTGAAGGTAATAATGAAGGTGCAGTAATGTGTTTGATTCTCTTAGTTATTAATTTATAACTAGGAATTTATTGTAGCTTTACATTTTGCATATGAAGTACAACTACATTTGCATTAACCTTTCGAATCTAAGGTTTCAATGAACTTAAACCCAATAATGGTTGTCATACTAGAATTTGGATGGTTTCCATATTTCGAACAATGTGAGGTCTAATTGGGAACTTTCATTGAGAAGAAACCATACTATTTTTACGAAGTCATTTCCCCTATATGAACACAATAACAAGAGTCTACTAAGCTTCCCATTGTTTTGACCATTGTTGAGTATCCTCCATCTTGGGACACTATGAGTAATGGATATTCCTTACAAATCTTGTTGGTAAATTTCAATTTCTTTTTCTCCTTCTCGCCTCTAACAATATTATTATTTTCCTTATCATTTGCAGGCCCTTGTCCAGAATTAGGATTTTTGTTTTGTTCTCTGTTCTTTCCTCCAAGTTGTTGATTTCCCTTTGTATTTTTTATTTGGACTAAATGGATATCAATGGCATGGGGCATAAAGCAATTTGATTGCATTGAGAAGTTTCACATGTACCGGAATATAAGGAAAATTTTCCCATTTGATTCACCACCTATTGAATTGCAACATTTCATACAAAACCAATCACACCATTGGCATGGGGTCTTCGCATTGGTTTAGTAGGGTTAGTATATGACCATGGTGCATTAGGGATAATCTCGTACACCACTCTGGATTGAGAATAAACCAAGTCCAATTGTTGTAATTTTAACATAGATTCCCCCTCGGTTCTTATCCTTAACAAGATGACATCTTTTGTGATACTAGGTAATAAAGTATTTATGAACCAATTGGCTAAATATTGGTTTGGGATTTTATCTATGATCATTTGACATCTTTTTCTCCACTCATGAGTATGATCAAATATGTTGGTGGTGGTATTATGTCTAAGTAGTGTTAAGATTTTTGTCCCAATCTTATATCGGAATGCAATAGAAAGTATGTTAAAAAGGCCATCACCAAAGATGAAAAAATTATTATGGGAAGCATATGGAAATTTGATGTGCCACTTGGAGGAAACCCCTATCAAGGGATGCTAAACTATCCATAGTTGAATATTATCATCCATAAGTGTGTTTGTTGAACACCATAGATGGAATGCCATAATACAATTATATGGATCTTGTCCATACTTACTCGTGAATTTGGGAATATCTAAGGGCACGTGGTTGTAATGGGAGACCATGTTGGACTATGCTACACTAGGTCATCAGTGGGTCTTAACAAATTAGAAAAACTAAAAGTTGCAAGAAAATGTAACTAGGTTATGGCAACACTTTATGGAAACACTTTACGGATTTCCATAAGAATACTAAGCATTCCACTATGTGACATATTTCTACTCACGTAACTTCCTCGTGGGAAATTTATGCTGCCATGATAGAAAATTTAAGGGAATTGGTATCTATAGTTTCGGGTAAACATTCCCCCAAAATAAAATCCCATATTAGGAGTAAAGGCGCCTCCAATACAGACTATAAAGGAGGGAATGAATCTACTTCCAATAGAAGGAATATAGCCATGAATGTTTCCAATTCCAAAGTAAAAAATGATATATGGGGCATTGGATGCCCCCTGTCAACATCACAAATTTGGGACATATAGGTGGAACACTAGGTTGTGTCCCTAGAGAGATGTTTCCACTAAACAACATAACCACAGAGATGTTAGTGCCCCTAGTCATAATGCTAGAACTTAGAGGGTTCATTCCCTCAAAACTTGGAAAGTCAGTGATTTCGTCCATCCCAAACCAATGATGAATGAAATCATGGGAACTTACTTACCTAAATAAAAATAATACTTTTAGGATCATTCAAAGGGTGGTCTATTGACCACTTTCAAAACTCAAAACTCAATGAAAGTAAAGAGTGAGTGTTCAAACCCTCGATTGTCTATGCATTATATCAAAATATCGCTCCACTAAAAAGGGCCTAGAAAGTGAAACAAAAGAAAATTACTCTTTTAAGGACATTCCCAAGGATATTAGATCCTAATTCCAATTAATTAAGTGTTTAAATAGGTCCTTCCAAAAGTTAGCCTAGGATGATGAGGGATCAGGTCCAACTTGTGAAGGTGTCAAAGATAATTACAATAACCCTCATGCAATAATCACCTAATGTGCAAGTGCCCTCTTGAAGATGGGATTCCCTCTAAGGGAGTTGAAGTGGATTTTCCATATCTATAATGGGTACCACAAGAACTTCTTGCTTGTAGTAACATGTGTGAAAACCTAGGAAAAAGAAGTATGGATACAACTTCATGTTTGATATTCAAGTGAAACAATCATGGGCCATGTTTCTACATATGGCTAGGGAACATAATAATTCATCGTACACTCGAAACTCTAGAGAATAGGTGTCAACTAGAGGGTGTTCCAATTCTACTAAAACTCTCAATCATGCATATACCACTTGGCAAGGAATATGGGGTAATTTCTACATTTGGGTAGCTTGACCTCATGCTTTATGTCCATGTAAGGTGTGCTTTCTTAGCAACTAATTTTTACTACTAATGATTTTTCTCTCTTTAATAATCCTAGTTTCAATTTGGTGTCCTTCGAGAGTTAACTCTCTAATCTTGCACCAAGGCCATAAATACTTGGACTACTATGTGTTTTCCATTAAGTGAAAACAAGTCTAATTCATTTTAGTTATTGTGTTACTTTTAATGGATTTTATTAGTGAAGGGTAAATGGAGTGAATAATCCAATGATGCTTTAACTCAAAAAAGTTGAAACATAAAAAGAAATTGATAAATGAAACTAAACATATATATTCTTCTTTCAATAAAACACTACAATCTTGAAAATTTCTTTGAAACTATCCAAATAGATAGATCACATTGAACTGCAAATGCAATACCAGTTTTTATTTTTCAGGTTCCATTGATGAGTCCTATAAACCAAATCAATATGAAAATGGGACTTTTAAAAAGTACCATTGAAAGAAAATGCCTAAAAGAACAAAAAGAAATTATCTTTTTGGAATTTTGTAGAGTCTTTTTAAACAAATGTAATGACACGGAAGTGAACAATGTCAAATCCCTGAAATTGAGCCCTAAAACCCCCAACTTTAACGATAAACCCAAAAATGGAGAACTAAGTCATCAGCTTAAACAACTTTTTAATCAATGGCAAAGGCTTGCATGTCTCTAAAGGACAAAGTGTGTGTTTCCCACGGGTTACTTTACAACAACTTGATCGTGTCCACAAGTTTTATGAAGGAAAGTTCTAAGAACATGAATGTAACTTAAATAGTTGTATGCAATACCAATTACAGAAATTTTGACGTCTAAAATGGGCTGCTAAGAAAAATAATAAAATAGTTTTAACATAAGAAAAAAAGTTATGAATTTTGGAGGGAAATAAAAGAAAACTACATTTTTTCCTTATATTTTCAACCTATCTCCCTATTGGTTTACTCAAATTTCAAGTGTAGGCACTCTTTTGATGCGGAATTAAATTCAACATCCAAAGAGTACGCATGTTGCATTCTTTTAATAGACTCGCTATGTGATACGCTGAAAATACAATAAAAATAAAAGTGTTTAAATATATTTTTATTATATTTTCATATTATGCCATTGTGGTTCTATTAAAAGTATGCAATGTGGGTACTCGTTGGACGCATAATTTAATTCTACACCCAATGAGTGGCCACACTTGAAATTTGAGTAAATTATAAGGATATAAATTGAAAATATGATAATTTTGTTCCTTTCCTTCCAACACATTTTACCCTAATGGTTAACATCATCATCCTTAATCATATCGGTTATTTGAAATGGATTCCAATAGTACATTTTTTGTTTTGAAGCCCATTTTTTATATCAAAATTTCTCTATTAACGCCAATGAGTAAATTTTTTCAAAAAACAAGCCAAGAAATATAATTTTATAGTTCCATAATAGCCAAACGGGAAATATGACATAGATCAAATTTATACCAAACTTAGCAAGCTGAAAAAATAGAGGAAAGAAACTCTAATAAGAAGAAATCATAGAGATCTCCCTAGTGGAGTAGTCATTTTTGTTTTGTTTTAGGGAAAATTATTTAATGATAGGGTTAAATCATCAATAGAGTAAACTAAAGAACAGTAACTACTTTATGGAATAAATCAGTTAGACTATAAAACTTGTCGTAGATGTCTAGGTTGGAGGGATAAAGGTTATGCCCTCATACATAACATGACTAACTATTAAAGCAAGGGAGTTAGGGTGAGACCCTAACATGCCCTCTACATTGAAAAGAAACATTGTCCTCAAGGCTAAAGATTAGGAAATTGTTGTAGAATCCCTTCAAATTCCCAGGTGGCATCTTTTGGTTTCAAATATTTCCACCAAATCAACACTCCCTTGATTGTATGCCTACTTAATTGGTGTTCACTAATATCTATTACTACTTCCATCTGGAGTGAAATGGAACCTACCTCATCAAAATTTGGTAACTTGGTTTGCACTTTATTTTGAGCCATTATACATGAAATAATGTGTGAATCTTGGAGTGATCTGGCAGAGCGAGCTGGTAGTCCACTTGGTTAATGTTTTGTATGATCTAGAAAGGCCCATAGAAATTTAGAGCTAGTTCCTAGTTGGGTTGATTTTTTAGGGATGTATGTTTATGAGGTTGAAGTCGAAGAAACACATGATCCCTTCTACAAACAAATGCTCGAAGCAATGTTAATCCTCCTTTTATATCACTCTATTTTGAGACATAGCCAAATTGTCCTTAAGTGTGCAGAGAATAGCTTATATAGTGTGAAGTGTTATATCTATTTCCTCGACCCTGAAAGTGCTTAGTAAATATGAAACCACAAACAAGGGTTTTTGGCCGTATACTACTTCATACGGTGTAATTTTGGTAGCTCCATGACAAGTGTTACTATAGCACCATTTTGAAAGAGGAAGCGATGATTGTGTCTAGTGATGTGACTTTCATGAAGCAAAACATGTCAAATAAGTTTCCAAACACTTATTTAGCACTTTAGTTTGGGCATTTGTTTGTGGGTTTTAGGTCATGTTGAGTTTAAACTGAGTACCCTAAAGTTTAATTAACTCTTGAAAAGAGTTGCTTGTGAAGGTAGGTCCCGATCAAAGACAATGGAAGTTGGCATGCCATGTAATTTAAAAATTTAATCCATGAATACTTGAGAAATCACTGATGGTGTAAAAGGTTGTGATAACCAATAAAAGTGGGAATATTTGGAAAGACAATCTACGATCACCATGATGATTTATTTATATCAACTATTAGAAGCAATACAATAAAATCCATGCAAATATCAATACAAAGGTGTGTTAGAATTAGAAGTGGTTGCAAGGTCCTTGGAGACCTCACCATTTCTCCCGTGTGTCGCTAGCAATTATCACAAGGTACAACAAAGTTCTAGATGTCAAGTTTATAATGATTGCTAATCTGTTAATAGGTTTTATGAAAGCTTGAGTGACTTCTTACTAGTGATGAATGTAATTCCTCTAATATTATTTGCTTTAAGGTTAAATTTGGTGCCAATACAATATTTATAACACAATATATCTTAGTGCCATGTATACCTTGTAGGAGGGTTCAAATCTTTCTTAAGTTGTTGCATGCGTTGGACTATGGTGTCATTGGCCATTTGTTCTTGATGTGCTTCCTCAAGCAAACCTAGAATTGGTAAGGATAAGGAAAAGAGAGAGCCCCGTCTTCATATTGACTAAACAACACATTAGCCGCCACTTTTTCTCTTCCCTTCTTATATATAATCTCATAATAACACCCCAAAATTTTAGTAACTCACTTATGTTGCTATGGAGAGGACAATCTTTGTTTAACGAAATATTTTAAAATATGATGGTTGGTCTTGGTTTGGAAGCACCTCACTATTGAATAAGGGAATCGAGTCTCCATTGTGTGGAGGATTTCCATTATCTTTTTTTCATATGTAGATTTGTCCAAGTTCCTATCAAACAACTGCTCACTAGTGAAGGCTAAACATTGTCTTTCTTACATGAATATTCTTGCAAGACTGAAACTTGAGGCATCAAATTCAAAGAAAATATTCTTTCAAAAATCGGGCATTGTTAAGGCTGGGGTAGTGCAGATGGAAACTTTTAAGAAAGAGAAGGTTTGCTCAACTTCGTCACTCTAGCCAAAGGTGTTTTTTTAGAAATGATTTTAAGGGAGATACAATTTTGCCATAATTTTCACAATTTTTTTGTAGTATCAATATGAGGAACCCTCACAAGCTCTTAAGAGTTTTGGGGAATGGAAAATCTTGCATAGTTGCCACTTTATACCCTCACTCCCTCCCGACTCACAATCTGACCCAAATATTCAACCTTAGTGACCTCAAAAGCAAATCTGTAATGCTTCACAAATAACTAATGATCCTAGAGTAATTGAAAGGCCCGATTCGCATGCTCCAAGTGCCCTTCCCATGTGGTGTTATAGACAAATATATCATTAAAGAAAACTAGTGTAAAATTGCAAAGGAAAGGTAAACACATTGTGTTAATGAGGCTTTAAAAGGTGGATGGAACATTGAAAAGGACAAAACGAAAGAGTAAGAATTCATAAAAACCTTCATGGGTGCAAAAAAATTATCTTTTGAATAACTGCATCTTTCATCTAGATTTGGTGGTAGCCAGAATGAAGGTCTAGTTTAGTGAAGAACTTTACACCATGGATCTCATCCAAGAGGTCATCAATGACTGGAATGGGAAATTGTTAGGATATTTAGACATGTAGGAGTTAGTTAAGGTCAACTTGTTATAATATATTCGTTAGGTAAAGTGTGTTTATTTAGTATGCATTAGTATGCCTTTGTACATATGTAATTCAATGCCCATCATATGTACTTGACCTAGAGTGACCCGACTGTGCATCTTCTCCTCGATCTTAACGACCATTGACACTCGGCATCTTCTCCTCAATCTTAACGACCATTGATCAATGGATTAACACACGTCCATGATCTCTATTTAAATAGCATGGAGGGTCATTTTCTAGTTGATTGATTATGAGAAGCTCATTTGAAGCATTCTTTTTCTTTTTCATAATAATCTTGCCTCAAGTACCTATTTGGTAGGGGTCATGGAGTGTTTCCCTCTTCGAGAGTTTAAACCATGTAAAAACATCATTGTGTTAATCTGTGATGTTTTTGTGTGAGTGGCTACTTAAGATGTTTGGTCTCTTGGAGATGTCACATGTAGTCAAACATGGTAAAAGAGATCTTACGGAGTTTTGATTTCCTTGGTGATCTAGATCTTGAACCACTGTTGCCAAGGTTGTCAAAGGATTTACGATTCTTATATTTCTATGCATTTATGGGCTATGAAAGGTGTTCTATTGCATTTGGGGTTCTATTTCCAATTGTAAAAAAAAAATCATTCCACTAAAAATGGTTTTTGTTTTCCACATATATAACCAGTTTACTAAATCCAGAGGTATATTGTTAACAATTACACATTTTTACATCTTTTTTCTCTTATTATTTCATATTTATGCTTGGTTTTTTGTTGTATTTATGGGTTGTTACTTTTTTAATTTGTGTAGAGTCTTTATCATGTGTTTTCTGTGAACTCAACACATTAGAAACATAATGAAAATGATTTTATTTATTATGGACGCTCTTTTTCATGTACTTTGTGCGAACTTGGTAAACCAGTCATGAACTTTGTGCCAACTTGGTAAACCGAAAACATTGAGAAAACTTGTGGTTTTTTCGGGTGGTTGTTTAAAGTGTCTTGCATACCAAAAAACATAGTTTTTTTGGGTAGGCATGCTCTCCCAATAATAACAATAACAAGGACATTCTCCTCCTTAATATTACTAAAGTTTTTGCTTAGCTCACTTGGTTGAAAGTTACTTTAAAAAGTAAGAGGTATTGGATTCAAGTCCTCTTTTTTGTGAAATATCATGTAACTTTAAGTTATAACGTAATCATATTATAAAAGTGCTTCCCACTTGTTTTATAAAAGTGGGTCACTTATTTTGAAGCAACGTATTTGTAAAAGTAAGCTAATAGGCCAAGTTAGTGAGCAGAGGATTATTTACTGCATTTTTTTTCTCTCTACCACGTGGATAAACCCTTTCCTATCACATGGCTCCTTAGCGCTTCTTTATGTCTCTATTTCAAAAGGGCACAAGTTTTGTATCCAAAGTCCATTTTCAATGTCATTTTTTAAACCACCTACTTTTTCAAGATATTTGCATCCACGCAATCAATTTCTATTTTTACAGCCTACATATTATAGTATGGTCACTCCATGTGATATTCTACTTACTAGTTCCAACTACTTCTCATGGAAAACCATATGGAGGATATTATACAAAGTAAGGGACTTTAATTATTTACCTTGGGAAAGAAAAAGAACCCACTAAATTTGATAAGAAAATAAAATGGGAAAATAAATGCAATGAAGCTTGTGGATTAATCAGAATGTCAATTTCTGTTGATTTACAATTCCACCTATCTAGAGTTGATGAACCAGATAAAGCATGGGGAAAGTTGGAAGTTGTGTTTGGTAAACACGATGAGATTCAAGGTCACCAACTAGAAAATGAGTTGATTTTCTTAAATGTAAGTGACTTTTCTTAAATTCAAGGTTTTCTATCTAAGTACAAAATTCTTAGACTCTTAGTTGAAGAATCCAAACTAAAAAGGGAAGATAAGCAATGCATTGTTCATATTCTTTCCAAGTTTGGTCCTACCTATTCAATTTTTGTATCTACATTTTACTCCATGAGAGAATCCTTGGGGGCTCACTATACACAACCCACTCTTAAATCCTTTTGTGAATCCTTGATTCGCGAGCAAGATAAGATCATAGATCATGGAGTAATCATCAATGCAGATACATCTAGAAAATCCTTAGTCGCACAACAGAAAAACTAAACCAAGGATCCTAGGAAGAAACAACCCCGCAATAATCAACAAAACAAGGGTGCCAAACCCTCTCAGCCAACTGATCCTTCCAAAAAAGACAAAGCGACCAAATCAAAAGGTAAGAAGACTAAGTGTCATTGCAGCTTTTATGGGACAGATAATCATGAAGAATCTAAATGTTAAAAGAATATGGCATCCTTGGAAGCAACAATGAAGAAGCACAACATAAACCTTGAATCATTTTTAGAATCTACATCTCAAGGACATTCACTTTGTGCTTTTGGTTTTTATCTTAATGCATATTCTTCTTCTTCTTCTTCGAGTTAGTGGCCCATTCATTCTAGAGAATCTTAACATATGGCTAAGCATAAAGCCATATTGTCTACTATGAATGAATGTAACACCAAACATATATTTATTGGTAATGATAGGTCTCTTATTGTTGTAGGATCTGGAACAGTGCAGGTAGATGATGGTCAATTTAATGATGTACTATGTATTCCAAAAATTTCTCACAATTTGTTCTTATTCTATCAAACCCTCATTTTAGTGAAGGTAATACTTTAACGTTTGCACCTCGCCAAGTTGTAATCAAGGATTTAAAATATCATAAGTATGTAGTGGCTATTGAAATTTATTATGGTGTTACCATGTTGGACAAATTTAAAAGCTTTGGGTCGTCAACTTTTCCCTCGGTTTTGTTGCTCATAATGATGACTTAAGCAAACTTTGGCATGAACAATTTGGTCACTTAAATTATCGCTCATTGAAACAAATATGTAAAGAAAGTATGGTGATAGATATTTTGATGGTATTTTGCAAGGATGGTGTTTGTTCTAGTTCTGTACTCGGATAACATCATTGGGACAATTTTGACAAGCGTACCTCTTGGCACGTCTCGACTCCCTTGCAACTTTCACATCGTCACTTGTGTGGTCGTATTCCTTATACTTAATTTTATGGTTTTAAACATTTCTTAAATTTAATTGATGATTACTCTAGACACACTTATGTTTATTTCTTAAAACTTAAGAATGAATTATTTGACAAGTTCTTGGCTTACAAGGCCCTTATTGATAAATAATTTGGTAATCAAATTCTTGATTTAAGATGTAATAATGGGGGAGAATATGTTAAAAACAAGTTCATTATTTTTTGCATTGAACAAGGCATCCAACAACAACACATTGTTCCATGTACACCACATCAAAATGGTGTATTCGAGCACACGAATCACACTTTAAAAGAAATTGCTTGTTGTATGCTCTAAGTTAAGGGAATAAGTCTTCAATTTTGGGATGAAGCCATAAATAATACAAATTACATAGTTAATCACACCCCCACTAAAGCTTTACAAGGTATGACACTAGAAGAAGCATGGAGTATAATTAAACTAGATCTAAGTCATTTTTGTGTGCTTAGCAGTGAAGAATGGGCTCATATTTCTGATGAATGATGGAAAGCATTGCAACCTAAAATTTAAAAGTGCATATTTATTGGCTACTCTTAAGATGAAAAAGGTTATATACTTCTTCATCCACATTCTCATGGTTTAATTATTATAAGAGATTAAATTTAATGAAAAAATGCTCGACCCATGATCCTAGTTCAACATTTGTGCAATCTATGTCATGCGAGCCATCTTTGGCATTTGTGCCATCTTCTACTCCTAAATTCCTTGATAGTGTTCATACTCCAACTTCTGGTGATGAAAATCCACCTTCACATGCACATTTTCCTCCAGTTGCACCAGTACAACCGCTTCCTTGACGGGCTCATACAACATGTGAAGTGGATGGTGATCTTGTTGATGATCCCAAATATTAATGTTGAACACGTTCTCAGTTCCAGCAAGCCACTTCTCTTTTGGATCAAGTTTTATAGAATCATGATCCAAATATATTTGTAGAAGCTTCAGGGAATCCAAGTTGGGATGCAACTATGGATGAAGAATATCGTTCGTTAATGGCAAATGATTCGTGGGATCTAGTCCCTCTTCCAAAAAGAAGAAATCTTGTCAGATGTAAATGTGTCTACAAAACTAAGTATCCATCAAATGGAAGTGTTGAAATACTAAAGGCAAGGCTAGTTTCCAAGGGATTTTCCAAAATTGAAGGAATTGAGTACAATGAAACTATTGTCCCTATTGCCAAAATGAACTCCATCCGTCTTGTTCTTTCCCATACAGCCTTACATAAATGGGAATTTCATTAAATGGATGTCAAGTACGCCTTCTTGCATGGGGATTTGTATGAATAAATTTGCATGGAACAACTTTTTGGCTATGTTCATAATGACTCTAGTGTTTCCTTAACAAATCCCTATTAACCTTAAGCAAGCTCCATGAGCCTGGTATGCCAAAATGGATAGCTTTCTCCTTGACATTGTTTTTTTCTAGATGTCATTACGACCCCAATGTTTATACCAAGAAAGCATGAAATCGTCTCATCGTCCTTATTATTTATTTTGATGACCTTTATTGGTAGTGGCCATAAACTTTTAACCCATGTGAAATATAGTCTTATGCATAAATTTGAAATGACCGACTTAAGACATTTGCATTATTTTCTTGGTCTCCAAGTCTTTCAAACTAGAGAAGAGATATTTGTTTCGTGTTCTAAGAATGCTTGTGGCCTTCTTCATCGCTTTCACATGGAAGGTTGTAAACCAACCCCATATCTCCTCCAGTCTGGAGTCAAACATTTTGCCACTTGCATTCACCCGAAGTAGATACCACCTTGTACCGTTAGCTTGTTGATAGTCTCTTATACTTGAGTGATAACAATCTTGATATTTCCTTTGATGTTGGTCTTGTTTCCCACTATATGCAAACACCCCATGAAAGCCATTGGAAAACAACCAAAATGATACTTTGATATATTTGTTAGACTCATGATTGTCGCTAGACCAAAACCTAGAGGTGTTAATCTCCGCCACGATCGCCAGATTTAGGATATTGGGAGGCGGTTATTCCATGTCACGAAACTCACGGGTAACACTAAACCCCATGTCTAACAATATCCCCCCAGTGCTAGCTGGGTGAGTTTCGAACCCTTGACATGTTGCTCTGATACCAATTGTTGGACTCGCGATTGTCGTTAGACCAACTTCAGGTGTTAATCCCCGCCACAATCGCCAGAGTTAGGATATTGGGAGGTGGTTAGTCCATGTCATGAAACTCACTGTTAGATTTTTATCATTCAAGCTAGCATTATCTTAGGATCTTTAACTGAGAGAATAACATCCACAGCAATAAACACAAGAGACAAGAGACACAAATAATTTTCCTCGAGAAACCATAAAGGAGAAAACCCAGCAACTTCCTCAGAGATAGAATGAGCACCATTAGTAGCAGTAAAACCCGAAAACATAAAGATGATCTCCACAGCTTCTCTCTCTCTCTCTCTCACTTGAGAGAGCTACTTCTCTCTCACTCATGCGCCCCAATGAGTGAGTGTGTGTGTGATAAATAGAGAGGCTCACTCTCTATTTATATTCTTTCGTTCACTTGATGTCCACTTTAACATGTCAACCCCACTTAACAATTACTTACTAGAGCCGACATCTCTAGGAGAGTCTAATAACCCTAGTGCCCCACAACTATGGGGACTTTTCCCTCTGATCAACAAGGAGGGTTAACCTTGACACAAATGTGGGGACTATTTCCTCGACTTACAATGGAGGGTTAACCTCAATGACTTTACATGACTTGTTACATTATTGAATCTCTCGATCGGAACATCAGGGCATGACATGACTCAATTACATTATAGATACTTCCCGGAATAAACATCAGGGTACAATACATAAGATATACAAGTGAATACATTCTGAATTTACAAATACATCAACACTCCCTCTTAACTTGGAAGGTATTCTCTCGACACAATTTATTAGCACAAGTCTTCTTCTATGTATCATCTGGATCATCATCAAGTCATCTTCGTCTTCAATTCATCTTCATCTTCAAGTCATCTTCATTGTCAAGTCATCTTCATCTTCAAGTCATGTTCATTGTCAAGTCATCTTCATCATCAAGTCATCTTCATCGTCAAGTCATATTCATTGTCAAGTCATCTTCATCAAGTCTGGATCATCACTGAATCTAGATCGTCACTGCTGGATCATCATCAAGTTTGGATCATCACTGCTGGATCATCATCAAGTATGGATCATCACTTGATCTAGATCATCATCAAAGATGGATCATCACTAAATCATCATCATCATTACTGCTTCTGCTATCTCAATCAAATGGTGCTATCTTTGCATTCTTCTTGTCACAAGAAGTTCTACAAAGCCAACCCTTTTTCATGTTGGTTGTAGGCCTAGCCTCCATGTAGGTCTTCATCGATAGAGCCAGCCCCTTTTTCATGCTGGATGCATATCTACAAAGCCAATCCTTTTTCATACTGGATGTAGTCCTCTATAGAGCCAACCCTTTTTCATGCTGGATGTATCATCACAGAGCCAACCCTTTTTCATGTTGGATGTGGCACCAACACAAAGCTAGTCCTTTTTCATACTAGATGTGTCATCACAGAGCTAGTCCTTTTTCATACTAGATGTGGCATCACAGAGCTAGTCCTTTTTCAAACTAGATGTGGCATCACAGAGCTAATCCTTTTTCAAACTAGATGTGGCATCTACATAGAGCAAGTCCTTTTTCATACTAGATGTGGCATCACAGAGCTAGTCCTTTTTCATACTAGATGTGGCATCACAGAGCTAGTCCTTTTTCAAACTAGATGTGGCATCTACACAGAGCCAATCCTTTTTCATACTGGATGTGTCATCACAGAGCTAGTCCTTTTTCATACTAGATGTGGCATCAAAGAGCTAATGCTTTTTCAAACTAGATGTGGCATCAGCACTTATATCTGATCAAGTGGGAACACATCCCTCAATCACATCAGAATGGCCATGCACTCATATCTCATCATGTAAGACTACATCCCACAGTCATATCAGAGTGGCCCTCAATCCCAGACTGAGTATTCCTGGTAACTGACCAGGTGCCTCCATTCTCCCACTGAATGGCAACTCAGCACCAAGATAAGTATTCCTAGTAACTGACTAGGTGCCTCCATTCCAAGAATGGCATTCAACACTTATATATGACCATGTAGGAACCAATCCTACAGTCACATCAGAATGGCTTAGCACTCACATCCGACATGGAAGGAACCAAATCCTCTCACCATGACAGAATGGCTCAGCCCTTACATCTTACCATGGAAGGAACCTAATCCTCTCACCATGTCAGAATGGCTCTAGGTTTCATCATTTCCCCTTGGAGGGAACCTCGATCTAGAGAAAACCAAGCTTCTCCCTGAAGTATTCAAACTTCACTCTGCCCAATGGCTTCATCAACACATCAATTATCTATTCGTCCATTGCAACATACTGGAGCTCCATTGTTCCTCTCTGCACCATATCCCTGATATAGTGATATTTTATATCATACTAAAGTAGCACCTCGAAGTGCTATTCCTATCAATGGCACTTCCTACCCAATACGAATCCTCATAACCCTCTAGGTTAATCTTCTGATTCGCCTCATACTTGAGCCCATAATCAACTATACCCTTTAGGTACCTCACTGCATGCTTTGCAACCATCAGGTGAACATGTCTCAATGTGTTCACAGCAAAGCAAATATCTAGTCTCATATTCATTAGGTACATCAAGGAACAAATCATCTGACGATACATCATGGAATCAACCGACTCTAATGAAGCAACACTCAATAGCTTCAGGTTCGATGCCATAGGTGTGGTCATGGCCTTGCAGTCCATCATCCTGAACCTCTTCGGGATCTCTACTGCATAATTTAATGAGTTCCTCTTTTTTGTCAGTAACAAGTCATCGACATATAACAGGAGCACCACTGGTCTTCCGCCTTCAACCTTGAAGCAAAGGTTGGAATCCGCTTTACTCTTAGTAAAGCCTAGAGTCATCAGTAATCTTTCCATCTTGTCATACCATGTTGAACCTTAGGATATTCTATAGTCACTCTCTCTGAAGTGGAGCATCATACTCCCTTTGTCTTCATACTCTATGCACTGAAACATTCTATACCGAAGTGACAAGTAACTTCCTCTACTACTAATATTCGATGTGTCCATCTAGGATCACTGGATACCAAGATCCTCTACCTTTGAAAGTGTTCTTCTCACACCCATCTGTGAGCTTTTCATCCTTTATCAACCTTGTAGCAAAGGTTCAGATCTTCATCAAGCTCCTCATGTATGTGTTATCCCATGGGTGTCTTCTGAGCTCGTACAAGGCCTTCTTTCATTTAAACACATGATTCTTCCTGTCATGTGACTTCACTTCCAGTGGCTGCAAATGTCTCTTCATATTTTATGCCTTCTTTTCATGAGAAGCCTCGTGCTACGAATCTTGCCTTATATCCCACGATGTTTCCATCTACTGCATGATGGAACTAAAAACTTCCCTTCATGTATCGATACTACATCCTAGACATCATTCTTCTTGAACTGGTATTCCATTTCTTCTTGGTTACTTCTTCATGGCTGGAAGGTTCTGCATCAGTGATGTCGCTGCATTCGTCATATTATTCTTCATCTTGAACTGTCGTCACTTGTTCTTCAAAACAAGTCTCATCCTTCTTTGCTTGTACGCGATTTTACGCGATCTTTCCTACAAGTCAAATGCATTAGTTGTATGGATGGAAACATTTCATAAGGTATATTCATAATCGCAAATTCTTGTGCATAAATATATAATCATGCAACTATTTTACCCAATACAATATTCATCCATATCTCACAGAAACTTTCTAGATGCCTTCCATCTCTACCAAGACAACATTGAGATTGTGCACTAATCCAATATGTCAGCAAAGAGGTTTCATTCTAGATAAGTAGCAATGGAGAGTTGTATAGCACCATGAGCTACTTACCCATCACATGCATATTAGTAGTATACTGTCATTAATGCAATCATGCATAATACATCAACTGAATATAAACAAATGCATAACAAAAACAATATCATGAAATGATAATTGAATACTTATCTTTATTTGTTTTGTGGGTAGACTCCTTCTTGAGCCTTCAACTTCATCATCTTCTTCATTCATAATAGCATCGTTTCTTATCCATATGCTAAAATGGATAAGAGGTTCTTCAAGAGTTGAGTTCTTCGTATTCCTCATCGCTTGAGGGATTTTCTTTGGATGGTGAGAGCTTGATCTTCAGTTGCTCCCATATTCTCTTCTCTTATTATGATTTGAGCTTCTTCTACTCTACTACAAGTTGTTCTTTGATTTGAGAGACCCTCGTAAAGTATGACTATATGGTCTCTGCATTCTGGATCTTCACATTCTACAACTGTTTTCTCAAAGTCATCTTTCGATTTATGTTCTTCCCTTCAAATAACTTGGTCAAGGAGTCAAACATATCTTTCGGTGTCTATAGGGAAGACACTTATGGTATAAGGTGATCCGTGATTGAATCAACAATGATATTCTTGACCTTGACCAAGTTCTTCTTTTGTAAGGATTTTAGCCTCATCTCCCTCTGGAACTGGAACCTCTCTACTTATGTAGGTGTCCAATTCATTTTCTTCAGAGAGATCATATACTTCCATTCTTGGAATTTGTCAACTTCACCAAGATTGTCATCAATCTGATGTGATAGATCACTTTGAAATTAGAACCTAAAATGAAAATAGCAATAGATTAGATCTTACCGATTTGAGGTGTCCGTCCTAGTTCCGAAGCTGGCTGATCTAGGATTTGTCAGAGAAACCCTTATTTTAAAAACTTGGAATCTTTCATATTTGATTGGATAGAAAGATATACCTATTCAAGGTGAGTTGTCCAATGTACTCATTTTCTGAAAACAGTGGAGGGAAGCTCCTAGAACAGGAAGCCCTAGTTTACCAATTTCTTCTGCAGAAATGCCTGATATTGGGTTTATGTGGTATCTCTGAAATTACTAATCCTATGTGTCTACAACTTCGCACTATAGTAGCCTCACCTATCCCTGTTCCAACACCATAGGTTTCATCAGAATTGGTTTCACCAATTGGGACTTATGATCATTTTCCCAAGGTGGCCTGTTTCAGGACTGTTCAGCATAGCGAAGTTGTACGTACTGCCACATGTCATTGTTTCATCTTCGAGGTCTGAAACTTCTACCACATATAGTACATTATGTTACCTTTATGGAACATCTTTATAAATTTCATTTGGACCTTTGTAGCCCAAGATATAGCAATTATCCCCGGGTGTCCTGTTTAGGGATGAATCCTGGAAGAGGTTGCAACCCTAACTTGGAGGGATCATATCTCCTAGAATGTAGTGAATATGAGGCTAAATTTTGGAGACAATGTAAATCAGGAGTTTATCTTCGGCCTGTGAAAGTTTCAGCTCGTAATGCTTCTCCAATCCCAATATATAGCAAATGTACCAAAATGTATCAGTTTTAGTATTTAGGGTTTTCTAGCTCGGGGTGAAACTAGGGTTTGAATTTCCCGAAGCTTCACCCAACCAAAAATATCGCCCAGGTCTCTAAAATTCAATTTTGATGAGGAGAGAAATCCTATGTCAGGCTCACTCAAAAATTCCTCTTCTGTAGAAATCCCTAATTTCCCGCACTGAAAACTGAAAGTGCTCGGAATTTGAATTTCGCTTCGACAGAAAGATGCACCCTTCAATGGAGAGTTATCCTAGCATACCTTTGTTGATGGATTGTGGAGAGAGACCCAAAAATTAAGAAGCCCTAGCTTCTGCAGTTGCACAATGTCTTCTTCTCAGGTTAGCTCTGATACCATGTTATATTTTTATCATTCAAGCTAGCATTATCTTAGGATATTTAACTGAGAGAATAACATGCACAGCAATAAACAAAAGAGACAAGAGACACAAAGAATTTTCCTCGGGGAAACCATACAGGATAAAACCCTGCAACTTCCTCAGAGATAGAATGAGCACCAATAGCAGCAGTAAAACCCAAAAACATAAAGATGATCTCCATAGCTCCTCTCTCTCTCTCTCACTTGAGAGAGCTACTTCTCTCTCACTCATGCGCCCTAATGAGTGAGTGTGTGTGTGATAAATAGAGAGGCTCACTCTCTATTGATTTTCTTTCATTCACTTGATGTCCACTTTAACATGTCGGCCCCACTTAACAATTACTTACTAGAGTCGACATCTCTAGGAGAGTCTAATAACCCTAGTGCCCCACAACTGTGGGGACTTTGCCCTCCGATCAACAAGGAGGGTTAACCCACCGGGACTTCACTTAGTGAACCTCTCACATAGCACGTGCAATCGTGGGATATTAAAGATTACCCTTAATTTCCAGAGATATTGCCCCAAAGTATTTTTGTTGAAACCCCCTCCCAATACTTAAAACCTCCTCCCCACCCATTTTTATACCTCAATCCTTATAAACCACCCTACCCACCCCCACCTTAAACCCCTCATCCCCCCCAATACCTGCAATATATTGGTTCAATTTTTGATAATTTTAAAACCCACAATATGAACTAACATGATAGGATATTGGTCAATGAGTGAAGCCCCCGTGGGTTAACCTTGACACAAATGTGGGGACTATTGCCCCAACTTACAATGGAGGGTTAACCTCAATGACTTTACATGACTTGTTACATTATTGAATCTCCCGATTGGAACATCGGGGCATGACATGACTCACTTACATTATAGATACTTCCCAGAATAAGCATCGGGGCACAATACATAAGATATACAGGTGAATACATTCCAAAGTTACAAATACATCAACACTCACTGGGAGCGTTGAACCCAATATCTAACAATATTTGGTGTACGGTTTAGTATGGGAATCATTACAGTTAAAAGGGGACTCCTTTGTTTGTTGCTTTCACTGATTTAGACTGGAGCAACGATCCTAATGATCAAAAGTCTATTGAAAGTTATGTTTTTAGTAATGGTTTCAGACCTTTCACTTGGGCTTGTGAGAAACAACAACTTCTTGATCTTTCTTCAGCAGAAGAATAGTATCGAGCCACAATTAATGCAAGTTGAGAAGCTTTGTGGTTTCGACAAATCCTTTCAAAGTTTGTATTTGAGCAACAACATCCAAATTCCCTTTGGTGTGACAATCAAAGTGCCATCAAGATTGCCAAATATCCAGTTCAACATCAATGCAATAAACACATTGAGCTACATATGCACTTCATCAGAGATATTGTGCATGATCACATCCTAGAAGTGCTCTTTTTCCCTACAAATGATCAAGTTGTATACATCTTCACAAAGTATCCTATAGAAGTGAATCTTTCTAAACTATGATATATGTTAGAAGTTCAAGAATTTGTCATTATGGGGGGATAGTCTCTAATGCCACCTTCCTTCTCCTATAGTGTCACTTTTGTAAACCCTTCAATCCTATCCCAAGTTGTTCTTAAGAGGGGATGTTAGGGTATTTAGACACTTAGGAGTTAGTTAAGGTCAACTTGTTATAATATATATGTTAGGTAAAGTCTGTTTCTATGGTATGCATTTGTACACATGTAATTCGACAATCACGATATGTTCTTGACATAGAGTGATCTGACGGTTCATCTTCTCCTCGATATTAACAACCATTTATCTATGGCTTAACTCCAGATTGGTCCATGATCTCTATTTAAAAAGGATGGAGGGTCATTTGCTAGTTGATCAACTAAGAGAAACTCATTTGTAACATTCTTTTTCTTTTGCATAATAATATTGCCTCAAGTACCTATTTGGATGGAATTGTGGAGTGTTTCTCTTTAAAGGTTTAAACCATTTAAAAAAATCGATGTGTTAATCTATGAGATGTTTGTGGGAATGACTGCTTAAGGTGTTTATTCTCTTAGAAATATCATGTGTAGTCAAGCATAAATTTACACTTGATTGTTAACTTATTGAGAGCCTGAAAATCTAGACACATGCACCAAGTTTCTTCATTTTCTAAGACCATAACCATTGGTGAGGAAGAAGAGTGGGTAGTAGGACGAATAATGCCAAGCTCCAAAAATACCTTAATGATATTTTCTATTTCATTATGTTGAGAAAAAGGTTGTTGGTAAGGGAATACATTAGGAGTTTGGCTACCTATAATTAGTGGAATACCATCGGCATGCTCCCCATGGGCTAGTGGTAAACCCTTGGGTATTTCAAAAACAAGTTGATATTTGGAGAGAACCAAATATAAATCGGGGTGAATGTCCAATGTGTGTTTCCACAACTTGGATGGCATTGAATTATGCAATAATACAAAAGTGGCCTTTCTTCATAAACTTCTCCATATAGTGGGAAGGGATAAGTTATGGAGAACCTAAAAGAATCCCTTTAAGATGATGTGGATGTCCTTCCTTAGAAAAATAGATACATAGTTCCTTGAAATCCATGGTTATTGCTCCCAAAGTCCGTGTCCATTATGCCTCTTAAACTACATCACAACCACCCATGTTGATAGCAAATACATGTCTCTTAAGACGGTAGTCACCCATTTTGAGTTTCACGTTTTAACTACAACCACCACATTTGATCATACCCCCATTTTCTATAACAATTTGAAAATCAGATATGGCCTAACATAACAATAGGTTTCACCAATCACTCTCCTATGACTGAAAGTGTGATTGTTCCCACTATCAATTAATATAATGACTTTATGATTCTTTATGTCGCCTACCAACTTCAATGTCTAGTGTGTGGAGAAACATGATAAGGCATGGAGTGAGATTTGGGGTTCCTCCCTAGGAACTTTCACATTGGGGTTATCTTCCATGGGTGAAGTTGTATCCTACACTTATAGTTCTTGAGTATATCACATGATTATGTCTTGTAGGTGCCCATGTGGTGATAATTATATTGGGGATATTTTTTTGTTTTTTTGAAATTATGCCCTCTAAAATATTTTTCATCATAGTTATAACAAAGTCCAAGAAGTTGACGTTCAGTCATTGCCCCCATGGATAAATTTTGGATTCTTGATGGTGTTGTGTCGAATTTCTAGAATGAGGATCCATGGGGGTCATGGGGAAAGGCTAAAATGAAGGTCATTTGTGATGGTCATTGAGAATCATTTCAAATTTTTGATCTCTATCACAAGGTTCTAGCCATGTTGAGGGGCATTGCTTAATGAAATGTGCTCAGATTGCCTCCTTAATGCCACTAATGAAGAATAGAATGTCCAAATTCTTTATGGACTCAAAGATGTAGGAATTTCAATGGATGGTGACAGAGGGAAGGGTTTCCAAGGTCCTAAGGACAAGGGATTGTCACATGTTATAGCTCTCTAATATACTAGTAGCGTCCAATAGTAGTACTTGACACGATCTCTCACGGTGTTAACTAAGGAGGCTCAATCGTGCCCTTAGTCATATTACCGGACTACCTAGGACTAGTGAGTAATCTTTCTAAGTACTATGGTCAGTTCCACTATAGAAACAAGACAACTAATCGGATTATCCATAACCAATTCCAGGTTTCCTAGAAGACTTCCAATATACCAGAGGGTACATGGAAGTGAGATTCCATGTACATGTGTTGTACGATGTTGTACTTCTCAAGGGGGTACAAACAGAGGCTTACCTGTTGAATGACTTATCTATGTGTTATTTAAAGACACGATAACATTTCTTTCAATGAAAAAAACTCCACAAAATATTTATGTGCTTGCTGACTCATGAAATCACTTTGATGCCACTTGTGGTGGTATTAACCCTGCAAATTAGAGAAACAACAAGATACAAAAATAATGAATGTATGAAACACAAGATTATATTGGAAAATAACTGATCAAATAAAATAAACAATAGAAGTGTTGTAGAAATCATTATTGTATTATGATAATAACTTTTGGAAACAATATTCTCGCACCTCTTAAGGTTGGGAAACCTTCCATTTGAACATTGATCCAATACAATTATGCTTGAAAAAACAATCAATAGCCTCTTGACTTTTTAAATAGGCTTTCAATATCCCAAAACCCTAACTACTTGACGTGGTCAATAATTAATGAGAACCAACCACCTAGTGGAACTTAATTAATATAGAGACCCTTTTTACATTAATAGTCTACTACTAACTACTCAATCGTATTCAAAGGTTATGACCTCATACATGACAATTAACTATTAATGTAAGGGAGATAGGGTGAGACCCTCACAAGTATGATTTGAACTCTGAAACTTGCAAACACAATAGAGTAAAATACCTTCCTCAATCACAAACGGTTACACAAGAGAAAATGTAAATAAATCACTAACTGTTAACCAATTTACCAAGCAAATTGATTCACGCATTTAAATATTGGGGGTGGCGGGAGAAGAGATATCTTCATTTTATTAAAATAAACAAAAAATATAACATTAGTGTTGTTGTTGGCACTTCTCGTCACAATTGTTTGGGTTCCTCCATCCTTGTCACTTAATACACCTTCAAAGCTCTAACTCCATATAATGCATTAGGGAATGAGAAAAACTTAAGCGATTTAGATGTCAAATCCCACACATAAGTTATATGATAGAAACAAGTGTTTCTGCAAATATGAAAGTCGTAAAACTTATAGATTAACCCTTGTGATTGGTCCAACATAAAGATAAACAAATGATGGCTCCCCTCTCTCCAACTCTTGGTCTCAATGTATAGGCTTAAAAAATGATTGAGACATGTGGTAATGTGTTTTCGAGGAGTATAGGTGTACATATACCATGAAACCAACTAAATATTGCATGAATTTTCATGCATTTTGTTTTTGCGTAATTTCCAAAGGAGACATGCCTTTCACACTAGCAAGAAGCATATAAGGCACTCCTTTCTTTAAATCAAAGAGTTTCTATGTGCAAAAAATCATAATTAAACACATATCGAGAAAGCAATCACCATAATTGATTGATATGAAGGCCATATGATCATTAGTGACTCAATAGTGTCAAATGATGCTATAACATATGCCCCCTAATGTGTGAGGTAAGAAGGGAAGCTGATGGTCGAATACATTATAAACCGTGGTGGAAGTTTCCAAGTAGAACTAGGTGAAGTATGGAAAACTTCAAATTAAAAAGGTACCTACAACAAGAATCAAAATATCATGTGATTTTATTCCCCAAGGAGAGTATAGCCATGCTCATGTTTGACAAAGCACGACCGCTAGATCAAGTACACTGCATATCCATGCAAAATGCAAAATCATGGCCATGAAAAAGTTACACAGTGGATCCATGTCAAATATAGATCATAGCCACAAACATATACAATGTAGATCTATGTCCACTACAAGGAAATTACCCTTTAGAAGGTTTTTGCATAACCTACTATAAAAAAATCCAAATATCTATTTATAGTGGAGGTCGCTAGTGGAGGCGAGTGTTCAGAGGTTTTAGCAGATGAATTGATATGGTGCTTTTATACATACCAAATGCACATGTGTGCCCTTAGTCTAGATGCACCGGTACAAACCAAAACAAAACACACTGATATTGAAAATCCCCATTAAATGGAGAGAAAAAAATTATATTTCTATAGCCAACAATAATAGATACATTTAAACTAATGGATGCACTAGTGCATAGACATATTTCATGCACCACTTTAAGCCAAAAATGCAACCCTCCTACCTTCAATTTTTTTTTTAATTAAGAAAAATGAATTACGGTGTGTTATATGTAATACACTGCACTAGTGCATTGATTAATTTGGCACACCAACGTTGGATAAAATTAAAGAAATTGTTGGACAAATTATTTTTTTATTTGTTTATATCCATTAACGGCGTGTTTAGATATTTGAATAAAAAAGGTGTGCCATGTGATTGGAAGCATCAACACAAACATTTTTTTATAATTTTATATTAACTAGCATTGCATTTTCGTCAATCAAATGCACCGGTGATTGTCTAATATTATGCACAGGGGTAGGGTAACATTAAAAACAATTTTTGGATGGAAACTATGTTTATATCATTATATTCATTAACATTCATTAACAATGAGTTTGTATCTACAAAATGCACTGACGCATCATGTGAGGTCGAGTATCGAAGTAGGTGCATTTATATATCCTAAACACACCGGTGCTTCCATAATAGAGCGCACATAATTAAGGTAAAAACTAAAAAAATGCAGGACGAATTTTTTTTATATTCATTACCGTTGCAGTCATGCCACAAAAATGCACTGGTGCATCTGGTTATCGGGCACAGCGAAACAAGGTAACATTAAAATAAAAGTTAATAGGCAATAAAACTATTTTTACCATCCTTCAGTGCTTTAGACCACGTAAGCATCGGTGCTATAGTTCACTCCTTGAAGCGCCTAGACATAAATGCTCCCTATGGTTGTATTTTCCCCTTTCGTCGCTTTCTACGTGACTTTAGAATTTTGTGATTTTGATTTTTTCGTCTCGCAATAATGCACCCCGCCACACAAGTGGCCATGTAATGTCTTTGTTACCTTCTAATTTAAAATTTTAGCGGATTAAAATTTCAAATTAACCTTAAATTTGTTGATTTTCACAAAAAAAATAAAAATTATGCACGGTGCGTTCAAGTTGTTCAGCTTGCACCACACTAGTTGGTGCTCCCTATAAGTTTACAGTGTGCACCACGAGTAGTGCATTCGTAACATTTAGCACACCACATCAATGATGCGTTATACTTTTAATAATTTACCGCTATAACTTAATAACACATTTTCACATCATCAATGTCTAGTACATTTCACAAACCATATAGCACCATCAGCGATGCGGTCAAATATACAAATGCATCGGTGTTGATAAACACCTAGAGCACTATACAACTGGTGCCTTCTAGATTCCTAGACACACCATTGAAATACCAAAAAAAAATAATCTAATTAATCACCACATACATTGGTGCACCACAATAATAATTCCACACCGCTAGTCAGTGCGTTTATGTTTAACTTAAGCACTGCCATGGCCTTTGAAAAAATATTGTTTTATGTCTTTTCGTAGTATTTTCACACGGAGTTGCACTAATTACGGTGTGCTATAAATAATTGTGTGCACCTTGCATGGTGCAAACACCTATTCGTAAAGCACCGATGCTCCAAAATGAGGAACACACAGATATGAAATATTTTATAAAATAGTGGTGCATTTTAGTATCACACATGTACCATCTACGATGCTTTGTTGTCTCACATAGCACCGGTGCATTAAATTTAGAAAGTGCACCGATTATTTTTATTGTCAAATGAAGTTTCGACGCAATGGTGCATAAGAGTCACCTTAGCGCATCGTGAACATTGCTTATGTAGTTTGTAATGCACCATTAACGGTGCGCTCTAAATACAAAAGGAAACTCTAGCGACTCTTTATTGTTATATGGGCACATTGATTATTAAATTCATTTATTATATATATATATATATATTAAATAAAATGATCATTTAATGAATTTTTTAATGTTTTATATATGCTTGTGTGTGTTTGTATATGAGACTAATGGAAGTTAGATGTGAATCAGATATGTTAATGGTGAGAGCCGGAGCAGGAGGTCTAGCCGAGGGTGGACCTCTACAATGTTATATGGAAGTGGGAATCTTGAGAGAGGGAGAGAGATTTGTACTCTCACCCAATTACATCACAAAACTGAGACCTCTAGAGGGTTTTCATACTCCTCAAGTATTATCAAGATGCCACATCTCTAAAGGGGGACTCGACATTGTTGATGCAGTTGATCCATCACTGGGATCAATGTATACAATCCTTCTGGATGGTCCTAGTTTATGGTTCCATCCCGCATAGGAGGACATCTACTTCATCATTGGGATATCTAGGAGAGGGAATGATTTTCCCTAGTTCTTTGATGTCCCACTTGGAGTTGCAACAAAGAGTCATCTTGTGTACTCTCAAATATATAGCAGTGACCATGTCACTGACCTTGCTCTTTTTTAGGTTTCTAGACGACAATTTCATATTGCTTCTTTCAATGCAGAGGAGATTAGGTGCCTCTCTATTTTGGTTACAACTGCGGCACACTTCACCATTGATGGGAAGTGCATCATTGCCATATATTGTATTATGTAGAATCTTTAGTGCATATACCTAGATGCATTATGTGGCATTCCATTTTTTCACGACAGTTTTGTTTTCCTATGGATCGATGCCATGCATAGTTTGAGGGGAGGGTAAAATTCCCTTTTGCTTCATAGCTATTTTGTTTGAGGTTTATGGTCATGAGGTCATCATTTGACTACCTCCCTCCGAGGGACATGATCAAGGTGCAGATGCATATGTGGGGATATATGTTTTCCAAGAGGGGCCAACCGGAGTTCCCAGCTATGATCACCTTAGAGATACTCGAGTTATTAGCCATGGAGGATGATCACACTTCAGACCTTCTATTGTATCCTTACACAGGGTTAGATTGGCGAGGATATACAAACATCTTTTGAACCAAGACGAGCCACCAAATGATAAAGGAAATATTAGCATTATGTTTAAATTACGCTAGTTGCATTTTATTGTCTTACTTAATGCAAATGAAATTTATTCTAACATTTTCTTTAAATTGTTTTATTATATTCTTTAGATAAATTGTCTAATTATTGTTGTGTACTAAATATTTTGCAGATATTGGCACCTAGGATGAGGAGGGGCCTCCACCGATAGGAAATGAGGATATGGATGAGCCTGAAGTAGTTCCTTGGTTGCCCAAACCCAGCCTGCAATGTAGGCTAGATGCTAGATTATGATAGGATGCGGAAGACTAGTTATCCACATTATTGGCTCGACATGGACTCCACCTTGTACAGTTTTAGGAGATCTTGCAAGACCCTAAGCTAGTAGGGACATGGAGGATTATTCCTCATGTTATGAGGAGTTTGATGCGTCATATCATCGGTGCTTCCAACCGTCTAGATAGTAGGGATGGCCATGGTAGTCAATCTTCCCCTATTTAATTTGATGAGGGCGATGATCCTCCTCCTCCTCCATATCCTCCTTATCATCACTGAGATGAGAAACCATCATCTCCTCCGCCACCTCCTCCTCCTCCTCCTCACCATAATGACCAACCATGATTTCATCTTCCACACCCAATCGAGCCACCACCATCTCTGGCTCATCCACAGGTTCAAATGGCCATGTGATTTCAATCGCAACAAATGTTATTCTACAATAAAGCATTATCCTATAGTAGACCCATATAAATAAGGCACCTTCATACCCAATATAACTTCCTTTTCCAAAGAAAGATCCTATTTCTTCAAAATCCAAGGGACATCACCTTCTTTAAAAGACCAATAGGGGCCAACCTATCCTATATTTCTTGTCTTGGTCAATGCTTCTTTTTAGTATTTGAAGGAATAATATTTCTCCTAATCGCCAATGTGTCACTTTGTTTCAATGATTGAGCCTCCACAAAGAAGATGAAACATTTTTAAATATATGCATGGGTTCTAGTAAGTGGAGAATGTTAAGATGCTCCCAGTATGGGATTTCATCAAATATTGATTTCCTTTTCATTCCAATGGGAATTTTCTCAACATAGATGTTGAATAATTCAGGATCATCAAACATAGGTTCCCCATTTGAATAAAAAAATTATGCAATTTCCTTCTACTTTTCTTTGTCACATGCCCTAAGCTAGTGAATCAATGTCATTATTTCAAGCCTTTGGTTTCTCTCTGGTTTACCATTGAAAGAAAATGTTACTATTCTATAAGAGTGGTCTTCTAGGAGGAATACCCTAGAGCAATTGTACACCAACTTTCATAGGCGGATGGACCACCTAACCTTTTACACAAGGTCCATAAGATTTACATCAATCATACCCTTTTGTTATAAGACCTATGATGTTATTGTCACACATAGCACATTAGTGTTGAATATCAGTATAGTCACATTGAATTAACTATGAAGATTAATAAATCAATCAACATATTTACAAGAGAAAACTCATACTCTAGGATAATTATTTTTGGTGTACACACATATGCCATACAATGTAAAACTCCTCTTTGTTGGGATGGGTCTTGATACTTCGTATTCTTATATCCCTTCCCATAATTCCTTCAATTCATCAATCAATGGTCTATGTAAACATTCATATTGTTCACTTGTCTTCTACCAAGGACTGTCAAAGCTAACATAAGATGTTAATTCTTCACGGACAACCATGGGGGGGTTTTGCTATCGATCACTATTACAGGCCAAACAAAATAGTTGGTGTTTTGGAGTAAATATGGGTTGATGCCATCCATGGATATGCTCAATCGAAGGGTTCGTACTTCATCCATGAATTTATCGGGGCATGTATCCTCTATATGTTTCATGGTTATTGATTTATTGGGATTTACATAACTCATGACTCACTTCGGTGTGAGGCATGCCATGCATGTACAATAGATAATTCTTTGCAATGAAAGAGTCTTTGGATTCTTAGGATTATAGGCATGTGCCTCAATACCTTATGAGGAGGACCATGTGCTTTACCCTTGTTTCTTAATTTATGGTCATATCATGCCCACATTTTGGACATATCTCTTTGTCTGCATATTTGCCTCTAAATAGATCAATACAATCATTTGAGCACACATGATATGATATGTACGCAACACCCAACATTTTCAAAATTTGCTTTTCCTCTTCACAATTTTTCAGGAAAGACATTATCACATGGAAGTATCTTATCTTTGAATAACCTACAGTTAATGGGAAATAGAAATGTAAATTGTCATTTAATGTTCATATAATCAACCATTTTCAATGTTGATTATGTGACAAGATTCCTCTAAATATAAGGGAGTTGATGGTCACTTACCTCAAAAGTGTCGAGAAATTCACATTTGACATGCCATACATTAATTTCAAGTTGTATAGTAACGTTGTTGTCCCCGATTGGATAGACTTTGACCTGTCAATTCTAAAGAGAGGGGTGGTGGAAGCAGATTTAATGCTTTTGTAGAAGGTATAAGTTATGTGAACATCATCCCCTGACTCGTCGTCCTATAATGCATCTAACAACATTGCCTCCATGGCACCCATATCTCGTAATAAATCATCTATACCAACCTCTATTTCATTGCCTCCATTGCCAACATGTGAATAACTATTGTTATTGTAGACATTCCTTAATTTGTGACTATGGACATAGTGGGAATTTAATAGGTGGTTGATTCAGCCGTGATTGGTATGCTTCCTCCACGAGTTGCACTCTTCTTGTATCCTTCTCTCTATTTGGAACTGTAGTGGGGTGCAATAGAAGATGGTAGATAGGTTTCTCATCATCAGAATTCCAATTTCAAAAATATTGAACATTACATCGATGATATTAGTAAGAACAATGCAATTGGTTTGTTTAAACATTATACAAAACAATTATTATAGAAGCATCGAAATTTTTTCCAATAGTAAATGTCCAACTACAACCAATTTATAAAACAAAAGTTCAAATTGGGCAATACATTTATAATAATCCCATTGAAAATAAAATAAAAATACAATTAATTAATAAGTTTTGTCCTACGCCCCAAGGGGACGTCTAAAGGTAGTAATGCAAGGATTCTTTGACAAGTGGTTGGTGGTCTACGAAAGTTATAGTATATTAATAATTTGTCACAAGGAAACACACTATGATTGCACGCACAACAACAAATCTAGATGCTTTCCTTTTTATAAAGAACTCTCGATCATTGGAATGTTCCTCAAATGAATAATTTGCAGAAACTAAAGAGCATCAATAACTATTTTTGAACCCTGCAATGTTCCTACGAGTGCGTGGATGAACAACAATATGTAACATGCCCTTGTTGTTAAAATTTCTAGAAGCATAATTATTCATGCACACATTATACATGAAAATGTTATGTTTGTATTTAACAATATTCAAGTCATCAGACCAATAATAAATAGGACCTCAAAATTGCATAAGTGTTATTGATTGTATGGAAGACACGAGTACATGTGAAAGGATAAACAACCCAATATTTGCATCATCTATTTGCGACTTGGCAATCGTAAAATTATTACCACAAAAGAAGAATTTGGTTCCAACAACAGGAACAAGTATAGAATATGGATAAGACAACTAAGCGGCATACAAAGTGTGGTTATAACAAGTTTGGTATTTACTTTGCAAATGAACAGGAAGAGATAATTCATCGCTACACTCCAAGAATTGGATTGACCTTGCTGTGTGCTTGCCTATTTTTACTCTCAACTCATACAACTTTTTGGATCTCCTAGTAGAGATGTTTTGGGTGGTATTGATATCATACTTTAGATCACCGGAACTTTCAATTAACTAAACAAAAGTAGAGGGGTTGGTCAAATTATAACGAAACATAATTGTTTTCGCTTCCAAATTTTCAAAAAATGAGCACAAGGAAGTGTTCCTATGTGGCTTGTCTATATCACCTCTTGGATTTTTCACTACAGTAGGAGGTATCAGACCATCAACATTGAGTATTTGATCACTAATACAATGTGTGATTGTGACACACTAAGGGTTCTCCTTCAACCCTTGACATTTTGAAAAATCACATATTGTTGGGGTGTCATAAAATAGATCCAATTCACAACATATAACCATTGATGGCCCTGGATTATGTTTGGAAGATGGCATGCTACAATTGGCTGTGTAAAGTGGCTTCCCATTTTCATCTACCAACTGCTTGTGGTATCTTGTTCCTGATAAGAGCAAGCGACGTTTTTCAATTGGTGGAATATTTTGTGCATCCGAACTCGATATTGAATCAAGATCCTGCAAAATCGAATATATTGTTATTCATATTCACATGGATAAATAACATAAACTTAATTAGATAATCAAAATATAAATAAAATATGAACTTACTAGAGATAGAAAAGAAAGAACTCGACGAGCTTTAAACAATATGGAATGAGCTAGAATTTGTAGAATTGGCCATTTGATATTATAATTGTTTTTCCTTGCATTTGAACCAAATCAACAATCAATATGTGTCTGCATTCCTAAAATAATTTTTTAGAACCATATCACACTCTAACTTCCAATATAGTTTTAAAACCATTTTTTAAGAATAAAGTGAGTTTAAGTAGCATATGTACAATATGTAGTATTGTACTCTTAATGTGGTTGAATCCTAAAAGAACGTTTGAAATTAATATACCATTTTAAGTTCAAACACACATTCATAGGCCTTTTTAACTACTATAGTGTGCCTTAATAATGTAAGTGCACCGATGTGCCTTGAATAATTAAACGCATCAATGCGTCTAAAACACCTTTGCACTGTCTTTAAACATCTGCAAAGAAAATATCCACTATATTGGATAGCAAATATTTAACTATGCATTTTTAAATATTATTGCCACCGATGTGCTCAGTATATATAAGCACACTGGTGCAATCATATTTCTCATATGCACTGGTGAATGGAAATTATTTTTTATATGTGTATACTTCTATTGTATGCCAATATGGTGCGCTTTAGAAAGTATAGCATAGTGGTGCACTCATATCGTACTGACACATCGATGTGCCAATATATATATAAGCATAAGCGCACTGATATGCGAAAAAAATGCATTTTTTTCCCATGAGTTGAAAAAGGAACGAGAAATTGTTTTTCAAAAAACTAATTTCATAAAGTGTTAAAAAAAGACTAATCACTAGTTCATTGTATTTTTGAAATTTTGAGGGAAGAGCTTTGCAAGAGAAACTTACAGGGAGGAGTTTGGAGCGGCCGGATTATTCCAAAGATCAGAATTTGTAAGGTATGGTGAATCACACAAAAACCTACATAGTAGAAATTTCAAATATGTAAATTCTTACTATCGATCTCAATGAATAATTTATTTATGTCCTATTAATATTTAAAATAAATTCAGAGAAAAAAAGAAAAAAGAAAAAAAGATTTAATAGTTACCTTCAACATTGGAACCCTCGTTTTCTTGTTGTTTCTTTTTGTTTTGTGTGGTTGCAAAATTTCTAATTATGGTTTAATTGCTTCAATTATCTCACAATTCAGGTTTCTTTTTAGCCATTTTTTATTTAATGGGTTGGTGGTTCATTATATAAGGCATTGGATGTAATGGGGCCACTTATTGTGTCGGATCCCAAACCCTTTCCCTGCTAGTTTTTTTTTTCTTTCCAAAAAACGTTTTCGCAATTTTCAATTCATTCCTTTTCGTATAATGTATCAGTGTGCTTGTAATAAAAGTGCATTGTTTGGATATAAATTATTTTAAGAAAAAATACCGAATATGCGACACATTGTGGACAATATGTTGCACCAATGCTTTATATTAAACATACCGCACCGAAAAGGTGTGGCTTCATTTTAAATTTAAATTTAGTTATTTAGAAAAATAAAAGATTTCATAGTTACCTTCAACATTGGAACCCTTGCTTTCTGTTGTTTCTTTTTGTTTTATGTGGTTGCAAAATTTCACATTATGGTTTAACTCCTTCAATGATCTCACGATTCAGGATTTTCTTTTTAGCCATTTTAGCTATATTGGGTTTGTGGTTCATTATATAAGGCATTGGGTGCAATGGGGCCACTTATTGCATCGGATCCTAAAGCCTATCCCTACTAGTTTTTTTTTTCTTTCCAAAACACGTTTTCACAATTTTCAATGTGTTCTTTTCGTAGAATGTATCGACGTGTTTGTAATAAAAGCACATTGTTTGGATATAAATTATTTTAAGACAAATTACATAATATACAACACATTGCGGACAATATGTCGCAGCAATGCTTTAGATTAAAAATATTTCACCGAAAAGGTGTGGCTTCATTTTTAATTCAAATTTAGTTATCGGTGCATTTGATTATAATGCATCGATGCGTACATGATGTAAATGCGCCAAGGCATTTATATTCATAAAGCGCACCAATATGATAGACTGCTTTTTTAGCTGGAACTCATGTAATTTATTTGTATAATATATTTCAATATATTTTCTATTTAAAGGTATAGGTTTTTATTAATAGAAAATGTGTGATAAGAATTCAAGGAACAATAATTATAATCGACACCATGGGAGCACATCCAAAAATATTTTGAAGACAAGTTCTTTGTAATTTCTATATTAAATTAATATATTTGAATTATATGTAAGTTTAACTAATATGTATTGGTTAATGTGTGTCATGCAGAGCCAAAAAAAAAAGGAAGCATGATAAGATTGTTTGCAATCTTAGTGCAAAAGAGTGTAACACCTTGATGGGAAAATTGTAGAATGATGATTCATGTGAATAAAAAAGTAATCAATCTGATTTGTTTCTTAAGAAAGATAAGATTGTTTGCAATCTTAGTGCAAGAGAGTAAAAAACCTTAATGGAAAAGTCACAGAATGATGAATCATGTGAATCAAAAAGTAATCAATGTGATTTTTTTCTTGAACTTTCAGTAATACTGTACGTAAGAATATTGACTAAAATGTTTGCAACAATCTATTTCACATATGTTTAATGTTTTGTATGGACATACAACTACATAAGAGAATGTTATCATAAGAGAAAACAAATTATAAAATATGTAAATGATGATAAATTGGTCCTTAGCTCATTGATGAAAACTTTTATAAAACTATGAGGGATATAGTGGAAAGAACATATAGACTTACTTTCCACTTTTAGTACATAAATCAATTCTATGATTCCAAGAATCAGTTTATATCTAAATTACAAGAGGCGTTTTCAGAGCAATGGTCAAAGAGACATGTTAGACTTACAATCGCAAAAACATACGACAAAGATAAATAATTATTTACAAATTAATATTCCTAAACATTATTTTATAGAATATGTGTATACAACTACATAGCATTCATGTATTAATATTACCTCTGCTATATTTACTTTTCATATCAACATAAAAATAGTTTCATTTTAATTTTTCATGAAGATTATGAAATCTCAAAGGATGAATGAGGTGATATCCGAAATATGCTAGCAGGGATGTCAAAAAAAATGTACAAGGAGTGGTCAAAGAAATTGACATAATTCCATTGCAAGAGGAGTCATCTCAACAACAACATGCTTCAAATATATGCAATTATTGATTTTTTTATTATGTACATATAATTAATTAATTTAGCATTAAATATTAATGTTCAATTGTTTTGTTGCAGAAAATAAAACAAAATGCAACCCATTCAACACATAAGACAGGACGACAAGGTTAAAAAGGGTTGATAGCAAAGTTTGTGAGTAATTGTGATTTCTTTATAACAACTTAAAATTTCGTATTGGTTGTGATCTTTATATTTTATTTTTTCTTACATTGACCATCTTTGGATATCTTCAAATAGGTGCTAACATAAAAATAAAAGCAATTAGAAGAATCAATTGACATTCGATTAAGTATGGGTTGTGAGTATATGTTGGTGTATCAAAAATTAATTGTGGAATTTGTAAGTATCTATGTTGATTTACTTCTCTCATTTTATAATTAATGAAACAACAAAAATCATTTATATTAAATCTATGATTTGTGATGGGGTATAAAACTCACACAAAACAAAGTATGGAATGGAGGCAATAAAAGAGTTGTTGATAGAAGGCATGAGATTTGGTTTTGAAAGAACATGTATCATTCAGGATTCAATTATTTCTATGGTACATTTTTCAATTTACATGTATATATGATCTATTTTCATTTTCATTTTCTCAACAATCTAGATACACTTTATTTTTATTTGTGTAGATGGGAGTTGAAGTTGAGGAACACAATCGAGTGAATCAACAAAATATTTGGCCAAATAACCCAAGTCGTACAAGTAGCTCAAGCATTGACTATAGTTCCAACAAAGAATAATGATCAATATAATTGGATGTTAATGCAAGTTGTTGTATATTTTGAAATAATTGTCTATGGAAATCAGAAATTTTGTAGAATGTATTGGACATAGTGACCTAATTGAAAGACAGCAGGTTACCAATAAGTGTAACAATTACCTATTGACATTTTGATTATTGTGGACCTTAATGTTGTTCCATTTTGTATGGCAAAGGGCCTCTTATTCATATATAATAAAATAAAGTTTCTTATTCTATTGCATTGTCCAATGTCATTGTGAAATGTTACATCGTTGATTAAATATATGGATGATTAAATATTACAATACATGTGAAAATTGAAGATATAACAAATTAATCCAAACATTGTATCAAAACGTAATAATTGAAATTCAAATTATCTAAATAGTATTATAAAAAAAAATCAATTTCTGGTGAATAATGGAATTTAAAAAGATAAAAATAAATTATAGGTATTTCAATGCGGTGTTAATGGTCATTGTTAACCAAAGATAAAATTATTACTGGTGCCTTTAATCATTTTAATCGCACTGGTGAATTTAAGTAAATGTAGCATCGATGCATCTAAAACAAAAGCACACTGACGCAACAAACAACTTGTTGCATGCCCCGGTGCTTTTTTATTATTATGCCATGGTGCTTTCTATATAAGCGCACTAGTGGTCCAATATATTGTAACCGCATCATTGAATGTAAAAATGCATCCAACATCAATGTCTTAGTCAACTTAATCGGTGTGTTTTCCTTCTCTTATAGAATCGGTGCACTATAATAGTTCATAAGCACTGATACTATATTTCTTATAAAGCGCCAATGCAACTAGTGTTATAAATCATCAATGGTCTTAGAATTTAGGTACTCACTAGTGCTTGTTTGTATTTGAATGCACCATTGCATTTTGAATTTGTTTTCATCTGTGCACTTATATCAATCAATCGCATCGAATAAAAACCTTTGCTAAAACCTATCACCGCTAAGTTTTAGAATTATAATAAGTTTTAGAAAAAACCTCCACCAAACCATCTGATACCATTGGTGGAGCTTGCAGTAGAGGTTTTTTTGACAATTTTGACCAATCTTGTAACACTAAAAACCTTCACTAAAACCTCCACTATAGGGTATTTTCTTGTACTGGTCTCGTGATATAATAAGATAATATCTAATGATACTCAACCTTAAATAAATTATCCTATCAAATACTGGTGTCATAATCATGTGGTGTGAGATTGCGCAACTCAAGTGACAATAAAGAGGGAAAATTCTACTATAGGCCCAAGGTGTTCAATCCAAATATGTCAAGTTATATGAATCCACACCATGTGAATAGATGATTTGAAGACGAACACGGAAGAAACCATTTGATTATCGATCATTGATGTATATTATTAACAAACATGAGACAACCCACTGATAATGATAATGGGTGTCAAGGTACACAAATACAATCCAACAAGTGTGAATAGTTGAGTTGACGTCGAATACTATGAGAATCTATCAAGTAGGGGACATCGATGAATTTTCATTTCCAATAGCAAGGTAACTTGGCATTGATGTTTGTAATCCCCAATGCATTGAAAACAACTCTAAATCTCAATCCCATAATAGAAGACTTGTTTTCGATAAGATAAGATTCATTAGAAGGAGTTCATTAGGGCATCCCTCATCAACTGACATGAGTGTGAATCAGTAACATGATTTGGTTTGAAGAGGTCTTTGACAAATTTTTACATGAACACACCACCAAGTACATCTCTTGCATGCACTAGGTAGAAATAATGCATGAAAAATACACTCTAAGTGACAATAGATAATGAAATTCACTGACATATGTGAGGAATTCCACCAATGATGAAAATGGAACCTAAGGTACATCATGAATCCCAATATGTGAATAAAGTTCTTGTCATCGAACACATGGAAAACCACATAGTTAGTGACCAATGATGAGATGGCATCTGTCGAGCAGAAGGTAACCTGCCAATGGTGAAAATAGTCTTAAGGCGATACCTATTATAGGTTGATCTCTCAAATAAATATGGCATAGTTGGTAAGAGATGAGCCACTGATTAGAAGTCAATTAGGACCTTTAGTGACTAGCACAAGTAAAAAACACTCACAAATTATGATGTGACCAAGAGAAAATTAACTATAGAGAAGGTCGATATGGATGGTTAAAAATGATGAGGAAAGGACAACATAGGTTTTGACTTCATTTAAACATAAGCACGACACATTGGTGATGTGGGAATCATTTGGCGTAAGAAGGTATAATGGTATAAATCTTCAACATAGTAGGCAATAATAGATTATCCTTAATGATTGGAAAAGTAACCAATATGAGAAATAAAACTTAGAGATCATGGTTAAGCTCCTAATGCAATACTAGGACCTAGCTTGTCGAGAAGACTCAAAACTTGGTGCTTTGTTCAAGGGTGACTCAAACTTTCTTCAACATATAGAAATTGAAAATCGTAATTCTCACCACACCCCCCCCCCCTCCTTTTTTATTAATATTTGAATTTTTTGTCCTTTTCATATTAGTAAAACCTAAAAAAGGTATAAGATAATGCCATAATATAGTGGAAAAAATGAGTGTCGCAAGGTATGTAACTATGTTCCATATGCTTAGAACAAACCTATGAAAAGCAAATGCAAAAAAAACAATGGGAAAGATGTGGACACTCATGAGTATGGTTATTCCAAAAATGTGGTCCAAAGTGTAGATGCAATAGATGCAAGTGACAAGTAACATAATGAATGAGATGGTAGTATGAAAGTTGTAGCGAAGCATTTAGTATAAGTGTGCAAGTAACAATAAGCAAAGGAAAATGCATAATGAACAAAAATTGGAGCCTTATAGGTAATAGCTATAAATAGATGGTAAAGATAGGGATGTAGAATCTTCTCAAAATCATGATACAACTACAAAGGCTTATGAGCCTATGATAAAAACTTGACATGAGCACCAAAATGGAAAGAGAGTGGTGACTATAGTATCACATGTTAGGTGCGCTCTTATGTTAGATTAGTACAAAATGTAAATAGAAAAAGTTAACACACGAATATCCAACCAGTTTGACCCTATGGAAAATTCAGGTAGCACAAGGTTTAAATGCATCATAACATAGGGAAATCCTAAACCTATATGTAAGATTTTGAGTACACTTGAATAGGTCAAACAATGTGTAAATAATGATCCCCAAGCAACCAGGAATACAACTCAAAATCTTGTATCTAAGAAAAAACAATATTATGATAATATCTAAAAACTATAAAATGAAAGATCTAATATACGTTGCATTTAAAGGGGTATCTTCATATTCGATGTCTTCAAAAATATTCGTTACCATGGAAAAGTCTACCAACAAACAATTAAGAATGCTAAGACCTAAGGACCTACTATCAATAAGAGCAAACTCATAAGGAATATCAAACGTAAAATCAAGGATAAAGTTTGCATGAATATGAAGATATGCTAAAGAGATCAAATTCATCAGGAACACCAACTTCTAGCTCGAGGACAAAATCTAAAGACTAAAAATTCCAAATTTAGATAATCCACGAACATGGAGATTAGGATCAAGAGGAAAATCAAGATTGGAATTGATTGCAAATGGGTCCAATCTAGGGAGATGACATTTGGAAAGGATGAAAACTTATGAAGGAATGTCAAAATCAATCATAGGCTATATGAGAGCTTCATCTGAAGGAAGAATATCATCCCAAATAGAACATATGACATAACATTCACTTGGACCAATTGGGGGGAAACATGCTCTAATGCTCCCATTGGAGAAATCACCTAGTCAACTGGAAAAACCAAGTCCCAAGAAGGTTAGCATGAATGTAGAGGCTCCTTCTCAGTAGCAATTGAACACATTGGATATGAGGCCACACAATTCACCCATGGTAGGGCAGTGTCAATATAGGAATTGGGAAGAGGGATGTCAAAGGTTCCCATAATTGCATCATACATCCCAACGCCCACTTTTTTGTAAGCCCTTGTGGAAATATCCACTAATAGAACATTGGGCCATGTTGAAGTAGCTAGGTTACGTCTATAAAAATACAACTAGTATATTGTAACAATCCTTCCTTGATGAGGGAAATATATGACGTGAAAAACCAAGTACACAACAATGGTTATAACATAACTCCAACTATGTCCAAAGTAGAGGTTATAGTCTAACAAAGCGTCAATAACTTCAACTTATACAAACATAGTCTTGTCCCATAGCTCAATAGGGTACAATGGGATGATCCCACGAGGTCTAAACAAATTCCCATCAAAATATTTTAACATTGTTGGGAAAGGGACAATCTCGAGTGATTTAATGGCTTCCCAACATGACACACGTGGAAGCTCCTTCATCCATTATAGTGCACAACATATTCATCCCATGAGAGGAAATTTTGAATTTATAAAGCAACATAGTGGGGAAGCAATGGATTCAAATTCTCTAAGTTGAATGTTTTAAGAAGAGAATTTGTCAGGCCAAAAGTGCCAATAGCATATAACAACGATTCATGTTACATAGGGAAGCTCTATAGAACTTCCAAGTTAGACATAAGATATGCGTCCTTGGCCAAATCATCAACAATGTTGTAGTTCTGAGTGGCCCAAGCATTAGGATTATGCATCAAAATTTCTAACACACCTTTTGGAAGGCATGTCATCACATCAACTGTCGATTTCCCTATACGGAGAGGGTTTAGCAATTTGGACATGGACACTTATTTACCTTTAGATCCCGACTTAGAGTCATCATTATTATGAGCTATGGTATAAAAATTATTCCCTATTTGCACATGTATACATTTCCCCTTTGTAGAGTGGAACCCTGTTTCCCCCCTTGAGGAGGTGCAAGGATATTAGGAACTCCATCAACTATCTATTGGCCTTATGGAGGGAAATGGTTCGTTAGAATACCAGGTTGTTGATGAGCATCCCGTTGTGCCAACAATCATTAGGCTTCCTCCATCTTGGGGAAAATGTGAGTAACGTGGTCATCTTACAAAGCTTGCATATAAATATAACTTCCTTTTTCTCCTTCTCACCCTTTTTCTTTCCTTTAGGTTGTTGCGTACTATTTGGGTTAGATGTCTACACATTAAGTATATTAGAGGATTGAGTATAACTAGAGGGATTAGTAGTACATTGCACAACCATTGGTGAATTAGAATACAAGGACATTTATACCATTTAAATCAAGACTTGTCTAACTACAACATACTATACAAAACAAATCACACCATCGACATGTGGTCCTATACTTATCTTAGTTGGACCCATTTCTTCCACTGCCGCATTCAACAAAATGTCATATAGAACCCTAGGTTGGGAATAAACTAGATCTAATTGTTGGGATCTAACAATGGCATGCTCTTCTATCATGACCCCGAAGAGGGCCATGTCCTTGACTATATACAGTAACATGGAATTAACAAACCAACATACTACGAAAGCATCAAGGATCTAAGCTTTAATCATATGTTGCCTCCTTCTCCATTCATAGATATGATCATAGATGTGGATGCCATTGTCCTATCTGAAGGACATCAAAATCTCTATCCAAGTTTCACATTGGATTGGTAATTAAAAGTGTATGATAAATGTGATAGCCAAAGATCCAAAATCACTGTAAGAAGAACTTGAGAGCTTTAGATACCACTCGGTAGCGACCCCAATCAAGGTGCACTAGAAGAGTCAACATAATGGAATCATCTATCAACGTGTTTGATGAAAACTAGAGATGAAATGTCATCACATGTTTTGCATGGTCTTTTCTAACCTTCCCTTCAAACTTAGGAATGTTCAAGCGCAACTTTGTTGAGATGGGAGGCCAATTAGCATCATGCTACACTGGGTCATTAATTAACTATATCAAATCAAGAAACAACAATTGGACTTGGGAGAATGAATTAACCAAGATTTGGGGTTGCCTCATTACATGATTATACATCTCATTACTCACGAAAAAACAACCTCTTGATGGATTTACACCACCTAGATTATAAGGTGTGTGCATCTAAAAATTTGAATTTCAAGGGAAATCACCACTCATAAAATTCCTCGTTCTCTAGAAAGTGACACTTTTGATTGTGAAATTGGTTGATGAAAAGAAACCAACCCTTGAAGAACGCGTGGACATAGGGATATGTCCACCTCTGAAGGTAAAATGGATAACATAGATACCCATTAACATACTTGGATTAGAGCATACAAGGGGAGGGTTCATATTAGAATCTAGCATATTGAACAAGAAGGGGCCACTATAGTGGGGAACAATAGATAGTGAATCAATCCCTCTGCCAGGAGTAGCCACAAGGGTGAGTCATATGGGTGTCTCATAAATGGTGAGATTGGCACCTCCGAACGAGATACCAAACATAAATAGATTATTTACCTAGAGGTATATTGGTGGAAAGAGGAGCAGTTTCGCAACAACTGGCGTATTTACAGTGGTACTCATGTTCCACTAATTCAACGAATTCATACACTAGACAAAATCTCTACCCAATAGCTTATAGATGTTCAATAGAAGAGGAATTTGAGGATTAACTAGAGGAGGGATACAATTAGACTTGAAGATGAGATATGAATGTCCTCAATATTGGGTGGTCCAAAATCATCACTTACAACAGGGGAAGAATCCCTTCCAGGTCTTGGAGAACCCCCTTGGGTTTCAAAGTCTTAATCTTGTTCTAGTTGGTCCTCTCTTCTAGGTTTATTTATGACTTGTTGATTATATTCTCCCGACACACTAATGGGTGTGTTGGGATTGATCTTTTGCCTTACTAAAAGAGGCTCCATGTTTTTTGGGGAAAGACCATTGGTCCTCTCAGAACAACAATGTGGCTGGTTAACCACTTTGAACCGAACAACCTAAATAGATGCAACCTAGGCAGGGTACCTTAATAAATCATTCACTAAAACAAAATCCTATGATATATCAACATACAACATTCTATTATAATGATCGCTGATGGAGTTAAAAAACTTCAGATATTTAATCAGTGAAGAACTGATGACGAAATACTTTTGGAATCTAGCTTGGGTTGATTATGGCCCAATATCGACTAATGAGGGAATACGAGACAATTACTATAAACTCTCTCACAACAATCACCCAAGATGCAAGTACTCTTGCAAATATGGGCACCCTCTAAAGGAGATGAGGAAGATATTATGTGTTTGTCCCAAGTACCATGAACACTTCCCACTTACAGTCATCAGAGTTGAAATCCTAGGAAAGGTAATTATGGTTACCACTTATCAATTGACAATTGGGCAGAACAATCATGGGTCATGTGTCTACAAATGGGTTGGGAACATACGCCTAAGTTCTAAACCCAAAACTCTAGAGAGAGATGGTGTCACCTTGAGGACTTACCACTTTATCCCAAAAAGCAAGTAATGAGGGGATGATCCCAGCCACTTACTCAACTTGACCTTATGTTTGACGGGCATGTGAGGTCTGCTTTACTAATAAGTTTGTCTTGCTACTAATGGATTTTACACTTAATTATTCAATTCTTGGTTTGTTTTACACAACCTCATAGAATTTACTCTCCAAATTTGTAACCAAGGCCCTATATCCTATACTAATATGAGTTTTCTATATAAAAAAAGTGTCTAGTCGATTTTATTAGAGTTCCTTTTTAATGGCTATTGTTTACTCAACTCAAGGAGGTGGATGAGACTTGAGGATGTTTTGCCTTTATAAGAACACTAAACTTACAAAAATGTTGTTAATTGAACAAAGCAAATTATACTAAATCTTTCAAATGAAACCATGTGTTCCAATAAATTTGTGAATAATGCTTGAACAAAGAAATCAATGTCTTGAAACTTGGGATGCAACTTTTTCCTTTTCCCCAATAACCATAAAAATAAAAGAAATGTGACCAGGAATGCAAAAGAAATTAAACAATGTTTTTTTTCTTTTCTTATAGCTAAATGCAACTGCACTACTAAAGCACAAAATCAATCAATACTTCACCAAATGCTAGTCTTAACCTTCTAATATGCCCAAGAGATAGAGATTGGAAATCAAGAAGAAGGTAAGCATGTGTAGAAAAGAGCTTTATAGAACAAAAATACTTATAAAGTGCATAAGGCGCGTTGAATGCTCTTTTCCTTAAGGAAAAACATACCTAAGACACTTATCAATGGAACATATAATACAAGTGACAAGTATGTGCTCACATGAAAGCACGTCTATCTTCTATAAAAATCTTGAAGATTTGCTAAAGCCTTTAAAATGTTTTCTTTTGGAATGACCTACATAAAGTAATGCAAAATTTTAACAATATAAACCACCAAGTACCTTAAGTAAGGTTGGAAAACAACAACAAGAAACACTAATGAGAATAAGTCAAGGGGTTCTCCTTAGTATGGTCACTAATTTTATTTCAAACAAAAACATTCTAATAGCTAGGGTTGAAACTATAACATATAAAATTCAAAGATTAGAAATATATTTTTGAAAATCTAGGTGTTCATAATTCACAAGTAACTAATGAGAAGTATAGAAAATTTTTAAGCTTGGAAAGGAGAGATGAGGGTTGATAGAGCTAGGGATGCAAGGGTTAGGGTTTCAAGAGCGGGTGTTGGTTATTCGACGATGGTGGCTACCGATGTCTGCAGTGATGCGAAGAACTCTGGTGGTTGTCTCGATAAGCCCTCTCGATGTTCTAAACATTGTTTTCAAGTTAGGGGTGGAGGAAAGATTCTTGAACTTCAATTTGATTAAGTTGTGGAGGGATCTAAATTGTCATGGGATAGGGGTTTATATGGCTATTTTTCTAGAATAAATACCTCTCTCCCAAGGATGTGACTCTGACTAGCTAATGTTTGGGATTTCCTGTCTAGTAATGTGAAGATTTTTCTTTTGAATCAAGGGTTTTTATCTTTCATATTCAAGAGTTTGGTGGATTGAGATCTGATTGTTAGACGTTGGGTTCAACACTCCCCATGAGTTTTGTGACATGGACTTACCGCCTCCCAAGGTTCTATCTCTAGCGGTCATGGCAAGATTAACACATGTTGGTTTTGGTCTAACAACAATCGTTAGTCCAACAAATGGTATCAGAGCAATAGGTCAAGGGTTTAAAACTCTCTCGGCTTGCGCTCAGGGGGATATTGTTGGATATTAGGTTCAACACTCCCCATGAGTTTCATGACATGGACTAACCGCATCCCAAGGTCCTAACTTTAGTGATTGTGGCAGATATTAACACTTGCAGGTTTTGGTCTAACAACAATCAAGAGTCCAACATTGGCCATGTAGAAGGGGCCATGGGTTTTCAAGGATATGGGTCTAGTTGTCATGCCTTAGATAGAGCATTTTGATTATTCGGTGGATTTCAGAGATCTACAACTCTTATGGGCTTGTCTAGTAGGTATTCCTCCTTAGCTTATTTGCAAGAACATTCCACGTGCCATTAGGGATTCCATTAGTAATTTTCAGAAGGCTTCTTCAGAAACCCTTGATAGAGACATAGTGCCCCATATTCTTGTGCTCATGAGGACAAACAAAGGTTTGTTAGACTATATATTCTTGAGGTGTGGTGGTTATTAGTGGAATATCGATTTAGGCTATGAGAAAAATCCTTTTCATTGTCACTTTTTCCACTCAATATGGCACATTTTACGAGATTTACCTAGAAGGGAATCCAACTGCAAGAAGAGGGGTATTATCTTGGTTTCAAAACCCCTGTATCGTTTGGTTGTATCTAAGAAGTTGGTGGGTGTGATCTCAACCATGGAGGAGGTTATTGGTGGGGTTTCCTTTATTGCAATGTCCCACTTTTTGATAAGATTTCTCCGAAGATGGTATAGGAACTCATTGTCGAGAAGGTTGCAAAAGTGTATTTGCTGATTTCGGGCACCAATACTTCAGTGGGTGATGCATTGGGAGACCAATCACAAACCATTTAACATATTCTTCCCTTGTTGGCAATTGCAAATATGGTGGAGGATCTTGATTGATATCTGGTGGATTGATCTATTGTTATAGAGGGTTCTACAGGAGGGCTTATTCCTATTATTTTTCCAATGCTTGCAAGGGGCTGCTCAGTCGGTGGTACGAGGTTTGAAGATGAGGTCATCATAGCAAAGGGTTTCTTGTTGGGTGGTTTGGGGCTTGGAGTTGAGGATATGGCAGCGGGGGGTTTGGCGAGAAATGGTGTCTTGCCAAGGAAACACGAGCATGGAAAATTTGATTCGTTGTCAGTTGAGAATTCAGTTTGTCTTGTTCAATACTCTTTAAGTGTGACAAAGTCTTAAACTTCTCTTAAATCCCTGGGGATATTTCGATAATGCATTTGTATCAGGATTTTTTTCGTTCTCTTGTTGTTTTATCCCTTTCTCTAGAATGTGATGTGGTTTATTTGGCCTGGGTCACTTCTGTTCCTTCTTTTTAGATAGATATGAGTTTCCTCCTTCAGATGCAACCTCAATTGATGCTCATGGAGATTCGAGTCATTATGGTGGTGGTAAGCGTAAGTTTTCAGTTCCTTTGGTCAATTCCCCTATAAGTTTTGAAACTCGAGGGGAACAATTGTGAAATCATAAGGCACTATTTTGAGGACTCCACTTTAGTGGAGGTTTTTTAAGGTCCTCGAGCCTTCCCTTTGATTTTTAGGGTCCTTTGGGCAAGTCACATTATATGAGCATTTTCATCTTTTGTCTCAATTTTAGCTTCTTTATCATATTGATGTTTATACTTTCTGGGGGATGATGGTAGTTGTTTCTCAGGTTCGAGATAAACATAAATCCTCGAACTCAAGTAGTAGTGAGAGTCTCCTTACTGGTATGATATGTACTCATTTCTAGTGTATTCTTTATTCTCTTGAATAGATCAAACATGACTATTTTCCGAGAAAAAATGTTACTAATGAATGATAGGAAGGTAAAGTACTTGATTTTGAAGCTTGTCTTGAGAGGTCCTTGGTATTCCTATCTAGTCTATCTTGTCTCTAATTTGATCTAAGATTTGAAACCTGCAAACACAACAAATAAAAATACCTTCCTAAAACACAAATGGTTACACAAGAACAAATACAAATTACTAACTTTTAACCAATTCATCAAGCAAATTGATTCCTACATCTAAATACTAATCGATATAACAATAAATGAAGAACACCAATATTTTTTTTTGGGGGGGGGGGAGAGAGATCTTCATTTTATTGAAATAAACAACAAATATAATACCTAATGTTGTTGCCAACACTTCTTGTCACTGTTATTCAGCTTCCTCCAATATTGGGTCAATTAAGACATCTTCAAGATTCCAACTCCATATGCATAAGGGAATGAAAAAAAGCAAGAGTTTTAGATCTCAAAACCCATGCATAAGTTATTTGACAAAAACAAGGGTTTCTACAGATTTGAAGGTCATAAAAACTCAAAGATAAACCCTTGTGATTGTTCCAACGTAAGGGTACACAAATGATGGCTCCCCTCTCTCCAACTCATGGTCTCAATTTATAGTCTTAAAAGGTGATTGCGACAATTGGTAATGGGTTTTCAAGGAGTACAAGTGTACATATCTCATGAAACAACTTAGGATTGCATGAAATTTCATGCATTTTATTTGTTGCATAATTTCCAAAGGAGACACACCTTTCACATTGGCAAGAAATGTATAAGACGCTTCTTTTGTTAAATCAAAGAGCGTTTATGTGGCAAAAAATCTGAATTAAACATATTTTGAGCAAGAGATCACCATAACTTATTGATATGGAGGCCATATGAGCATTAATGACGTAACCATGTCAAATGATGCTATAGAAATTAAGACTCGTGGTTTTCTTATGCTTACAAATTTCCTCAACAACTAAAGAAGAAAGTTGAATGCTAAGAAAGAAATGAAAGGCTTATAGACAAGCAATCTTAAAGTCGCTATTCATAGCCATAGATGATTTAAGTCTTCAACATTCCATTCCATTACCTCTTCTTCGAAAAACAAGATGGAGATGGTTTGGTTTTGAAAACAATACTATGCATATTTTCAATTGTTATTATATAATATAATAGTGACTTACAAAGAATATTTAATGGATTTTTTTAATAAAAAACATCAATTTTTAGTTGATAACAATTTATTGTAGATTATTTGTATCAAAACTTTTACCACTCCAAAAGTTCATTTTAAATGTTTGTGTAGGGGGCTAACCAAATCCTTAGTTTTTAAGACTATGGCTTTGATACCATGTGTAGGGGCCTAACCGGGTCCTTAGTTTTTGGTAATAAGTATCTAACCTTGGAAGTTTTGTTTTATCAACTGGTTCTAAGTTAACCTGCTCATTTGTTTGATTTTGTTCATCTAAATTTTTGATGTAGGTATAAAACAATTAAAATTTTGGTACAATCAAATTGATAGCATAACATATTCATTAATTTTAGTACAATCAAATTGACAACATAACATATTCATTGAGGCATGTTGTAAACAGTTCTTCTTTGATTCATAATTTAAAATACCTGTAGATTTAGCATTTTGTCCCTTCAAGCTCCTTGTTCCTGCAACCTGCAAGTTCCCCTTTAACAAAAAACTCAATTAAGATCATCTTCCACCTTGCAAGTTCCTTGTCCCTGCAACCTGCAAGCTCCCCTTTAACAGGGAGTGACTCAATTAAGATCATCAACACTTATTAATCATTTAGTGATCAAACACTTCAATAGACAATTAAGCTAACCACAATCTCTTATTATCATTATTAACATTATCAACCATAGTTAATAACTAACCATGATCATAATTAATTAACAGTTAATTTGATGTAACAATATCATTTCATAACTAAGATAGGTCATAATATTTATAATATAATCATTCATAACCTTATGCATCCAAGTTATTTTGATAGTACATTAGACAATTCATACAATCATATGTAGACGATCTATGTAGGCGTAGCTAATGCTTACATACACAGTGTAGGTACACTAATAGTACTAAACCACACATCACACATAATCACATAAGTCATTGTTTGTTGATGCATACTTAAACATGGATTTGCAAGGTTTAGACGCTAACTCGTATCATAATAGGCCATGACACCAACAAAACATACCGAGGCACAACATAAAAATCAAGCAAAGGGTTTTGACACACAGTTAAACGATTTCCCTTCTAAAACTTCCATGTCATTCCTATCTACCTACTTCGTTCTATATAATTCACAACTAACTTCCACATCCTATCCTTCCTCTACTGGACTACCCTAGAGCGTCAACTACATGACCTAACTCTAGTTAGAACCCATAAGCAGAAGTGTCGATTCCATAGACCAAGCTTCCCCAACAAGCACCCACTAGTCATCATCATACACATTGGGGAGCGTACCATAGCACAACCCTCCCATGACTTTGGGTTTCGGGGATAAGTGATGGGTAATGCCTCCACCCCCCTAATGGAACAAAGGACTATGTCTACCTCGACATAGTGACTACGTTGCATCTGTCGAACTTAGGTTTTGTCATCGAATAACCAATTTGGGTGGTTGAGTTTCCTAAAACCCGACACTAGCCCACACATCATGATAATAACAATAATCACATATAACAATAACAATTCATTCTCATACCATATCTTTTGGAAATCATATTGTCGAGGTACTTCCACTTGGTAGAGATCAACTATCCCTTAGCTCTTTTTAAACCTGTCGGTTAGTCTCATAACCAAAATGTCATGCAATCGTCGACATGTACATACATGATTTGTTAATACTAACAACACCAATATAATCATTTGCACCATGCATCTGGCATCATAACCATTTACTTGAACATAACTTAAATCGGTATCCACATACCGTTATCTATTAAATTTTTCATGCTAGAGACGTAATCAAAACAAGGTCATAATTCATAATATTAACATCACACACACACATATATAATTTCCACAAAATAATAAATCTAGATGTCCACACTATCATCAACCGACAAGGTTCCACAACAATAAGCAAATACAACATGTAGTCATAGTTCAGGAAGTAAGGTCAAAACGGTGCATTACATAAGCCTTCAACTTAAAGTGATATGCCAATATCCCCTCTCCAACTTATGTATACTCAAAATGCATAATTTCTGGTGATCTCATAAAAAACAAAGTTCACCTAATTTCTATGCCAATATCCCCTTCAACTCCAACTTAAGCATACTCAAAATGCTTAATTTCTAAAGATCCCTTCAAAAACAAAGTTCACCTAATTTCTAACAATCTCATAAATAACAAAATTCGAATAGCCTAATTTCTAGCAATCCCATAAATAACAAAATTCCCTTTTTTTTGATTTTCTAAAAAAAATTAATTATTTAAGAAACCCAAAATCGCATAACAAAAAAACTTTAATCATCAACCCAACCCAAATAATAGTTTTTTCTTTTTCTTTTTCAAAATTCCCTTATCTCTTTATTTAAAATGAATTAGAGATCAATAAATACCGGAATATTGTTTTTTTCCCTCATATTTCCTCTCTCCACTTTCGATGCATGTACTCACACTTATTACCTCTCATTTACATTCTTCGCAGACCGACTATATATATGTTTAATCGTATTGAAATAATTTGTATGACTTGAAATCTACTCCGTGCTAAAGAATTTGTTGCCCAAGGACGCTTCTTACACCATATAATTAAATGGTATCCCCGTTTGGTCTCTTTGGTTCAGGACTTCCCTTGCCCAAAGCCCTGCTTGTTCTGTTATAGTTATACGGTTCAAGGTTCAAGGTTCAAGCAACAAATTGGAGTATCGATTGCCAAACAACTAATTTCTTCAGGGCTGAGAAACGATGAATCCAATTGGAAAGAAGTATGGGCTGCAACTGAGAACACCTATTCCGCCCAAGAAGTCCTCGAGACCGCCTCGTCCACCCCCTCCCGGTTTCCAAAACGACGAGGAAGACGACGTGGAAGGAGAAATCGCTCGTCAGGCCTCCAAGAAAAAGTCCCACAGAGATGTAAGTATATATTTTTCTGTAGCGCTCCTCTGAAGTCTCACAACTTTCCAAAATTAAAGTAAAATCTTTCAGTGCTGCAAAAGTTTTCAGAAAAAATGTTTTCAGCTTCTCCAAAGAAGAAGCAATGCGCCAGCAGAGTGAGACTTCTGAGGAAGCAGTGTTGGTTAGAAACACAAACACCACTCTGTTGGTGAATGATAATCTGCAGCTATTTTTTTTAGCAGGAGCATTGGAAGACACATTGGATAGGATTCCAGTCCCATATTATTTCCAAATCATTCTTTTTGAACTTAGTGTTCTTGAGATTTGTGATAAAGAAATAATTGGAATGTACTAATTCAAATTCTGTTCAGATTAAAAGTTTAGTTATTATCTTGTTTGTTGACTTCAGTAACTGTCCATGAAAAGGATAATTGTAACTGCTTTTTTTCTTGATAGAATTCAGATCCCGTGTTTGAATTATGTGATCATAAATGGGTTTTTCAATTTAGAAAACGCTTAGGGTATGGCCAGTGTTCCGAATGGGTCAATAGTTTTCCCATTATTTAAAAATAGGCAATAATGTAATGTTACTCTCATTGAGGATTCAAAGAAACAGATCTCATCTCTGTCATGTTAGGACCAGTTACCATAACTCTGAAATTCTCATACTTTTGCAAATAATGAATAAAATGTTGGATTCTAGACTTGGGGCGTGGAATAAAACTTGTTTTTCTGGATTTATTTTTCTCCTAAGGTAAAATATTACCAGATCATTTTTGGTATCCAAGCTTGGTTACATCAAGACCAGCCATAACCTGATTGTTGATTTGAAGACGAGAATATCTCAGGCAGGAGGTCTAAGAGATACTCTTCTGCCTGAAATTGGTAGAAAAAGAGAAACTTTATTTTCCTGGGAAAAACGTTTGTATATTTCATTCATGTTAAAGTTGTATAAAAAAAGTTGCCCTGTCTAGTACAAGACGTGGGCCGTGATAGCCTGTCTAGTACAAGACATGGGCCGTGATAGCCTGTCTTAAATTCCGTTAGCTGTGTATACATAAAAACCGCATATTTCCTCTGATACAAAAATCCTACATCTCTACAAAAAAGAGATATAACTGTTCATAACAAAAGGCCGATCGATTCTTCAGGCTCAAATATATCTGGTTCATTCCTGAATCTTCTCGGAAGACTGACTGTTATAGGAATCTTCAGATATGGATGGTGAAGAAGTGTTCCTGTAGGATATCACCATCCTTGATTTCTCTCCAGTGCCCTGAACCATCAACCAGCTGAAGCCCCTCCTTAGACAGAGAATCTGCTTCCCTATTGAGTTCTCTGTAGACGTGTTCAAAGCAAACTGAGATAAAAAACAGATAAAGATGCTTTAACTTCTTCATAAATTGGGCTCACAATCACCTTTTCTTCCTTTCATTCAATTGATCACAATCACCATGTCACTCAACATCTGAAATTTTGATACTAATGTTGAGTGGCCAATTTCAGGAATTTTTTTAGCACAAGGAGCTCAGCAAAGTTGTTTGTCCCTTTCCTTAAATTTGCCTTGAAACTGGTTCTGTGAGTGTCATTTAGGAGTATAATACCTCCAGCACCAGATTTTTGTGGGTTTCCTTGACTGGCTCTGTTGAAATAAGTTATAACCCCAAACTCCAGATTTATCAACTGAAGCATGGGTCAACTGTCTTGTAAGAGAGGCTATCAAACTGGATTTGAAGCTTTAGAATATAGATTTTGCTTGTGAAGCAAATTGGAGTGGTGGAATATACCTATCTTGAAAAATTCCTGCATTCCTGGCTAGACAGATGCCCCAAGAGATGGTTAAAGGGAGCCCTTTTGAAATATTTAAGTTCTGGCTTTTGCATCCAATTCTTGAGACATTCAATAATTCTTGTGGCATGATTGTTTAAATGAAGAAAGCAGGATCTAAAGCAAATTCGTGCCCCTGCCAGAAAATAATCAAGCTCTAATTGTCAAAACAAAGAAAGGAAAGAATCCCTCACCACACAAAGACAATAGTAAGGGACCTCGAGGTAAGCATTCCTTTAAATCAAGAGTTAAGTGTTATAATTGTGGTAAGCTTGGTCATTATGCATGGGAGTGTAGAAAACCATCTAACCAAAATTGGCATAGAAAGAAACACCATGTTTCAGTTGCTACAGAAGAAGAGCAACCTCAACAAAAGAGGTCTAAGGTTGAGACCAAGAATCCAGGTCAAGGAAAAGAATATTAATTGGCCTCAACCCTTTCAAGTCCCACCTTCAACTTTTCAGATTCCTGGTGGATAGACAGTGGAGCCTCTAAGCATATGACTGGATTTAAGGAGAACTTGGTATCTATCAAGGTCAAGCAGTTCCACAAGAAAGTGGAACTTGGAGATGGAAGTACCTTTGACATTAAAGGGGTTGGTTCAACCAAGATACAGCTTGATTCAGGTACGTTGATTAATGTTGAGGAAATTTTATATGTTCCTGGTCTAAAGAAGAATGTTATTTCAGTGACAGTTTTAGAAGACAAGGGGTACTCTGTAACTTTCTCAAAAGGAAAAGTTTTGATATGGTCTAAGGGTAGAAGTATAAAATCAGCCATTGTAATTGGAGTTTGTGAAGGTGACCTCTATAAGGTCCCAGGACATGCCATTGGAACTCTATACCCCAGTCAAGATACAGAGATCAAGAGGGAGACATCTGTACTCTCTAGTCCCCAACCAAGTGGGGTTGCAGAAGATGAAAGAGTGATCTTCCATCAGTCCTTCAGTGACTCAGAGATGGAATCTTATAAGACTTTTCGCTTAGAGAAGCAGAGGGAGAAGGCCAAGAAGCCTACGCTTGATCTCATTAAGAAGCCTATTGAAAAGCTTCAAGGTTGCCCCAGTGAGAGCCATGTCACTGATTTAGTTTACTCCTATTACGAGGAGTCAGTCCAACAACGGATTTGGAAAATTGATTTGCGAAAAGTAATTCTCAGCCATCAAGGGAAGTCAACTATAACTTCCAATAAGATCTATGAGATCATGCTTCATGCTAAGATGGAGAGCTGTTTGAATTTCTCAAGAAACCCTGTATTTGATGACAGGTTGAAAGACATCGAGATGAGTTATCACAACGTAAGGGTACAATATGTTATCGATGTGCTGAGAATGTCCCTCTTGCTGAGAGGGAGTGTTAAAGTTAGTGCAGCTGCGAGACCCATTCTCAGAGAATGGTTTCCTAGTCAGTTGACTAGGACAGAGTAAGACCCTAGAAGGTACCCTAGGGCCCCCAGTAGTCTCCTAGGGTTCTTGGTCTAGGACCAAGCAGGTTGAAGCCATGGCAAAGCCCCTAGCATGTGGCTAGGGCCCCTATATGCCTCTAGGGTATTTTGGTTTGGGACCAAGGATGTGATGTCCAAGTAGAGTCTGCAGGTAGAGGCAGAGATATATTCTAGTATAGGACCAGGGACACGATGTCCAAGTAGGTCCTGCAGGTAGTTGATCAACTTTCAGTGTAAGACTAAAACTCAGCTTAGTATTGAGAACCATTCTGCGAGAGAATGGAGGACCGGGTTAGGGTCTAGGGAGTGATCAACTTGATTCAGTGTGAGACTGAAACCCAGCCTAAGGCTGAAAGCTATTCATTAAGAATGGAAAGATAATGATGTCCCCTCTCCTAATCGGTTATTGCTAGGATTGATTCTCAAGGGACTGGCCACCCTTGACGATGTCCCTAGTACCTAACCCTTAGGAGCAGTGTCAAGGACAAAAGGATTGTACCATACGTTTGGATCTTCCCCCTTATACAGTGATGACAAAATATATAAAACTATGTACCTTGAAGAGAGAGAAAAGTATTTGGTCTTATTGGTCCTATTTGATTGATTGTCCACCTTTACGGTTCACCTTGATCTTGTGGTTGTTGAATCCTGGTCCTATTCTTACTAGTCCTAGCACTATCGCTTGTGTGCACCTTTGACTATGATGACTCCTACTTTATGGAGTATATTTACTTGATGATTTATTAAAGATCATTGGACCATTTATTTTTATGGTTACATTATGTTTTCGTTTAAAAAAAAAAAGAAAAATCTTTTGACCCACTTATGATTTTGGACTTTTGAACTTTCACTTTATTATAATTTCATTAAATAATTATTTTAGTCTAATTAATAAAATCATGAAATTTTATTAATAGACTTTTGAACAAACTACTTATTTTATGATTTTATTATATTAAACCTTGTGACTTTTGTTATTCCATTTTTTTAGGACGGTTTATTTGTTGGACCACCTAATTTTTATTTTTATGTTTTTTAATTTTTGTGGGCCTCCGTTAATTCTATCCTAAGTAAATCTAAGTGGTGTCTTTTACCTACCCTAACCTATTTAAGGAAGAGATTATTCGATTTCATGAAGGTGATTGGGCTTACCTTCACAAGCTTGTTTCTTTTTTATTTTTGGTTTTCACGACTTACCTTCACAGGCTTGTTTTTCACGGGATTTTCTGGCCTGGTCTTCACCGATCTCTCTTCACGTCGAGGGCCATCTGCGTTTTTCCTTCTTTACGGTTGTCTGCGGGTTCCTTTGTTTTTCATCGGTCATTTCTCTTGACGGCTGCCTATGTCCTTTTGTCGATTTCCTGTGTTGATCTGGGAATGCCTGCGGCTGCCTGAGTGTTTCTCTGCCGGCTGCTTTCTCCACGGTTTCACTTCACCAAGATCTCTGCAATCGTTGGTTACTTCATGTGCCTATCCCCTGCGATTTCACTTCACAGCATCCTTGCTCCTTCTTGGTCTTCACGTCACGAGTTTTGTCTCAGCATTTTGATCTTCCCTCTGCCACGGGTCTACCTTCATGATTGTGTATCTGTCACTGTGTTATTCTGCATGGGGTTTACTGCGAGCTATTCTTTGCACAGGCCGAGTTTTTTTGTTTGATCCACCTCGACTGGTTTCGGGAACTTGTTGTGACTAGTGCGTAAGTCTTCCTCATCGTGAATCTGTTGGTAGACTCTCCTACAGCGCTTGTCTGCACATCTTTCACTCTGAGTGCATCTTGGTGATTCTCCTTGACTGCACTACTAAATTGATTGAAGAAACTAAGGTCTGTTTACTTCCATTTGAACCCTCTCTCTCTCAAGGTACGTATATGGTTCAACTAGTTTGACTTGTCCTTTCAGTGACAAGATCAAACTCAGAACTAACTGAGTATAAGGCAGATTCAACAATGGTTAAGATTCTTTATCTTCTGTAGTTTACTTGAGATTTAGTTTACTGCACGTGTTATTTATTATCTTTCTGTACATGACAGTTGATGAAACATTTCATCGATCAACTTTAACGCAGTGACCAGCAGAGCGTTAAGTTGAAAGAAATGAAAGTTATGTTGTTACATTTTATTACAGTTTGAATTTTACCTCAGTTCTTTATATGTTCATGTATTGAATTTTAGTACTTGTATTAACACTCATCTAACCTGTAAAATTCAACACCTCCTCCATGATAGGTAACTCAACCTCCACCCTCCACTTGGACAATACATCAATATTTTCCAAGCAAATGGCATCCACATCGGGTGATC
>LPNX010810342.1:65885-94893 GCA_001517045.1 Pseudotsuga menziesii | reverse complement strand
CCACCTGCTTCATCCACAGTCGAAGATTGTAGTGGACATACACCAAGTCATTCAGGCGTGGGAAATCCAACCTGTAAGAGGGTGATAAAAAGATTTAATAAGTCTTGAATCTTGAGGCCATAGGAAAACAATATGAAAGAGGATCTTAAATTACAATGAATTTAATTGCTTTGACAAAGTTCTTACCTGGTGCGTTTCTTTGAGTGTATTTTATCAAAGACACTCCAATTATGCTCACATCCAGAAGAGCTATAGGTTTGGCTGAGGACTCAAATGGCAATTTTTTAAAATTTGGTGCCCTTGCACCATATGTCCTCCACCAAACACCTACAATAAACAAAAAAGAAAGAGAATCAGATTATATAATTCAAATTTCAAATAAAATGATAAATCATAGAACACAATTAAAATTTAAGAATTTGAAGTTCAAAATAAAAATAAATTCTAATTTGCAATCACTTACTTGGAGTCAAATTGTTCCTTGCATGAACAACATCGGCATAGCCAAATAGTTCAGGAGCCTCTTGATACATCTCCATCTCATGAGTAATACTCTCCCGAGTATTAAAATTAGGTACTATCCTATTCATACATTCGATAAGCCCTTCCAAAACCTCTTCATCAAAATCAAACTTACACTTGTAGGAAAAGGCAGGGCTGAGGAAAAGTGCAGCTGCAGGAATAGGTCGATGGAGCATCCCGGTCCATCGTGTATCAATCAACTCCCATAGCATCATGTGTCTATTGTGTCCAGGGGTACCCTTCCCCACATAATAAGACAGAATAGACTCTTTGGCCCTATCCATGGCCTCATACAAATAGCCCATAGCTAGCTTGTCACTGTCAACTAATCTCAAAACCTTTACCAAAGGTTCACTGATTGAGCGCACTTCCTCCACTCCTTCCCAAAAGGAGTCGGTGTAAACCAATCTAGCGATGGCTTTTCCATCCTCTCTCCTGCTATATGTGCAATCTCTCCACTCATCACAAACAAACATTTGCTTCAGCTCACACTGAACTCGAAACAAACACTGAAGAGAAATGAAGTTGGTGGCAAATCGTGTGATTCCAGGGCGCAACAATTCCCTGTTTCTTGTGGATCTCCACATGAGGCTAAGAACCCAAGCATGGTTATATATGAATTTGGTGATACTCCTAGCCTGATCAACAACCTCCTTGATGAAGGGAATTTTCCCCACATCCTCCAGCATCAAATCAATACAATGTGCAGCGCATGGACTCCAAAATAGTGAGGGGTGCCTCTCCATAAGCAATCTACCACCAACCACATAATTGGACGCATTATCTGTTATGATCTGCACCACATTGTCCACACCAATCTCCTAAAGGACCCCATCCAACAACTCACATAACAATGCTGCTTCTTTTACCTGTGCTGATGCATCAACGGATTTGATAAACATGGTACCTTTAGGGCGCTATACCAAGAAATTGAGAAGGGTCCTACCCTTCGCACCTGACCAACCATCATACATCAATGTTCATCTAGATATCTCCCATGACTGTTTGAATTCCTCCAATCTAGTGTTGATGTCTTTCTTCTCTGCTTGAAGAATTGGGCCTCGAATCTCCTCATATGTAGGGCACTTGTACCCTGGGCCAACAATAGCAATGGCATCACACATAGGCTGAAAAAAAGGATTGTTTCTTGTTACTGTAAGCGGCAAGTCACTCCAGAAAAACATCCTCCCCATAACCCTATTTGCTTCTTCCTTCTCCCTTTTTTTAACCATGGACTTGATGCTATTTCGTGCCACAAAGAAAGATGAGGCAGCAGCCCTCACGGAAGCTGAACCAATAGCCGTGGAGCCCCCAACACTACCCTCAGTGGGATTCCGATGATCATAATCATATGTCCCTGAAGTCCTAGCCACTCCACCTGCAGCAAGTTCAGCTCTATTTGCAGCTGACTCTTCCCTTTTTTTATCCTTCGAGTGAATTGCATCATGGGCCATTCTCATAATCTTGGGGGTAACTGCACTACAAAGCCCCACATCATGGCCAAGGCGTTTTGCCAAATGGTACTTCAACCTGCTAATGCCTCCTGTCATATGTTGTCTACACAATTTGCAATTCAATCGTTGTCGGTTTGTTCCATCTTCAGGGTTAACATATTGCCAAAAAGGGTCCAATGCCTTTGGCATTTTTGCAATGGAAATGTATAGCCGCAAAACTCAAACCTGTGACTACAAAAAAACAAAAAAAAACATTAAACCCAAAAAACAAACCAAAGCACAAGATATGTAAAATATGTAAAATCATCAACACTAAAATAATAAATTGATTGGTAAAATTCTAAAAATTAAAAATTTTAAGATTGTAAAATATGTAATAAATTGATTGTTAAAAATTAAAATTTTTAAGATTGTAAAATACAAAAAATTGTTCTCTATAATTACTAATATGTATGCTTCTAAGTTTACAATCTTAATAGAGAATGAGCATCCATGCCTCATCAAGAACCTTGTTATGTTTACAATCTTAAAAAATCTCTATATTCAACTGTCCAGTGTCAACACATATATATTATGAATCGTAATTATCCCACAGTAGCTAGCTGCTAATACAATACTCAGAATTAAAATTTTAATTGAAGTCTAGACTCTACATGCCTGGAAGTGTTGGAATTGGAAATTTGGAATAGGAACGTTGAAGTTTGATGACAGTTGCAAACCCCCACTGCTCACGAGTCACAACACAGTGCAACTGCACACTACAACAGAGTTCAAACTTCAAACCCTTGGTCCCTCACTACTTCGGGCTCCCATACGACTCGTAGCAAGCTCACAAAATTGACGACTTGGACAGTCACGGGCTCATAGCTCCCTCCAGCAAGCTCACGAACTTGATGGCTTGGACAGTCACGGGCTCACGGCTCCCTCCAACAAACTCAGTCACCACTCACGAATGTCGAAGGGTATTCACGGCCATGGATGTCGGCGTCCGTTAGCTGGCTGTTGCTCAATGCTCACGACCCACGGGTGCTCAGTGCTCACTGTCATGACCCACACGGCAGGCAACAACTTGTAAAAAAAAAAAAGACCAAAAAATCGTTTTTATCCTCCCCGAATCTGCCTGCAGATGCCGAGCCATGGTTACCCATCGTGGTGCGATTTTTTCCTAAAAATCGCCGATGTTTACCAAAAATTGCGCTGTGCGATTTTTTCAAAAAATCGTGATTTTATTGGAAGAAAAAATCGTCAACCTTGAAAAATCATGATTTTTCGTGACCTCGACGATTTTTCGACAATTCTTTCTTCTATGATTTCTACATCTACTTGGCCCATGTTGCTTCTTTTATGTAGAACTTCTAGGTGAGAACTATATTTCTTATTGCCAACCACATAAATATTCCAAGCCTTTTAAGAGGGATCTAATTTTTCATATTGACTTCCACCCCATTAAGGTTCTTTTGGTCTGTCTGATGAATACATTGCTTCTGAATTTTGGAGTGTTGACCCCTAGCACCGGGTTGTAAGTCTAGACCAGACAACCTCATCTTCTGTTTCTTTCATGTGGACATGGCTCAGTTTAAGTTTGGCTATATATTCTTCTCATTGAGTTTTTGTTAAGTTTATATGCTGCTACAGCTTAATTTCTAACTTCATGACCGTTTAATACATTTTCACAATAACAACATAAAGAGGATCTCTGAAAGAAACACAATCAGAAGGTACCCAACAAATTATCCTAGGAAACCCAAAAGAGAAAAACCTAACAAAATTTCCTCAATATAGATTACCGGAGTACAATGCCCCAAAGAGCAGGGTCTCATAAGAGATAGAGAGAGACCAAACCCTAGCATAAGAGCCAAAGACACCAAAAACACTTCTCCTCCTTCTCTGTCCTTCCTCTTTCTCTCTCTTGCGCAATGCTTGAGTGAGTGTGTGTGTACAAATGAGGGAGGGCGCCTCCCTATTTATACTAATCACTTGACTGACCTTTTAACCTAACTGGGCTGACCTACCTAGGAAAACTCAAAATAATATTTGTATTAATCTTTTTTGGGTACTATTGACCTGACTTACAACAGAGGATTTACCTCATGACTTTTACATGACCTTTTACATTAATGACATCTCCTGAAGGAGGACTAATAACATTAATGTAAAGTACAAGTAGAATATTCTTCGAAGTTACATTATTTCAACCATTGTTGAAAACATCGGCAATGGCAAAAAAATCGGCAAGGGTCCGGAAGACAACTTCTTGGCAACATTGGGGAAAAAAGCGGCAAATCGCGACAACCATTAAAAAATACAAAATAATTCATTTTTTTCAATTTTTTAAACAAAAAAACCAATGACATCAAATAAATACATTGGCACATAAATATAGGAAAAACATCGATATATATGATGTAGTGGGTGCCAAATCAAAATGATACATTAGAGTCAATACTAAATCCTAAAACCTGATAGTTGTCCAGTAAAGGGCTCAAAAGTGGATAACCAATACAAAATGTCATCAAATATATAAATGTATCCCATCATCACGAGTCATCTACAATGGCAAATCTAGCAGCTAGCTATCATCCTATCCTAGAGAATTAATGAACTCTCCCCCTTTACAGGAAAAGGTCATGGGTCATTTGGTAATAGAAGTTCCTACATCATCTATGTAGAAGTTTCCCCCAAATTTTAGTAACCGTTGAAGGGGACATCGAGGTCTTCCACATAGGGGACCCCACCATAAATACTACAAATTTTATAGAATAATACATGCAAATTGAAACATAAACCATTGAAAGTCTAAATTATTATCTAAGAGACCAATACATACATGGTCATTAATAACATTGTAATATAATAAATCATAAATGATCTTTCTAAAATAGACTATCACCATCATAATCTGGGTGCATATAGGGGTTGGTGCTCTTGATTAAACATCAATCCCATACCCTCATACATGATAGAATCCAAGGGAAATATTGCACTTTGGCCAATCCTGAAATCCTGAAAACGGTTAAGTCTATTGAATTCTTAATGGGATATGAAATTCTACTTTCTCCATATGAAGTCTGATGAGGTTGGAACCACTCTCAAACATCTTGAAACAATTGATGGTAATATTAAAAATTTAACTAAAATGATAGAAAATAAAAGAAAGGAGAATGCCAACTTTTACTTTAAGAATTTAATATTACCATTACTTATTAAGGAGCACGTCCCCTTGTAACAATGGCAATGACAAATAAAAACCCAAAAATCGTCTTTTAATTTTGTAAACCCCAAGCATGGACGATTTTTTCTACTCTGGCGCGATTTTTTGCCGAAACATCGCAATTTTTTGCAGACATCGCAATTTCTAATTTTTAGGTAAAAATCGTGTTATTTTTAGGCCGAAAAATCGACTCTAAGAATAATCGCGATTTTTCGCGACGTGCTGAATATTTCGCCGATATCTTCAACATTGATTTCAACACTCCTCTTTAACAAGAAGGGTATTTTACTGACAACAACAACAACTGGTGTGGCTCTACACAACATCATTGGAAGGAGGGAGGAGGAGACATCATCGACAACATCATTTGGAACATTGTCTGGTACATCTATAGATAATTGGAAGTTTTGAACAATATCAATATCAACAACTGGAACAACTTGCTTGAACATCATCATCTGCAGCATGGAGCTGGGACATCATCATCATCTTCAGTATAGAGTTGAAGTCTCATCATTATCACATCAATATAAAAACTAATACATCAACAACCACAACACGAGGCAGGCTCATTAGCATGAAGCTGAAATAACATCAACATCCACATGTGATAGGTATAACAACATCATCATCAACAACTCAAGGTTGGAGCAACATTATCATCAACAGCTCAAGGTTGGAGCAACATTATCATCAACAACTCAAGGCTGGAGCAACGCCACTCAAGTTATAAAGTGATTTTATTGTAAATTGCATTGCATTTAAGCTATAAAAGTGAATCACTTTTTTTCTTCAGGTAACAACGTACCGAGTTAAAAGCCCCAATCACTTCCCCTCATTTCAAGGCACAATGCCAAGTCAAGTTACAACAATATTCTCATTATGAGCTCAACATGTCACTTACGGAAATAGAACTTGGTTCAGGAGGATGACACTCCATCCCACAACGATTGGAGCTAGACCCAATTGACATAAAAGTGAATCACTTAAGTCAAAAACCAACTCTTTATTTTCTTTATAAAAGTAACTTTATTCTAAAGTGAACCTCGCTTATGTTATATAAGTGAGTCATTTAAGTTATAAAAGTAACTTATTTGTCAAAGTGAGCTTAGAGGATAAAGTTAGAGGAGGGCTATTTTTTCATCTTTAACACGCATCCACCTCCCCATGCATGGTTGTCACATGGGTCAACCTCTACTTGCCATGTGGCGCCTTGGTTGACGTTTTTAATTTTTTATGGAAATCTTCTAATGGGTATAACTGTCATATGAAGTTGGTTTTCATTTTTTTTCCTTTTCAAAACTAACTATTTTTTAAAGTCCTTTCTATTTGAATTGTCAAATTTTGATTGTAAAGTCATATTGTTTCCATATTGTAATATGCCTAGTTCAAGTGTGATCTTGCTTACAACAACAATTTATTTCACTTGTAGATCCAAAATGGAGGATTTATTGAGAAGTAAGGGACTATACGAGATCACCTTGGAAACAAAAGTTGTCACAAAGATGCATTAAAGAGAATTGAGTGGGACAATGGAAATGACTCAACATGTGGACTCGTTGGGATGCCAATCTCAAATGAATTGAAGTTTCATCTTCAAGGGATGGAAACTCTCGATGTTACATGGGGGAAGTTAGAAACCATGTTTGGTAAATACAACTAGATGCAAGCACATCAACTAGAAAATCAATTGATTGCTTTTGAGATTTTCTTTCGAAGTTCAAAACACTTGTGCTCTAACTTCTAGATTGCCAAGTCAAGAAAAAAGATGATTTTGTCTAAACTTGGACTTGCTGATTTTGTTTTTGTATCCACCTTTCACTCTACTAGGAGTCCTTTATTAGTTAAGGTACTGCATATAAAATATTCTATTTTGAAGCATTTTGCGATTCTTTAATTTGAGAGTAAGATAAATGCTTGCACCTTGGGTCGATCAACAACATCAACTCCCCACGTATTTAGAGAAGCAACATCTTTGCAACAACAAACAAAACAAGGAGCAACATCTTTGCAACAACAAACAAAACAAGGTTTCCAAACCCTCTCAACCAGTGCCTACTCCCACTGTTAATAAAGGAGATAAGTCAAAAGGTAATAAGATTGAAAGGCATTGTAATTTTTGTGGGGGAGATGGTCATGTCGAGTCTAAATGTTTCAAGAAGATGGACGCCTTAGAAACAACGATGAAGAAGAACATCAATCTAGATCTTTCTTCTTTTAACTTATTCAGAATCTTCTTCTCACGGACATGCTCTTTTTAACTCTAGTTTTTCTTTGAATGCAACATCTATTTTTTTTCCTTTTAATGAGTGGGTTATTGATTGTAGAGCATCTTATCTTATGATTAAGGATAAAGCCATATTTTATGCTCTTAATGAGTGTAACACCAAACAACTTTTTGTTCGTGATAATAGATCTCTAAATGTTGTACGGTTTGGAACAATTTGACAAGATGATGACCATTTTAAGGATGTATTATGTGTTCCAAGTCTTTCCTTCAACCTTCTATCGGTGTATCAAATTAATCATTTTGGTGGAGACAAAACCATAGAATTTTCACCTCACCAAGTTGTAATCAAGGATTTAAAAGATTCCAAGCATATTGTAACATTTGAAATTGTAGATGATATTACTAGGTTGCATAGGTTTGATATTTGGGTTTAGTTTTTATTGCTCATTGTGGAGTAGACTTTGGCATGAACATTTTGGTCATCTAAACTATTGCTCATTGCAATAACTATGTAGAGAAATTATGGTGATTGGCCTTCCCTCTCATTTCTTGTAGAGATGGTGTCTTTGTTTTGGATGTGTTCTCTGCAAACATCATTGTGAATTTTTTGACAATTGTGTATGTTACTTCGTCTTAGAAACTCTTTGTCCAAGGGATTTGTTCTCATGAGAAGTTACCAACTTTTAGAAGTTTTGGGACGACTTTGTGCAAGAAGAGACAAGGTTAGAATCTAGCTCAGTGAAGCAAAGTGAAGTGGAAGACCGGGGCCTCATTGGGATAATAAGGAAGGGAAGTAAGAAAGGATCAAGAAAGGGTAATAAGAAAGAATCAAGCCATGGTAAGAAGGATTTGAGTCATGTGAAGTGTTTTGGGTGTCACTAGAAGGGACATTATGCCAACCAATGTCTAGAGAAGAAGAAAGGAAAGACCAAGTAACATAGACAAGTTGTAGTTGGAGTGGATGAGTTGGCTTCGAAGCTTGAAACTACCTTTTCCATGGTCTCTTGTTTATCCACCAACACTGTGTCAAGTGTTGGGTTGGTGTGTGGATACTAGGGCATCAAAACATATGAATTATGATAGGAAACTCTTCAACAAGTTTCAAGCAAGGAGGAGGAATGAGGGTGGGGTTAGGTGATGATGCCACTTGTCTTGTGAAGGGATTGGGGTCCATTTCCTTTCTGATGCCAATAGGTGATGTTCTTGAGTTGAATGATGTTTTGTTGTTTGTTCTTGGTTTGAAGAAGTATTTTCTTTCAATTTCTTGTATGACAAATTTTTAGTGCAAAGTTGCATTTGAAGGATAACAATGTACTATCAATAACTGTAGTATAGCAAGTCCGAGGTCTTTGGCTAGTGGAGTGCGAGATGGTAGCCTTTATAGGTTACTAGTTGACCTTATTCATCTTGTCAACAAGAAGTTGGGTGAGCCTTTTAGTTTTGAGGAGGCATGTGCAAAGTATGTATGGTGGGATGCCATGGAGATAGGGTCAAGGCTCAAACCTATCGTGGAATTAGTGATTGATTCCAAGCTTGTTGCTAATGGAAGTATTGAGGAGTACATGTATAGGATTGTTGGATTTTCTAAAAAAGAGGGTGTTGAACTTGATGAGACTCTTGCTCTAGTTGCTATAGGATTCTCTTGGAAAGGAGTTGATGTTATTGAGGGTTTTGCTTTAGTGGCTAGAGGTTTCTAGGTTAATGGGCGAGACCCATGTTTACAATTTGTTGGAGGCCTTGTGTGGGCTATTGTTTGCATTGTGAGCTTGGTAATTTAGGTTGGATGAGACTTGTAGATTTTGATATTTGGTTTATTCCACTTGTCTTGGTACAATGTATAGATGGGATTATCTTTGCAAGGATTTTCGAACAACTTATGATGTGGCTTGAGAAGATTATGGCTTGGGAATTTGACTTGAGGGATGATGGAGGTTGGCAAGTTGCTGATTATCCAGATTTATGTTCCTTTAGACTCATAAGGGGTGAAGCCCTTAACATAGGGGAGGTTCAAGATACTAGGATAACATCTTGTGTTGTTTTGGTGGGATTGGTGATTGATTAGAGATTGCAACAGATTAATATTTGTAGAATGTATGTTTAATTGAGATAGAGGGAGAAGATTGGGATTGGTGAATACATTTTTCTCTTAAAGAGGGAGTGTTAGCTCTTTGGTTGTTTCTAAAGTGTTTATACCATGCTAGGGGTGCACTTCATGTGATGTGGTGTGCATGGTGAAACCCTAACCTGTTCAATCGTAGGCTATTTTGCTTGATTTACATTTGGAGAGCTTGTCACCTCACAAATCCTCACCTTGAGTGGCAATGCCCTAACTGCACATGAAACCTTAGGGGTAAAGATAGAAAGGCTACCCAATGTCACTTTGATAACACTTTCACTCTCTTTAGGCTGACTCTCCTCTACAACAAGGGGGAATCCCTAAAGACAACTAAGTCTAGTAAATGGATAAAGACTTGGAAAGGTTTCTATACTTGGGGCAGTTTTGATTCAAGGTAATTTCAATAGTAATCTCTACATTTGCATAAACAAAAAAAAATGATAAATTTTGTATTTTTAGGGGTGGTTGAAATAAAGATTAGTGCCTAAATTCAAATTGCGTGTATGGAGTTAGGAGGATAGAGTTAGAGGGCTATTATATATGAGTGATTAGGTCAAAAAAAGCTTCCCTAATATTGTTGTTAATTATTGTAGAAATTTTCCTTGAAAATCTCTATAAAAGATGCACCTTTAAACAAGTTTCTTGGGGTTTGTTTTACTATGAAGTATAACTCTACAACAACACTAGAAGATGGTAGGTGAAACAAGAACACATTCTTTCATAAAACATCAAAGAGATTAGAGAGGAATATACACATAATTTCTCTTATTGTAGTAGAGTAAACTTTCACAAATAACCCATGAAACAATGCCCTTTGCAAGTATTTTTCCACATCAGTATTTAGCCATGAGAAGTTCCAAACAATATGCCTCACATCAACAAGAATTAACCCTTAAACTTTTCAATAGCCTTCAACAACAATAAGTTCTCAAAGTTTAACACACTTCCAACAACCATTAGAAAAGGGAGGAGCCTCTTTCATATAGAGTTCAAGGCTTAAATCCCCCTCAACATAAAATAATAATATCCAAAAATGAGTTTTTATATCTCTCCTAGGAATACATAAAAAACTAAGTCAAGTGACAAGTTAAACAATGGATAAAATCAGTGAAGCACGACTCGGGCCGTACTCGGGAGTGGCGCCGAGTTGGGAGTTGAAACGGGTAATACTCGTCGGACCACTCGGCACTCGTTGGAAACTCGTGAGAATCGGCAATACTTGCCGGGCTCGCTAAAACCCGCCGGAACTCGCACAACTCGGGAGTGTGCCTTCACTGCCTTCGTGGGAGTGGTTCATTCGTTGCCTTCGCGGGAGTGTTCCGAGTGCCTTCGCTGGAGTGTGCACTGTGGAGTGTGCCTTCGCGCGAGTGGTTCAAACTCTTCATTCGGCTATGTTGAAGCGGACTCACGACCGATACCAACCCCAATCCGCGGGACTGATCAGCGTGCTTGTATATCTTGTCTATATCTTAGTATGCATGTTTCTGTGACAAGAATAAACACTATAGGTTTGGTCGAATTGAACCTAAGTGACCACTCGGAATAAGCGTGTTTCCGGAACAAGAATCTGGCCACTACCTGTGAGTTGACTAAGTAATAATTGACCGAGACGCCATGTTGCACCACTGAAATTGCTCGTTTTGGGCTCTGTCCGAACCTATAGAACAAAGGGCAAAGGTTTGATAATATTTTTCTTTAGTTATTTATTTTAGTTTAAGACTTTAGTTTATTATTATATACGTTTATTAGTTTTACTTTTTATAAGTTTATTATATATATTGTATAGTATATACTATATACTATATACCAAAAAACTTAAATGTTTATAGTATATAGTATATACTTGAATGTTCTTAATATTTATATAAATTTAAATGTTTTTATTTCAATAAATGTTTTTTTCATAATTTTTTTTTAAATTTTAGTTTAAGACTTAAGTTAAGTTTTTTATATAAACTTAATTATTTTATTTAAATAAATGATTTTTTATAAGACTTTTAATTTATATAAATCTTTTAATTTATATTTATATTTATAAATTACAAATAAAATAATAAATATAACCAAGCCTTATTAAGTTATTATGCATACCATGAGTTCATTATTTGTCAAAGATATATCATATAGCCATGCCTTCCTCCCATATTTTTCCATGCCGTTGTAGCATAACAACATTACCTTCAGATTTAAATAGACAAACAGATATTAATTTTATCATAATGATATAAACTTAAATGTTTCTATACTAAATTAGTAAATATGTTAAAAAATTTCTAGGGCTAGATAGACATTGTCCCCAATTTCAGAGTCTTCCAGTTTTCAAAAGTGTAAAATTTAAAATTTATTTTTTTTCCTAGTTTCCGAGTCTTGCCGAGTTTGTCTCAAGTCTTTCCTGAGTCGGTGAGTCATATGCCAGCCGAGTCTTTGCCGTGTCCGAGTCGTGCAACATTGGATAAAATAACAAACAATAAAAGGTGGTTGTGCCAAATATCTCCTCCTCAAGTTGTACGGATCCATCATCTCGTGTGTGAAGCAAGTCAAACTTATCCAAGTGGCATGTGAGGCCTCACCAAGTAGGTCGATCCACCAAATGATCCTTAGCATGTTTGCAAGAAACCCTCAAACTATGGATCAACGAACAAGAAAGTGAAGCGAATGCTCGTAAACGGGAATCACATGCCCAAAATAGTCCACAAGCTAGGATGCCTTGTAAAAAATAGCTCAATAGATCGGTCTCCAAGCTATAACAACCCTCCAATCAAGTTCAATAGCTATATCCATGGAATGGGGACTCAATCCTCAATTGTTTAGCCTGAATCCATGTGCCATGTAATCAAAGTAATACACCATCTAAATAAAGGAAGGGGACGACCCCATCATAATAGTAATAAAATATGAATGTTCCACCAAGTTTCCGAGACATGGGAGCGCGAGAGTGGTGAACCGTGAAACGCACATTGGGGACTTGTGGAGACCAACCCTAAATTTTAAGAAAATTAATGGGGAATGGGGAGGCGTTGGGGTCCCTAACATTGGGGGCCTCGTCTCCAAATTTAAAAAAAATACATAAATCCCAACATATTAACATAACAATGCCTCATCCCATCACCGTTTAAATACTAAATACTAATTCATCATTGTGTAATGTAAACACGATCGTTGATACGATTTGTCATATTTCAGTGTTTGAATTTCACGTATTGGGATCCTATTCATCAATAGCACCTTGTGCCCCCTCCTCTAGGCCTCTACCTCAAATCTTGAAGTTGATCCTCCAAGGACATTAGTCAACACCTTAAAATTTTGATGAAACCTTCTAATCCAAGCTTTCAAATAAGGTAGAAAATTTAAAATCTTCCCATGGTTAATAAATGATTTTGCTTGAGTGAAGGGCACATTTTTATTACGGTCGTGATAGAGGAGTTCAACAATCAACAACACCAACATCAATGTACATAGACGAGTTGATCTGCTTGATTAAATGCGAATCCCATACCCTCATACATGATAGAATCCTGTGGAAATTTGCAATTTTGAAATCCTGAATACTGTTAAGCCTGTTGAATTCTGAATGGGATCTAAAATTCTACTTTTTGCATATGAAGTCCAATGAGGTTGGAAACTTGGAAACACTCTCAAATGTCCTAAAACAATTAATGGTAATATTAAAAATTTAATTAAAAGGATAGAAAATGAAAGATAAGGAGAATGCCATTTTTATTTCAGGAATTTAATGTTACTAGTTAATGTTAGATAACTCAACAAGTACTAGATAGTAGAGTCTGAAATCAGACATTCTAAATCAACAATCAGGTTCTATATATAAGTAGTTTTTTTTTGTTTTTTGCAATTTTTTTTTGAAAAGTCAAAAGGGGGTGTCTAGGTGTCCTGCTTTTTGGGAGGGGCTGCCTAGTCGCCCCCCTTTTTGTGAAATGTCTTGCCATGCTTTTCCCCATGTTTCACCAAATTAGGGACGTGGGGAAATGTTTCCCCAAGCGCCCCATGTCCTAGGAGCGAGGAGGGCGTGCCCCTGACCTTGGGGGATGCATCCTCGTGTAACACTATAAAATACTCCTATGCCTCAATATATGCGCCATTGGATGGAGAACAAAGGGAGTGCTCCCCTACGCATGATTTTTGTCAAATCTTTATAAGTTGAAATTTGAAATTTTCTATGGAAACGTAATTGCAATCCTCTGAAAATACTTCTGGTCTGGTGGATTGAGGTGGAAGCCCAGTTTTCTTAAATTGTTAGTCAGTCGATCATTTTATTATGTCTACATTTAATAGTACACATGCCTAAGGGCAATAGCAAATATTTCTTTCAGATACACAGTAGATCTTTGAGTCAAAGGCCTTTATAACATTGGGTGCTTGGCTTCCTATCATTTCTAGGAAATGAACATAGGTACATCTTGTTTATTGATTATGTTTGCAGTCTGGAGGGGTGGCTTCTAAAAAATTGGCAAATTGAAATATCCTAAAAATTCATCAATGGTAAATTTTCTCCTGTTATTAGTCATGCTTATCACTCTAAAACATTTCTATAGAGAGATTGTTATCATGATTATGTTTTGTATTTGATTGTTTTTGCTTGATATGAGCAATTTAAATTTCCTTCAGAGCATTTTTTTTCAATATGGAAGTTTCAAAACCTAATCACTGACTGTTTGAGAAATATCTTTGGAAAATAAGGGTGCTTATAAAGTTATATCTGATATATGTAAAGTTGTAATTTCAGGTTGAGCAGCAGCATAAGGAAGCATTAGAACAGGACCCTTCTATTTTTGATTATGATGGGGTTTATGATGAAATGAAGGGCAAGACAGCTCGCCCTTTGCTGGAAGACCGAACAAAGAGGGAGGTAGTTATTTTTGCCCATTTCTGCAGTACTTAGATGCTTTTATTTGTTACTTTTCAGCTGGACGTTTTAGTCTTCTATTTGTCTGCAACCATTTGCTGTTTTCTCTCTTTATCACGTGGAGTACATTTGTCTATCAAACAATGTTGTATTATTTTCTGTTTCTTGGGTACAGATAATCTGGCACAAATACATAATGAATCATAGTAGCTTATCAAAACTATAACAGACATCCGGTGGGTGGCTTAACTGCCAGTAAATGACAGGTCAACAGTGATCCATACTTGCATATTTAGGCAAGGAGTAAAGGGAAGATCATGGCAAAAGCAACTTCCCTTCTGACTACACACACCTCTCAAGGGAGTTAATGGAAAAGCACCAAATCAGCTATACAAAACTATAAAGCTATAGTTGCATATCTAAGGACCTTTGCCTAACACAACTTTGGTCAGGTTGGTGACAACAAGCGGGGACATGAAGTAGCCTTGCATATGGCATTGATATTGCCAGCTTGGCAGCTAGGCACTTCCCAGTTCTCTTGCACCCAATAATTTTTTTGTCAGCTACAATCCAAAAGATATCCAATCAAAGATTATCATGCATTATTGCCAGAAGAATTATTATAAAGTATTTCATCAGTAATGATTTTCCTGTGTATAGGCTTTACCTCATTTTAGACCTTCGGGAAAAATTTCTTCACTTGCTTGAGAGTTACATGCATCATATTCTCCTAGAGAATGCAGATGAGTGAAGTTTTAAAGATGAGCTTTTGCAATATTAGAGGTAGTAATGAGAAAAGATGCCACTTACCCAATTATTAGTTTTAAAGCTCAGAGAGACTAGTTGCATGTCCAAACAGACTAAAGTTGACCTTACCTACTAATAGGTTCTCAGTAGGGTATTGGAGACCTATTTTCAGTATAAATGGGTCAGATGGGATTGTTGCTTATTTATGCTTTAGGAGTGTTTGTCATATTGTGACTGGACATCTGTCTTATGGGGTTGATGAATTGTAATATTATATCCATATGTTCAATCAGGGTTACAAAAACCCAACCGGTGGTCAAACCGTCTGACCCCGAAAACCGGAACCGGACTGAAACCTGGAAAAAATTGGATCACACAACCGGTCCACCAAAAATACAGAAAATATTCAAATTTTAAAAAATTATATATATATTCATGTGCAACCATGTTAATCCAAACCATTATACACATATTTACAAAAAAGGTTCTTGCTATGTGCCATACTGAGCATATTTCACTAGAACTTTCCCCACTCAACCAACTTTTATATTTAAAAAAATATTTTAAAAATTCCCTCTTTAGTGTTGCTGCACAGTTTTATATGGAACCGGTCAAAACCGGACTGGAACTGGTAAAACTGGCCGGAACCGGTCATTTCTGGTTTGAGACACCAGTTTGATCCGGTGAGGCCCCAGAACCGGTTGGACTGGCCGGTTTTGCTGGTTCCAGTCCGGTTTTTGTATCACTGTTCACTTCATAACCTATTAAACATCTCAACCTTCAATTATTGTGCAGATATGATCTCGAACCTTGTTAATGCAGCTCAATTGGTTGTGATTTGCCGAGATTGTTTCTCCTGGTTGTTTACATTACTGTACGTGGTTTTGGCAAAGTTCCCATTGTGGGATTTGCTTCTGTTATGCTAGACTATTGTTTTGCCGTGAAATTTGCTGAGAGAAACTATAATGGATGTTGTTGAATGCATGGGTGGCTATAAGCTATTGTTATTTGCAGGATTCCTGTCTTTATATATATTTAATTTTTTTTACCCCAAGTAAAACTTTGTGGGGAGACCTAAGGGATGCTTCACCACATTCGTGGATGGCATCTCTAGTAAACCCATCAGCATAGATCAGTGCACCTCACCCAAGGGGGGTCAAACCAGACACTTGCCGGCATGGAACTAGAAAAATGCCCATTGACATTAGCAAGAACCATTGAGCTAAACTCTTGGGCTCATATATATATACATATATTCCACCGAAAAAGTTCATAATTTCTATTCATGAAGAAGAATGGAAATTACATTTTGAAGATGCATACATCACATTATATAGATATGCTCTTACATCTTTCACATATAGCCAATCAAATGGCTCCCTAAAAGAACAAAGAAAAATGTTATACAATGAGTCAGGATTTAAGAAATCATCAATCTAGTCTTTCTTTTTTTCACCTTGGTCCATCCCATTGGTGATGGATCTACAACTACTATCTGTAAGTCAGCTGCCAAAGACTCGTTATTCACCAAAAAGGATCCTACTCCTTGTCCGAATTAGAACTCTCAAATTCATGTGCTCTTTCATTCCTCCTGACAAAGTATCCATAGTTACCACAACCCCCAAAGGAGAAGGATGCGAAAGTTGTACAATCTCTGTTGTCTATTTTATACCATCATTATTTATGTTGGATTCTTCTTGATTGACTTTCCCAACCAAAATAGTGGGCAAATTTGCCAAACTCTCCCCTCTTTCATCCTCTTCTTTTTAGGTTGATTCCTTAGTTTTGGACAAGTTTCTTGAAGGTGTCCTATTTGATGACAATGGCGACACCTAGAAGGTGTATTTTCATAATCCAACATCTGTATGAATTTGTAATTTCCATATTTCAACAACATTCTGTTTGGAAATTTTTTACTAAGGTCGATTTCCACACATATGGGCATATGTAAAAAAACATTGCTTGGTCCTCTCACCATCATTGTAAAAATATCTTCCTAAAGTATTGCGAATATCTTGTAACACTGAATGGTGCCAAAATGAATGAGGCATATTTGGAAGCTGAATCGATACTGGCATTTTGGATACCACCATAGTAGTGGGATCAAACACTGGAAATCGTGGAGTAATAAAGAGCTCTGCTCTTCCCCAGAATCAAGGTCCCTCATAAAATATTTTCTTGTAATCATCCCGGGAGTAGATCCATACTAAAAAAAGACCTTTAGAGCACAAAAGGATCTCACAATTTTTGGTCCAGTTAGAATATATCCACTGGTGCAGATCTTTTGATGGTGGCCAAAATCCATTAAATTTACATATTATTGCCTCAAATTTAAGTGATAAGAAAAACTCATTTACCTCTGAATACTTGACCTCCAAAGTTGGTACCTTATCTAGTTTCTCAACTATATATGGATTTGGCAAAATTGGTAGTTGTGCTGATGAATGAGATGTCTTGGATCAAGCTGCATCCTTATATGAAACCGAGATGGAGGATGTAATCTTGTAGTTAACCCAAAACCCACTGCCACCCCCATGTAACTGCAAGACCAAATACAAGGTAGAATTCTTATAATTGTTGTAATCAGAGAAAGCGGGAAGATCATCTAGCTGCTTACCTTCAAAAGATAAAATAATTTTATTAATGTGCAACGAATGACCGCAAAAGTAGGTCAATGGGACTAGATGATACATCCAGTATGAGTACAATTTGGGAGTGCAAATGCAGCTCCTGGAAAGTGCTGAAACTAAGATACAATAAGGTAAAAATAAAGATACAAGCAGTAGTAAAGCCTCATAAACATGTATAAAATCGTATCAAGGGTATGGGACGCGAAGTACAAAGTGAGATTGTTTGAGGCTGGACAACTCAAACCACTCAAAAACCTGTTATGAAAGGGAAGAAGAACGTGAGAGAGAGCTGAAGATGGATCCATTGGTGTCAGGATCTTCATAAAGTAATCGCTATAAATCAACAGGGGTCCTGGGATTGTCCCAAAGTTTGTGCTTGAGGAAAGTGATGTGACCTAAGCTTTTGCCAACAAAGAAATGGATTTCCCCTCAATATTCTTCACAAAAATTTGATAATCTTGCCCACAGCATTTTCCCTGATTAGAGGAAAGAGACTATCCTGAAGGAACTTCCAGATTTGCTTGGAATATTGATTTATGCTTGAGATCAATGTGCGCTAAAAATTTTAAAATAGTAGATTGACACTCAAAATTAGTAGGTCGGTACTCAGGTATGGTGGATCTGAATACACAGGAGGTTTTCTCACAACTGTTGCTCCATTGTAGTGAAGCGCTGCACCATGGCTCTGAAATTCGAAGTGTCGTTCAACAGTGTCGTCATTCTCTCCCGTAGGCTCTTCTGACACCCACTTGCATAAACGAAACGATTAATATATTTACTATCATCCACTGTTTAATTTAAAATTTGAATGGGACTGAAAATTAATTACAACTAAAATAAAAAATGAATCCTCATGAATATATATATATATATATATATAAGCGCTTATTTGAAGGTTTCATCACAAAGCATAAAATACTTTTCTTTTTGTATAGAACATGCACTTTAAGTGTAGACATTAGTGCTCTTCCTTTCCAAGTTTTGTCCTTACCTATCTTTCTCATATCTTATATATACATATTTATATATCTATTTTCTGCATATATCTATTTTCTCATCCTCCATATACATATTTATATATCTATTTTCTGCACATGACGTCATGTACATGTTAATATCTCCTCGAGGAACTGGCTTCTAATGAAAAGGACTTAGCTACCTTGACGTGGTATCATTTTAACATGTACAAAACCACTTAATGGAGTTGACTTGGGAGATTTTATATCATCTAGGATATTGTTATGTATGTAAATCCTTAGGTGGCCACCTAAATAGGGCATTATCACGATGAGAATTTTTACATAGCAAGTCCATGCCATGGCTTTCATAAATTATTGTGTGTTCATGTTTCATGAGTTTATAGATTCTAGAATATGATGACAGGGAATGTGGGGATGCGTGTCTAGAATGACAAGAAGTTCCCCCCAATTTTCTAGGGAACAACAAAAATATTTAATAAAAAATTGAAAAGTATAAAACAACATCCAAAAATTACAGGACCTCGGAGTTTTAAAAATCAACTCGAGCATCATACATTCATACCATTCACGATTCCACAAATAAAAAAAAAAAAAAATAGAAACTCAAATGATGGTTTATTAAGTTAATTATAAAAGTGATCAAATACATAGTCGAAAATGACAGAATGGCCAAAGCAATTCTGAAGTCTGAGTATATGGTTTGTAGATGCTCAAAATATGTGATCAATTATGGTTCAGTTTTTTTGTTTGGAGGTAAGTTTGCCATATTTTATTTCATTGTTCACCGTAACTAGTGCATGCCCAGTTATGCCCAAAAGATGAAGGCTACATTGTAGTAGTGGTCCCTAAAGCAACATCTGCAAATATGGCATAACCAATTACATTGTAGTAGTTGCCCCTTAAGCGACATCTGCAATTATTGCATAATCTGTTGAAATTTCATTTGCACTGGGCAGTTAATGCAAATCTAAAAATCCACTTTTTTCTGAGAAGGATCGTTGTATCTTATCTCTAGAATTTTCAGCCTTTAGGACTGCTGTAAATTAATTTGTAAAACAACAGTGTAACAATCGCAACAATTAATTTCTAGCAGCCCCAAAATGCATGACAATTTAAAGAGAAAAGATACAAATCATTCCAATGATTTTCCAATCCTCCAGGGCTACTTCACATGCATAAACCAGATTTGAAAACTTTTCTTTATACAGCATATATAATAGTAAACACAACAGTAATACATGTCTGTAATGTTATATTCAATCTTAATGTTAAGTCCTTCAACAATTTTCTCTTGTCAAATGATCCAGACAATTAAGAGTTGGAAATAACCATCCCAGAAGATAAAATGCTGAAATCAAATCTGCAATATACACAATATGTGGACAGTTGGAAATCTTGTATATATATGCACAATGAATGAAATACATACATACCATAGCCTCCTCCCAAGGGTAGGACAAAATCCAACCACCCAAGTTGCCCTAGCTAGGGTTAGTCAATAAACCCTATCTCCTCCAAGTGTAAGAATCCCTCCAACACCATCTCCAAGGCAAGATGTCCTCCTTTTTTTTGGCAAATACATCCAAAGGTTTCCAAACCCTAATCTCTAGCCTTCAAAGGATGAAACCCTAACCTTAGAATCCAAGATGCTCCAAGAGACCAAAAAAGCCTAGTGCCCAAGAAAGGGATCAAATGTACAAAGAAGAATTTCAAGAGAGAAATCATCTACCTCCTCATATGTAGGTTTTCCTCAAGAACCCTACCAAGTCACTAAGAGATAAGATAAGATAATTTTGTTTATGTCCACTAATGACCACAAAGTAGGTCAACGGGACTCTTGGTTACAATGATGCTCGTGCATGCGGGAGGACCAAACAATCTCCCTTAAGTAAAAGTATAGAAAGCGAGCTGGGCTAAAGCATGGGAGAGCTCTTGCCCCAGTGTCAACAACGTAACCCTCCACAGGATCCGGGATCCAAAATGAATGAGGAAGGTCTAGTTCTCCTAACATCTGAGGCTGAAGGAGGAAAACTGGGGAAGTGCAAGAGTGTTTGCTGGCCCGAAGAGGAGCTGGTGGATGCGGGGCGCCCTCTGGGGTGATGTCGATGAGGTCTGGACTCTGGAGGGCCTTGTGCGCCTCTCGTAGGAAGGTCTGGTACGAAGCTGTCGTTGAGATCTCGTGGGTTGGGAGCCATCAATCTTTACTGATCTGGTAATTGGATTGGTAGATCTTTTGGTACCCTTGGAAGAAGGTAGTATGTAATATCCCATATACTGATATTTTCTATTTCTATGCAAAGTTACTGAAATAGCTGGGCATGCAAACTGCCATGCAAAAATTCCCTATTTTATAGCTGAAATTAGGGTTAGGGTTTGTAGGATAGAATGTAACACTTACCACTGATAAGTTGGTTGAAATGCTCCTGAGAGAATAGGCATGCATCAAGAGCCGATCTGGAGATGAACTGGTACCTTTTGCCTCCGGTGATACCCCAGCAACGCGAACCCAAAATTAGCTAAGGGTGATGTTTTCAGTGAAGGAGGTGTCCGTTGAAGCTGAGAATTTGCAGGAGTGGTAGTCTTCTCGGGTCGGAGAGGATGCTTGACACATGCGGAAGTTTTGATGTCTCTAGGCAGGCTAGTGAATTGATTTGGAGGTTTAGCTGCTCACGCCCCCTTGATCCCAAAATTGCCGATAACTGCTCCGGATGAGCAAGATTGGATCTGATAATCACCGGGTACTGGAGTATGATATTGATGATGAGAATGGTGCCTGGGTTCTGAAGGTAAACTAAGATCTGAGGACCCAGCGAATGATTTGGGGTTTTCCAGCTAAAAACCCCCTTACGGCTGCACACGTGCCCCTGTAAACAATCTCTGATGGATACTGGATAACTGTAAAGGAATGAATAAATTGAAGAGCGGATGGTGAACCTGGATGAGACTAGGGCAGATATCTCACTGCCGAAACTCCGTTAGCTGAAGACGTCGTCTTCAACCCCAACTGCTGTGGCCGCACGCTGTGCTGCTGCTCAAGAGCTCCAAAATCATATAATAATCAAAAGTAAAGTCTCCATTCACTTTATCTTTCTTTTATAACTTTCAACTGCGAAAACCCTAACTTTTGACCTAATTAGGTCAATTTAACTAATAATTTGCAGTTGATTTGCATGCATGCGCATGGAGACTTAATCGGGTGCATGCATCAATAAATAATGCTTAGTTGTCATGCATGCCGGTGGCCCTCTTCGACTCAATGGTGATATAATATTGATGCCCTAGATTTTCTGTAGATGGAATTAGTCTTCAGTTAATTCCCTAACTGTTAGTACCCGCTCGAACCCGCAGGAATCACATAGGTTAGCGGGTTGGTCCTCAATGCCTAAGCATAAGAGGACATTACATAGTATGCTGAAGAACGTCATGATCCTCTATGTGGTGTCTGGTCTGGTGGGGGCCTGGAGAACCTGCGCTCGGAGCCTGAGAGCCTCCTGAATGTAAAGTGCTAAACATCTTTGATCGATGTATCTGAAGAAGGCGACTAGAGTTTGTGCCCCCTAAACAAGCAGTGGAAGCGTCCTCTGATCTCGTAGTATATAGGACATCTGAAGATGAAGTGGGACTCGGTTTCCACTTCTTGTAGATGACATAGCTGGTAGATCTTGTTCGATCTATCAATCTTGTGGTCGGTCCCTACTTGGAGTCTATGGGATCCTACTCCGAGCTGTCCGAGAGGGATCCGAAGGGCATGCATCCAATGGCGGAACGTGTACTGGGGCCGGACAATGATCCCGTCTTTGATCTCCAAAAAGTGTTTAGCATAAAAGGCCATCTTTGGGCGCAATCCTCCCGGAGGATTGACCCAAATAACCTGGATGTACTGCTTGTAAACATCCTCTCTGATGATCTTGTTCAACTCCTGTCGGGTAGGTAGAAGGTGACCGGGGGCATCCAAGGAGTATCGAAACAGGGGGAGCTAAGAAAGGCCACACCACTCCATCCTAAGCCTCCACAGACTCCATCCATCCTCCAACCCCAAGTACTCCATTGGGGTACCTACCCCTTGCGAGAACATTGTCGAAGCTCGAAGCATCCTCGAGCCATCTCCAATCCTCCGAACAGGAAATCATGTTACCACATGCCATCTAAGGGTTGTAGCTAGCTTACCACAAATAACAACAATGGGTTGTTAACATTATCGTTCTCAATGGGTCTATTTTATAAAGTTTCAAGAACAAAGGTCGCAAAGAAATTAGAAAATGAAAAATTGATACAAGACAATGTACAAATAATACATGATAAATTGATCAATGTTCTTGCTCTAGTTTTTTGTTGAATAATGTCACATGAAACATTTGTAAATGGGTTAGGGAGTAACATAAACCAATATATTATGTTACTATTAAAAGTCTAAATCATAAACACAAACTATAAATGATAAATTGTCAAGTACATTGCCCAAACTCCAAAGTCCAAAAACAATAAAATGCCTAAACTAGTACATAGTCCCAAAAGGAAAAATGAAAAATGCCTATAATATGTTAAAAACTGGGTTAGGTTAGGGTTTGATATAAGAGACTTAAAAATTTATACTTTACTGCATAAAACAAAACTAAAACAAAGCTAGATCCAAAACAGTATTGCTGTAATAAATTCAAAACATATTTTTCATCTCTTCAACTTTAACATTCCAATGGTCACTGTGTTAAAGTTGGTCCTTGAGATGCAATTCATCAAATGCAATGTACATAACATAAACAATAACAATAGTACAATACAAAATCAAACTAATGATCAATCAACTGATAAATAACAATGCTGGTTTAGATCTAGTTTGGATCTACCTTATATTCAGATACTTTTGAAGTTAGATATTGTCACTGTAAGGACAAGATCAATAAAGGAACATATTACATACCTTGAGAGAGAGTAGGTTAGATTGTTGTAGGTTTGTGTTAGACACATACGAGACGACTAACACAACCACGACAATCAAGTTTTAGTCACAACTCAGCCTTAGAGGCTGCAAGCAGGTCAAGTTTTACTTAGGTAGGCCCAAAGATGGTCAAGGTTCAGTCTTGCAGCTCTACGAAGGTCATACAAGTTTTGTAGCTGGAGGGTACAACCTAGCTCAAGAGGTCACAAACCAATCGTAGCCCCCTAAAGGCATCTGAACAGTCATGGCCTAGCATAATATGATCAATACAGTCATGGCCCAGTCTTAAGGCCCAGTCTTAAGGAAGATCAAACAGTCCAGGACTCAGCTAGGAAGGACCATCTCAGTCCATGACCAGCCTTAGAGGGCTTATACAATCAATGCCTAGCCCTTAGAGGGCTTACACAGTCAATGCCCAACTCCTAGAGAGAATAAATAGTCACGACTTTGCCTAGGAAGACCATACACAGTCACGACCTAGTCAAAAGGTCACAATCACAACCACAACTTGCTCAAAAAGTATCATTACAGTCACGGACCAGCCCAAAGAAGGAACAACACAGTCACCAACAGTCACAATCTATCCAGGAGGGCTCAAAAACTAGTTTTTTAAAAATCGACCGAGTTCGAGTTCGAGTTGGCCAAATTATCCGAGTTGACCCCCGACCGAGTTGACTCGACCTACAACTTGGCTCGGGTGGCCGGTTTGATATCGAATCGACCGAGTTGGGGTCCGAGTCAATCGAGTTAAGGTCCGAGTCGGTCGAGTTGGGGTCTGAGTCAGCCGAGTTAAGGTTCGAGTTGGTTGAGTCGGCCGAGTTGATCGAGTTGCAAGCGAAGTCAGCTGAGTCAGTTATGGAAGACACCCACACGCTTGCGAACTCCAAAAAAACATGTTTATTTTTTATTTAAGATTTTTCTTATTCTAACCCTAACCCAAGGCCATAAGATGACCCCTTGCCCCTCTATTTGCCTCACACTTTTGCTGTGAGCTGTTTGTGAGCATTTGGCATTATTGTTGTTTGGATTCATGGATGCTTCGAGGAACATCATGCAGTGAAGAACAGTCAATAGGCTTGGAGGAGTTGGATTGTTGCAGACTAGTTTTCTGTTACCTAGATGTATGTTAGTTGCCAGCTAGCCACTGTTTTTTTTCTCATTAAATTTACAAATATCAATCCAATTTTCTATTGTTTGCTGCCAAAATAATAAGATTTTTTTATTTTTTCTTTGCATGTTTAGATCTGTTTTGCATTTAGATTCTAGATTGACCCCAAAAGGAAAAGATTGGGCATGGATCCATGCTCATGTCATTGAAGTGAAATTGTATTGCAAGTATTGCAAGAAATGGATTAAAGGAGGGGGCATTAATAGGCTGCTATTAGAGGAAATGTTATCCCATGGGAAGCTAATTTAGAGTTGATTGGAGAGATTAGGTTGGAGTTGCAACAACGATTTGATAAATTTGAAGAGGATAAGGCTAAACAAAAAGAGATGTATGATCATTGACGTATGATGTAGTGGCATCATAGCATGTTGTTTTTTGGACTCTACAGGCCATTTAGGCCTCATTGATTATGTTTGTTGTTCCAGATATGTATTGTACAACACACTTGGTGCCATTTTGATATATTCACCCTTATATGGTATATACATGAGTAGACATTGGATATTTTGTCTCTAATGCTTTGGAAGCATGGATTAAAATCTTTAAAATATTGTTTTTCTTTAAAATTTAATACTTTAAGTATTTTTTGAGTAATATGAGTCATTAAATTTAAATCGGCCTAGTCATTACCGATTCATTATCGATTCCGAGTTTTAAAACATGGCTCAAAACAGTCACCAACAATCACACCCTGCTCAGGAGGGCTCAAAACTGTCACCAACAGTCACAACCTGCTCAGGAGGGCTTAAATCAGTCATCAACAGTTGCGCCCTGCTCAAGAGGGCTCAAAACAGTCATGGTTTAGTCCACAAGGAGAAAGAAGCAACAAGAACCCAAAACGTCCACTTAAAGCAACAGTAACCCTAGGCATCAAGCACAAACCAACAAGAATCATATTTGAACTTCTTTTCATGTCAAGATGCACACTAGAAATGGAGAAGTGAACTTAATTTATAATCTTGACAAGCCTTCTAGTAAGGTCACTTAGGGAACCCTAGGATTTAGGATGGTTACCATAATAAAACATAAAAGAAAGTTGAGTTGACTTAAAGTAGGGTACCTAAGGTCATACAATAAAAAACAATAAAGGTTAAGTCATCATAGCAAAAGGGGTCATGGTACCACAAACAATAAGGGTGCTAGGACCAATAGGAAGATATAGGTCCATAGGACCACAAGTCGACTAGGGGGGCTCACGACTGTCACCAACAGTCACGACCTGCTTAGGAGGGCTTAAATCAGTCATCAACAATTGCGGCCTGTTCAGGAGGGCTCAAAACAGTCATGGTTTAGTCCACAAGGAGAAAGAAGCAGCAAGATCCCAAAACGTCCACTTAAAGCAACAATAACCCTAGGCATCAAGCACAAACCAACAAGAATCAGATCTGAACTTCTTTTCATGTCAAGATGCACACTAGAAATGGAGAAGTGAACTTAATTTATAATCTTGACAAGCCTTCTAGAAAGGTCACTTAGGGAACCCTAGGCTTTAGGATGGTTACCATAATAAAACATAAAATAAAGTCGAGTTGACTTAGAGTAGGGTACCTGTTATGTTGCACATGTACCCAACACCTTCAGGTGTACCCCAGGGAGAGAGGGCCAATTTTTTTGACCAGGAGGGGTGTTATCGAGCAATGGTGGTCATGGCTTAGGCCCTTTGGTCATCCTTTAGGGGTACTATGGCTTAATGGCACTGCTAACTGCCCTTTATTGGGGTTTTCTAACCTCGGGGTTGGTGTCCGGGGCCCCTAAGGGTTGACCACTGGGTCACATGGCTCCATATCTTGTTTGTGTGCTCTGGTGGCCTTTGCTTCAGCTGTGAGACATTCGTCTCCCTTCACAGCCACTTAGGACACCCTCCTGGCCCTTCAGTCAGTGGGTTCTTGCTCTCCCTGGCCTTATCTTCTTAGAGGAAGACATCCTCCATGCCAGGCCGTTTTCATGCTTTGAGGAGGGTGTTGAGGGATTTTACAACATTCTAAGGGTTAGATGGAGTATAACACCCTCCCTCCAGCTCACTCCCGCCTTTCGTTCAAAGCGATTCACTTATTGGAGTGCGTTTTGACACCTTGGGAAACAAATACCCCAGCTAGCCTACCTTGAGCCTACCTTAGGCTATATTTTAATATTATTTTCTTTTAATTTTTAGTTGACATTTTATAATTTCAAATTGACTTATTTTAAGGCATGTAGGCCTGGATATTTAAAAAGTGAGTCTGAGATCATATAAATAGATCTCACTTTCATTTTAAAGACAGAACTTATGGGATAATACACTATGCACTTGTTTTACCCTTGCTAGGGCTCTTTGGATAGATGCGCTCCTCTTGAGGAAGTTTTTTTGGGTTAATGCAAGCGTTTTCTGGTAATTCTTTGGTGAAGTTCTTCGCTTGGTGATGTTTTGATTTGTTGGATGAACATGAGCACAAAAAGGTCAAGCTTCTCATCTTTTTGTTTGAATGTTGGTGGATGTGCATGTTCATGTCTTAGTGGTAGCCCTAGTGCTGCACTTTTTCCTAGGATAGGCCATTACTTTTCATTCTTGTCACCTTAGCAAACTGAGGCACCTCTCCTTGTGAGGGTGCCCTAGGGTTTCTCCTTAGTTTTTCTAGGTCGGTTGCTTGACCTAGAAACTCTTCGTCTCTAGGTTAGCCATCCTCCCTAGATGCCTTAGGTTGTGGTAGGGCTTTTGCTAGGGTTAGTTTCCCTTGGTTTTCACACATTCTTTCTTTCAAAAACCTAGTCTAGGGTTAGATTGCATTTGCATGTGTAAATTTGCATTCTCATGGTAAAATTAGGGTCATAATTAGGTCTGCATTTTTATGTCGAAAACCATAAAAAAAAAAAGGTTTTTTTTTGCATTTTTGGCCTCCCTAAAATTTCGGCCTCCTCTAAAAATCCGGCCTAGCCTCTAAAGCCCTAAAAACCCTAAGGTGGAATTATAGGGAACCCTAAAAATAAAAAGATCGCAAAAATCTCAAAATTTTCCTTAAAAGGCCCGAAAGCAGTCCTGATCCTGCCCTAAAATCCCTAGCCTACCTTTAGGAATCTAACAGACCTTGCCTAACCCTTTTTCTACCACCCTAAACTCGTCCTAATCTTTGGATTTATCCCTAGGCTTCTACGCTACCTTCGCTGGGCCTTCCCCTTTGTACAACCAGCCCCATAGCTTAGGGCTTCCCTTTATAGTGGCAGACCTCCTCACCCTTCACTACTGCACTTCCACGGTGACAAGAAAAGGTTAGTCTGCTTTACACACAGTCTACACATAAACATTAGTGGTTAATATCTTAATGTGTACTTCTGCTTGTTTTGATGAGTGATACTAACACTTTCTGCTAGACTACTGAGTGTGCACATATTGACTTTAGTCACTAAAGCACCATTGTAATTTTGTACTCAAACACACATTCACGTCAAATTGATGTGCTCATTACACGTGTTTAAAGTGGGATACTGTTGATAACCAATACATACTGTTATACACACTGAATACACACATAAAGGTTGGGTTTTAGACTTTAGTACATAAGTAATGGTGATTATTACAACTGTCATAATTTATCACTAGTATTCATGTCATACTATTGTATCTGAATGGCAACGTTGAGTGAATAATCGCTTACACGCACATGTACTACTGTTCATTTTTTTCACATAATCAATACTGCCTTCATTTATGACTGATATTACCATTATATTGCTAATACTTCAATGCTGTTATGAACATTCACATATTGTATGTTACATTGGTTTACAGTGTAGCAAATATCTTTGATTTCTCCTGATATTTCCGATTTCTCCCGAGTTTTTCTTGTTATCGATTTGTCTGATATTTTCATAAATCTTCAAGTTTAAGTTTATTTTTGCCGATATTTTCCCCGATATATCCGATAAGTTTCTTTCCAGGACCTCGGCGATATATTCCCCAATACGATATTTGCAACATTGGTTTACAGTAGATGCAATCATTTGGTGAGTTAATATATATGATTTGTTGATGATACTACTGATATTTGTTGGTAGTATAAACCAATGTTATCGGAACCGGACCGGTCATCGAACCGGCGAAGCCCAAAATGTGAACTGGACCGGAAACCGGACCGGATCCGGCAAAAAACCGGGTAAAAAACCGGCTGACTAAAAAATC
>LPNX010810342.1:0-65704 GCA_001517045.1 Pseudotsuga menziesii | reverse complement strand
TTTATTGTGACTCAAATACAACAATATAAAGTCAAATTTCCAATTCCAATTCTTTTCAAAATCAAACTTCAATCACATTCGTTTAAAACTTGTATTTTTTTTTTTTTAAAATTTAAAAAACTGGAAATTTGACCAAACCGGGCATTGAACCGGCCGGTTCCGTACGGAACCGGCCGGTTTAGTGCCCGGTTTGGTCAAATTTCCGGTTTTTTAAATTTTTTTAGGAAACCGGACCGGTCAACCCTGTGAACCGGTTAGACCAGCCGGTTTTGCCGGTTCCGGGCCGGTTCCGATAACACTGGTATAAACACTACATTCTGCTGTCATATACATTTGTGACTGGTATCTTTGGCCTATGTTTATCACACACTGTTGCATTGATACTTACTGCTGATGCACATAAGACCAATACCGTCACAATTACACGCATATTTAACTGACACATTTGTTGTGCTGCTATTCATTTTGTTGCAAGTAAGCTGCTAGTGAGTGAAAATATTGTTTAATGAGATGAATGCATGGTTACCATTATGATGTTTGAATTGGTAACTGACATTATGCTGCTACACATAGGCTTATAAGGTTGTTTGATAACATTGCATTTCGTATTAATTACTTGCTTATCATTGAAGTAGTACATTCTTTTCCGACTCTTGTATTTGACTCCGATAAGGCACTGGTCTCTAATAACCTCGAAAGAGGTGTTCTTCGGTGTTTAGTGTCTTTTCCAGAGTTGAATTAGGGCTCTCCCCTAGGAGGCCTCGGCTTCCAAAGTAGTTGGGGACAAGTGACTAAGGTGACAGTGGTAATTTTCCCTTGTATGCTTATCGGTGGCTTAGATTGCCATTTCAACCGGTAACAGTACCAAAGGTCATACAATAAAAAACAATAAAGGTTAGGTCATCATAGCAAAGGGGTCATGGTACCACAAACAAAAAGGGTGCTAGGACTAATGGGAAGATATAGGTTCATAGGACCACAAGTCAACTAGAGGGGTCACAACAAGGTGGTAAGGAAACCCCCTTACCCACAAGACCAAGGTGGGGAAACAACCCTGTTTACCCACAGGACCAGCAAGACCAAGGAATTTAATCTTTTCTCTCTCAAGGTATACTGTCATGTGTGTTCCATATATTTTTATCATCACTGTATAAGAAAGATCCCAACTGGATGATGTGATCCTTTAGTCCTCCATATTGCTTCTAAGGGTTAAGTACTAGTGACATCATCAAAGGGTGGCCAGTCTCTTGAGAAATGACTTAGCAATAACCAATTAGGAGAGAGGACATCAGACATCATCATCTTGGTCAACTGACCAAGATCCACCTGGTTAACTGACTAGGTATGTATCTGCAGGAATTGCTTGGTCCCAGACTAAGAATCTGCTTGATCCCAGGCCAGGAAGTCTCTCCCTCAACTTGCAGGATCTGCTTTGTCCCAGACCAAGAAATTGCCTGGTTCCAGACTAGGATACCTTAGACGCATATAGGGGCCCTAACCACATGCTAGGGACTTTGCCATGGCATCAACCTGCTTGATCCCAAACCAAGAACCCCAGGAGACTGTTCGGGGCCCTAGGGTACATTCTACGGACTTACTCTACTTAGTTCATTGATTGGGAATCCTAGTTAACTGACTAGGGTACCATCCTCCCTGAGAATGGGTCTTGCAGCCGCACTATCTTTAACAAAATATAGCCTAACACTGGTTGTAAATTTTAATCTTCTCTTTCAAGGCTATCCATAATTGCTTAAGCCTCACTAGGTTTTGTTGCATGATGATGATGATGATGCTAAAAGTTAGTGTTCTTTAATGAGATGCCAACTAAGCCTGTATGTGAGGTTGAAGTACCTTTTTCCTTTTCGATCTTTGAAGCATCTACCATACCCACAATCTGCCATTCTGTATGTCCTTCTAGATACCTAGTTGCCTTCCTCGAGTGAAAGTGAAGACTGCTATGTAGATAACAATTTTCTTCGTTCTCTAAGCTTTTTCTTCTCAATGCATTGGATGAAACTGTAAGTGGCTAGTTCTTTTCAATAATAGAGGAGTTGACAAGTTGAGATAACAAACCAATGTCAAGTCGAAGGGTCTTCTCTTTTTTCACCTTACATTCTCCACCATCCAATAGGGTTCTTTTGCATATAAAACTTCTTGTCCTCCTTCATGGAAAGATTGAAAGAGGGGCTATTGGATGTAGCACAATCGACACACTACTCTTGAATCAGGACTGCTTCTTCAACATCATACATCTTGGCTATGTCATCAATAAATCCTTGTTTCACCTCTTGATCATGTATAGGTGCAACTCTACCTAGCCTCTCTATATAACACTTCCAATTTAGTGCACATGTAATGATGTGAAGAGAGGTGTTCAACTTGTTCATCTCCTAGACATTATCTTTCCCACCATGTTGTACTTGTGAGTACATTGATAGATTTCCCCAAAACCAAGGGAATCTGAATATGCATACATGATCATCTCCACTATCGGAGATGTGAAAGAGGAAATGCATCTACATTCGACCCACTAGTTAAACTGAGAGTAATTGATTTTGACTTAAGAGATAAAAAGTTAACGCGGGTAATACGTATGTGGCAATTATAATCCACATCACAAAATAATAACATGTTTCCCTATTATCCATCTTAAATTTAAATTAAAAAAAACTATTAAAAATTAAAACTTGCATAGATCCATTTTAAATATGGATTTACCAAGCATCAAGAGAAATCAAATTTATTGAGGCGTAAACTTTTATCTTAAATTTTTTACATATTAAGAAAAATATTTATACCTCAAGAAATTTGATCCCTCTTTGTTCTTGGTAGATTGGTTGTTTTTAAAATGAATCTATTTCATTTTCTCGCCCTGTGTTGTTTTAGATTCCCCCATCAATGTTGATTGAAACTAACAAAAGTAGCTTGTACGGTTTCAAAGGAATAAAATAGATGGGGCCCTTTTGTAGAGGTCACAATATTGTTCAACAAGGGTGTTTTTCAAATATCTGTCTGATTGTCTATGACTATTGGATGCCTTGGTATAACCTAAGATTGTTTAAGGTTTTCCATCAACCCTCCCATTACTACAACCCGGACCCTCCCATTACTACAACCCGCTATCTAACAATGTTCTCATTTTATTGTAACTTGGGGGGACATAGCCCGAGTTCGCAACCATATAGCTAAGATTTTTCTCATCATTTATTTGTAATAGGGAGAGTGGGTGGCCTTAAATGCAATCCAGTTGGCCATAAAATGTCTGCAATAACATCATCTGTTTCATCCTTGCATTACACATCGTAATTTTTTAGCAAATTCTCATTCGTCATAGAACTCCTCTTTGAATTAGAAGATCCCCTAGGGACTTGATAGAGTGAGAGTGAGAAGGCACATGGTCATTCACATTACCATGCCTATCATTCACTTGGGAGGGGTCTCCGAGTCTAGGTTGCTTAAAGACAGGGGGTTGTCCAAGTTAGTGTCAAGGATAGTTCTTATGGAAACCATGTGAACTCTGGTCCTTTCGATTCTCTTTTTAAGAGAACATGCAACCTTTTCTTCATCACTAGTGATGTCCAAAAGATGATTGTAAACACTGTATGGCTGCAAAGTGTGCATGACCATTCCTCACAACCACCATTGTTTTTTTCTTGTTCTTAGTTATTTTTTAAATAAACTATGTTATTATGCTAATCCTTTATTCATATTATTATCTTTATTCTCTTCTAGTATTACAACTTCTCCCCTTTTCTTCTATCATGCTATTTAGTGTTCCCGCTTTAGGATAAAAGCCTAATCTCCATTTCTAGCCACGATGGTCTAGGGTGTAGTATGGGATTGTTACGTTGCATCTGTATCTAGCGCACCTTCGGATACGCCCCAAGGAGAGAGAGTCATCTTTTTGGTCTAGGAGCGCTATTATTGAGCAATGGTGGTCATGGTTGGACCCTTTGGTCCTTCCTTTAGGAGTACTATGGCTTAATGGCAGTGCTGATTGCCCTTTGTTGGGGTTTTTAACCCAGGGGTTGGTTTCTGGGGCTCCCAGGGATTGATCATTGGGTCTCATGATCCCATACCTTGTTTGCTTGCTCTGGTGGCCTTTGCTTCAGCTGTGAGACATTTGTCTCCCTTCGCAGCCACTTAGGACACCCTTCTGGCCCTTCAACACACTGGCGCTTTCTCTCCTTGGTCTCTTTCCTCAAAGGGAACCATCTTCCACTCTAAGCTTTCTTGCTGCTTTGAGGAGGGTGTTGAGGGATTTATAACATACTTGGGCTTAGATGGGGTATAATGCCCTCCTTCCAGCCCACTCCAGCTTTTTGCTTGGAGTGATTTGCTCATTTTGACAGTTTTTGACACCTAGGGGAAAAATACCCCAGGTAGCCTGCCTTGAGCCAACATTAGGCCATTTTATTATTATTATTTTGTTTTAATTTTAAGTTCACATTTTATAATTTAAAATTGACATTTTAAAGGCATGTCGGCCTGAATATTTTTGTAAAAAATGAGTGCGAGATCATATAAATAGATCTCCTCACTTCATTTTAACATAAGACTCGGGGGATAAAACACTACGCACTGGTTCTACCCTACTTAGGGCTCTTTGAGATGAGGCGCCTCCTCTTAAGGAAGGTCTTTTTCTGGGTTTTGATGATGAGTTCTTTAAGTATCTTGGCTTTGGTTCTTTCTATGATGGTGATGCTATGATTTGTTAGCGAAACATGTGAACAAGGAGGTATCCATGCTTTTTCTTGATGTCTCTTTGTTAATGATTGATGAATGATTATGCTTTTGGACTGAATGATAGCCATCAGGGTTGTATTTGTCTTTGGCAAAGTCTTCGTCACTCCTTAGTCACCTTATGTAGAAGCACGTCCTTTCTAGGAGTTCTTCTAAGGTTGAATCCTTGAGCTTTAGGGTTAGTCTTAAACCGAGGTTGGCCTTCTCTAGAGGTAGGTTAATCTCTCCTAGACGCCTTAGGTTAGGCTAGGGTTTTGCTAGGGTTAGTCCTCTTTGTCTTCACCTCTTTTCATTCTCCAAAACCTAGTTTAGGTTAGTTTAGGTTAGTTTAGGGTTAGTTCTAGGTTTAGTTTTAGGTTAGGGTTAGGTTGCAACCCTAGGTCAGCCCTCTTTTTTCCCTAGCGCCTTCTCTTTCCTCTCTCCCTAGGGCTGCGTTCACCTTCCTTTCACCCTCGCCTTCTCTTCCTAGTCACCCTAACCTTCGCCTTCATCTTCTCTCACCTATTTCTCCCTAGCGGCTCTACTCTCCTCCCTTTCTTCTTGTTGCGACCTCTCCATTAGGGGTTCGTCCTCCTTCCTAAGTCCCTTTCTCTACCCCCCCTAAGGCCTCTACCACCTTCGCTGTGCTAGTTTCTCCCCTCGCTAGCTTCCCAAATCTCCCTTCTAGTCCTCGGGTCTGCTGCTGCTACTGCAATAGCCCTCGACCTCCCTCTCCTATCCCTCCTCCAAACCTCACCTTACTCCCCCTTCCTTTCTCGACCTCGCCTCCTTCCCTTTACCCCTCAGTCTACCTCTCCTCCTCACTCGACCACCTTACTCTCCATCTAATTACCCTCGGGTCTGCTCCCCTTTACACCTTGACTGCTCCCAACCTGAGCTTTAGGGCTGCCCTTACAATGACAACCCTCCCCAACCTACTGCTGTTGTGCATTCCTCTTCATACCTATCCTTTAACCCTGCACACAAGCTACTAAACACTTCATAAAATTGGTTAACAAGGTAACATTTCAGTGGTTTGGATAAAGGACTAGTTTGTACTTTGTTAGGCTTGGAAACATTGTGGCAATGTCAGTGATTGTTTAGACTTTGTTGGTTGTTTGAGATTAGGAAAAATTGTAATGCAGTCTGTACCAACACATGAACACTCAATCACAACCCTACTAAACATACATGAAACTTTGTTCCATATATTTGTTGGTTAGTATTTACTGCTGTTCACACTTAGTATAGCAATTGCAAAGTTGGATTTAATAAAGAAACACATATTTCAATGTTGATTAGCTACTGCTGGCCTAAATGCCGATTTGTGACTGATACATAGTAAGTTCATACTTTATCTATGATATACCCGTTGTTCATTAATAGTTCATGGTGTATGAATGCTCGTAATTTGGATAATATTTGTGTGTCACTCTTGTTATATGATACATGCATTATCTAGGGCTAAAACTGGTTATTTGAAGCAGATGTGCAAATACCCTTACATAATTCATATTCATTTTCATAGTACATCTGCTCCACTCCTTGATTGACTCAATTAGGCACTGGTCACTGACTTCCACATTTGCAAGATATATTTGTGTCTAAGTGTCTTTTGCAGGGTTACATAGGGCTCTCCCCTAGGAGGTTTCGACTTCCGAAGAAGTTTGGAGAAGTGACTAAGGTGACAATGGTAACTTTCTCCAAATATGCTTGCCGGTGGCTTGGGTTGCCATTCCATCCGATAGTAGGGACCATCTAACACAATTACTTCGCATGTAAACAGAGTAAGGAGACTCATTAATAATCATTGTGTTGTGTATTTGGTTATATTATATTAGGAGGTTTCTCCCTGCGAAGTGGCAATCTTGATATTCCTCACTTCTTCACATAATATAAGTGTGGCATCATGGTATTTAATGTTTATTATGTTTTGTAATTTATATCATAGCATTTGGTATTAGAGCAATAAATTCATCATATCTAAAGATTCCGAGATCCAATTTCAGTGAGATTGGATTCGTTTGAAAGAAAACATTTGACGATGTAGGGTAAAATTAAAACAAGTGCACTTTATCTCATAAAGTCACTTTATAAAATTAAAATAAGGGAATACTATATAAAAAGTCCCATTACATAAGAGTCACTTTACAAAGTAAATTAGCCTAGCTAATGCTTGGTCACTTCCGCATACAAGACAAACACATGTTGAGTGCCTCTAGAGCTAAAACTCTAACAGTCCCTCTTAGCGAGGGAGGTACTCACTGCGATCATCAATAGGTCCTGTCTTCAAATCCATCACACTGTTTGCTCTAGGAGCTCCCTCTAAACTTGGAACCAACGCTACTACCTGCACTGAACTCGAATTTGAAGATAACCTTCTGGCAGCTACCCTGAATCCTGAGCTCCTAGGAGAATCAATTCTCCACTCTTGAGTATTGGTTCGCTCATGCTCGCTGAGCCTCTTGCTAGTACTCAGAAGAGACTCCCTCTCTTCCATCGGAACGTGAGACTGTACCCTTGGCGCCACTGTAGCCTCAGGAGCCTCCTCCTCCTCGTCCGATTCATCAACTGTGGGTTGTGCATTGAACTTGTACAACTCGCTGAACCGATCACCAATCAACTATGGATCAATCAGTCCCGTTCTTTCTGAGTATATATAAACATGACCCAAATCATCTCTATCTGGAAAAATGTACACATGTCCCCTCCGAAACAATGTCGAATACCTTGCATCTTCCAAGGCTGAGACCAAGAGCAAGTTCACCCTTTTCCCTGGAAAAAAGAGGACCCCATCCCGATCAATGTATCCTCCATGACTGAGTTGGAATCTGACATTTCCAACTCCATGCACTACATGTGCCTGCCCCCCTTTTGACTGAACAAACTGGTCAGGAGTAGTCTCAGAAATGATACAGAATATATGCCATATTTCGGTCATATGACGTGAGGCTCCACTGTCAACATACCAAGTACCATTCTGAACTACTCCATTGCTATTGACAATAGAAATAAGGGAGAATAACGAGAACTCCTTCTTGAATCTTCTCGCAAAGTCCTCTTCTTCTGTTGTAACTGCAACAACCGTATCTTCTTCCTTCTTCTTCTTCTCAGGATATTGAGAAGCAAAGTGTCCATACTGGTTGCATGCAAGACATCGAACTTTGCTCAAGTCCTTTTTGGACTTCTTCTTGTTCTTAGCAGAAAGAGCAACATTCTCTTCATTAGCACCCTCCTTTTGTCCACTGCCTTGAGATCCCTCCTGGATCTCCTCCATGGGGGAAATCATCCCATAATTTGTTTTGATCTGGAAGTTTTTCTCGAGCAACCACACACTTCACAAAGACTTCCCATTCCTTAGTGAAGCCTTTCAAGGCTATCTTTACTAACTCAGAATCAGAAATGACTTCTCCAACTGCAGCTAGCTCATCTTTTATCTGGGCCACCCGGGTAAGAAAAGATGCTACACCCTCACCCTTGGCCATCTTGATTCCCTGCAATTTTCCTTGAGAGCCATTATCCGGTTCTCATTCTTAGCTTCATACAAGCCTTTCAATGTTGTCCACATATCATAAGCAGTCTTCTTCTCAACCACATGTGGAATAAGGTGGTCCCTTATACCATACATAATCAACCTTTGAGCTTTGACCTCTTTTACCTCATTCATATCCAAAGCAACGGAATCAGTTGCAGGAGGAGCTACCACAGTGCTAACTATGATCCATAGTCTGTTTTCCTTGAGAACAACAGTCATCCTGACTTTCCACTGCAAGTAGTTGGACATACCATCCAATTGATCCTTATATTTGATACAAGCAACCATCTTTGCTATCAACGAAAATAATAGACCACCAAAAGAACAACAGTTCACTCTTTTTCCACCACCTGCAAGTCACATCCAGATAAGGTCTTCCAATATATAAGTTGTTAAAAAACACAACAATAACCTTTTCCCAACAACTCAACAATCTTGCTGTACCCACAATCAACTGTAATCACAAAGTCTTAGCTCTGATACCATGTAGAAATATTGACAAAAATTTCAGACTTTTGTCAAACACTTAGTTTACCCATATTTTAGAATTAAAACTTGGAATCAATAAAAACACCTCTCATGCGTTTAAATCAATAACCCAACAAGCTGAAATACTGAAACTAAATCTGTAGCAGCGAAAAATCACATAAAAAACAACAGACTGATAAACCCATAAAACAACAGAAATTTGGTTAATGTGACCCTGGAAAAACCAGTCCAAGAGAAATTTTATTGCAATATTTATTAGGCATAAAATTAATTTACAACATTAAATGACTACTAGATTCCTTGATTTCCGTGGCCACCTTGATTTTTGTGCCCAACTGACAAAACAGACTGTACGAAATTGTATTGATTTCTGTGCCCATAATTTTTTCCTTCTTGAAAATCGTGCCCAAAATTTTCTCGAAATTCGTGCCACTGCTGTATTGTACAGACTGTATAGAACAATACAACTCGGTAGAAATAAATGCATTGGGAAATGTGCCCAACTCCTTGGGATTCGTGCCCACTTGAGAAAAAAATTCTCTTAGGGATTTGTGCACACTTGAGAAAAAACAGCTCCCTCTCTCTCTGAAAATAACCCAGCCAAAAAAATGCTCACTCTTGGAAATGCTTTCCTTCAACTTGTCTTGCACACTACCCTAGGCTCTCTCTTATAACTTGAGAGTGACTTTTCACCTTCTCCATTCCCTAAATCCAAAGGCCAAGATTAAATCTTGCCTTTTCAAGATCAAGGGTTGAGAAACTTTCCACCCAAAAGCGGTTACATTTAATTGTAATAAAGTCACCTTTTACTTTATGAAACAAGTGCACTTTATCTCATAAAGTCACTTTATAAAATTAAAACAAGGGAATACTTTATAAAAAGTCCCATTACATAAGAGTCACTTTAAACTTTATAAAACAACATTACAAAGTAAATTAGCCTAGCTAATGCATGGTCACTTCTGCATACAAGACAAAAACATGCGGAGTGCCTCCAGAGCTAAATCTCTAACACTTAAAGGAAATAGTCGGAGGTGTTAGAGGTCCATATTTCAGGGCATTTATGAAATTCAAAGAGATACAGTTTGTACAAGTTTGCGCTCTTTCTCTCTCCAAAAACAATAGGGTTCTGGGCCTAGCCCCATGTTGGAAAATCCACACTGAGTGAGACCATTTGCATTCAAAAGCGAATACTTCAGGCAATTATAGGTCGAATTTTATTGAAACAAGAGTAGAAATTACAAAGGTATAACAACTACAACGTTGGCTTGGAGACCAACCCCCACAGAAAGGTCTACAATACGGTAGCTGAATTTGGCCGAATTGCCTCTCTCCCTGTAAGGAAATTTGGTGGAATGTTCATGTCAATTCTGATTTGATTCAGTTAAAGGGACCATTCACAGAATCTAAATCCAAATCCTAATTGGAATAAGTGAGAATTAGCTGTGCAATTCAATGAGATATATACTCTTGTATTGAATTCGAGTTCAATACAATTTTTTTCGAATTGCATCAAATCTGAATTTTAATACATGTGGTAATTATGGTCTAAAATATCAGATCAACAAAAATACTAACATATCTTTTGATTGGTAAATTCAAGTAGATGATTCTAAGGGAAATAATTATTAGGAAATATAGGAAAATATTGTTCAAAATTTCATTTCAATTGCACATATGTCGGGGAGATATCAAGGTTTTAGGTTTCAGATACAAAACTAACTCAGATAAATTGATACATTCATTGTAAGTTAGCACCTTATATTTTTTCTCTCTTTTTAGTCTATGATTGGACTACCATGGATGCTAGGTCAGGGAACACTTACCAAATGTGTTGCCATTAAATATGATGCTACAATGTGAAAATAACCGGAAGACCAAGGAAGAAATGAGTCCTTACAGCTTACAAGAGTTCATGAAAGTAGCAGTAGCAAGTGCAACTATATATTGTGAATCCCTAGAGAAAATGATCTCTCAAGAATTTAGTATAAGAATAGATGGATTTATGAACAAGATCTCTTAGGACATTAATTCACTAAGAAATAGCATTTCTCAGCTCCAACTGAACCAACAAAAAAAACTACCAATTTTACAGGATTATAGACCTCATGTAGAGCTACTGATCACTTCATGGCTACATAAGGAAATCACTCTCCAGAAGTAGACATAAACAACTCAGTCAATTCCCAACTTGGGTGAGGCAAATGTAGCAATATTTCTTGTTGTGTCAAACTCCATCAAAGCATAAGGCAACATTTTTGCCACTTCATATGGAGATAGAACCATACCAGCACTAGTGGATAACCAAGAGTCTTATACACTTGGCTCAACTTTGTGAGTGACATCTTATCTTAGTATGATAATTTTAGGGAGCGAAGCCATTTTAGTTAGCTGTCTAGGGTTTAGTAACGGAATCAGTGTAATCAGACTTGTCGAGTCTGTACGCGTCTACACTATGATGAGTACTTGGCTGAAACTCGCCTGGTATACTTGCCACTTGTTGTACTCGCCTCTTACTCCCCATACTCGTTGTACTCGCTAGACTTGCGAGTTCAACCCAACTCACGCTAAAAGAAAAATTTCACACATGTGAGGCTTATCAACACCGAATTTAAGTGTTTGAGGGATTAGAAGCCTTTAAGAAGGCATTTATCCCCTCATTTGCTCATTCTATGATTCCATTTCACCGCTCTCTCATACGATTTCATTGATGTGTGCTCTCACTATGAGGAGGTGAGCTCATCTTCATCTAGGAGGGTGATTGAAGGAGGCTTCAACATCAAGATTCGATAGTGATCATTGGCTAGTTTGTGAAGAAGATGAAGGAGGTTGTTGTCTGGAGTTTGAAGGAGGTTTAAGAGGATTTTTAAGTTTTAACATTATTTTTTGTATTTAAATTTTTAATGTCTATAGGTTGCCATCAGGGATGGAATTTGACGGGTAAATGCCCGTCATGGGTCAATTTATCCGTCAAATACAGTTAAGATTTTATCGAGACCGTCAAAATCTGGCTTAGAATACGGAAAACGTTTCAGATTTTGATTGTTACCGGCAATTTTGACGAGTGTCCGCCATTTGAAATTCCAATCTTGGTTGCCATCCCAACCTACAGGCCTGCAGGTTCAATCATAGCCTATAGGCCTATAGGTTGGGATGGTATCCTTTAGGCATGTTATAACACAACTTGTAGTTGCCCCCAAAAAGTTATCATATCTAGGATGGTAGAGGAGACAAACAACTAAAGAGGTGACCTTAGAGGATCTTGATCCTCAGATGTGGATCGATTGTCACTTCAATCAGGATTCTCTTCACTTTAAGCCAAATAACTGTATGGCTAAAGCGAAGATCCTGGCCTAACCTTTTGGGAAAGATCAGAAGACAATATACTCAAATAAGCATTGAAGTGGAAGATAGAGATATCTTGACTATTAAACCCTAGATCAAATGGATAGCTAAGGAGAGAGGCTTAAAGGATTGGTGAATGATCAAAGATATGAGATGTAATCCAAATTAATTATTTCTCAATAGCCTAATGATTTACAATGATCTGGGTTGAGAGTGATAGGTGAAAATGACTAAATCACTACCCTGGGGGGATTTGAAGTAGAAAATTGGAAAATGACCAAGATAATAATTTAGTTGGCAATTTGGGATTCCAGATGATAGATGAGTCAATGAAAGACAAAACTCAAGCAAAAGGTAGTGATAGAACCAGTGAAAAAGCTAGAAACCCAGGAAAGTACAAACCTACTAGATAGACTAGTGCTTTCGATTTGGGAAATGAGGTCCTCAATGATGACGCCTAAGGGGCGTCCTTGTGCCTAAGGGGACAAGGAACAATACCCAGTTTGGCTTCGGTGAATTTTGGGGCGATGGGACTAGGAGATTTTTTATAAATTTTTACTTGGGGTTTCAATTAATTTTAATAGGAAGCAGACAATGGAATAGAGAGAAAGACGAGAAAAAGATGTTGAACTCACTTGGAACCTGAGAGATGCAAAGACTCTTGATGCTTTTCCCCTAGCGTTTCCCAATTGGATGTAGATTCTTGATGCTTGGACTTGCTATCAATTCGCCCAAGTGCGCCTTCCTGAAACCAAATAACACAAAATCAATTTGATTCACAAGAAAACAATTTTCAAACAAAGAAATACAAAGAGAGATAGTGACTAGAATGACAAATGCATAAATCAAAGATCCCTCTACTATTGTGCTCTCCACCAAGTTGCCCTTCTCAGCAAGCAAGTGAAAAAAACACAACGATTTTGCCAAAAGATACACAAGATCCACTTCCAATGTCGAAGAGAAACAATTGGAATAAAAAATCCCAAACTCTACTCCAAGATCACAAGATTTTGCTCAACAATGTTTTTTCTATTATCTCTTCGATCCAAGAGCCAAAGTCCCATTACAATGAGGGGTCTCCTTTCTTAAATAGTTTTGAGATAGACCAAATCCCTAACCAACTTTTAAATTGATGGTTGAAATTAAAACATGATATACTGACAATGAATGGTGGAGACTTAATCTCACACTCGATACATAGATCACTAGACTAATGAGGGGGGCAACTTTGCCTCATAGCGCCCAAGTAAATATAAAATATTGATATAACATGATAATACATCAAAAAGGGGTCACCTAGGGACTAAATGTGCTTCCTAGGGACATACCAACATCTTTCCACAAGGTACACGATATAACATGATACATCATCAACTAGAAGTGCACCCTCCTTTAGGAAGTGTGAATTGCCTAAGGAAAAATCGAAGTGTGGAGCCCAATGATGAAGAACCCATGTGGAAAATTTGTTTGGAGAACCTATGGAGCCATAAGAACATTCCCAAGTCACATCTCTACCATTAATTTACTGATTGTTTCACTTGCTAAGCCATGGTCACTTTGATAATTTGTAATTACACTGCTGAAATACTTTGTAAATATTCAAAATGCTTATAACATCATCTTCCTAGACCCAAATCACTGAAATAAATGCTCGAATGATCTCATAAGTGTCAATTCTATTAGTGGTGACTACTTGTATACCATGGAGCAACCTATGATACCATCTTTAAAGCATTTCCATCATTTATAATTAAGATTGGCCCATTGTTTTTATAAAAATAATTGTGATGAACCAATTTCCATGAACTGAAGGGTGGAAACATCTATCTGGCCTCCAAAGGCACCAAACCACTTCAATCAAATAAAAATAGTCACATTCACTTACAGCCCCTGCCTGTTGACCAAGTCCAAGAGTTTGACTAGGTCAAAACTGACAAAATATGGTGACCGAGCCAAAATATGATTGTCTCAGCATGCATAAGGTATCAATGATGCTTTACAAATTATATTAGTAGCAGACTTAATTCATTAGCAGTACATAGCAATGGTAATCAACAATGCAAAACATATAACATGGACTTAAATTGAAATAGTTGCATAGTAACATTGAAGCCCTAACCATCTGCTCACTTTCACATTCACTCCCTTGTACAATATAGATCGTCTCTTGCTACCTTAGGTGAGATGGAACTAAACATACTCTGGAGCCATAAGAACAATCCCAAGTCACATCTCTACCATTAATTTACCGATTGTTTCACTCGCTCGACGCTAAGCCATGGTCACTTTGATCATTTGTAATGAAACTGCTGAAATACTTTGTAAATACTCAAAATGCTCATAACATCATCTTCCTTTGCCCAAATCACTGAAATAAATGCTCGAATGATCTCAGAAGTGTAAAATCTATTAGTGGTGACTACTTGTATACCATGGGGCAACCTATGATACCATTTGTAAAGCATTTCCACCATTTATAATTAAGATTGGCCCATTGTTTTTATAAAAATAATTGTGATGAACCAATTTCCATGAACTGAAGGGTGGAAACATCTATCTGGTCTCCAAAGGCACCAAACCACTTCAATCAAATAAAAATAGTCACATTCGCTTACAGCCCCTGCATGTTGACCAAGTCCAAGAGTTTGACTAGGTCAAAACTGACAAAATATGGTGACTGAGCCAAAATACGATTGTCTCAGCATGCATAAGGTATCAATGATGCTTTACAAATTATATTAGTAGCAGACTTAATTCATTAGCAGTACATAGCAATGGTGATCAACAGTGAAAAACATATAACATGGAATTAAATTGAAATAGTTGCACAGTAACAGTGAAGCCCTAACCATATGCTCACTTTCACATTCACTCCCTTGTACAACATAGATCATCTCTTGCTACCTTAGGTGAGATGGAACTAAACATGCTCGGTCAAGTGGGGATTTGACCTATAGGACTAACTTTGAGATCTCTTAGAGAGCATGGGAAACATGTGATTAAAGTGACGTGTGATAGAAGAACACTAAGGAATGGAGGTGTCTCACAGATGGATAGAGTGCTTAGAAGGCCTCCATTAGACTCTAACAAGTATCTTTGCTTGCCATTCATTGCAAAACTTTATGCAATTACTTGTTGTTCATCACAAGTCTTGACTTTCGTTAGGTTTTTGATTAACCTTTGATTTCTTCAATTTGTGTTGAGAAACACAACCATTTGCGAATTTTTCATCTGTGTTGAGAAACACAACCAATTGCGGCTTTCTTTATTTGTGTTGAAAAACACAACCATTTGCGGCTTTTTCATTTCATTTCGTCGCCTGACATTTTGGCCTTTTGCATTCTTTTAGATATAGCATTTATGTGAGTCGATGCTTTGATTTCATAAGATGAGGAGTACTTGCTTCGAGGACTAAGGGAAACATTTCTAGTGACTAAGCTTACCAACTTGATTGCACTCAAACATCCTAAGCTACAAGATGAAAGAGATCAACAGGGTTGAAAGCATAGCCACACAATCCAAAGCCAAGACACAAATAAACATGGGGTCTATCTAAGCATATAGGTCACAATGGGGGAAAGTATTCGATCTCCCAAATCTAGGCCCAAAGACAAAGGGTTTGATTTTGCAACTTGGAGAAAACAGATGGATTGAGAGACAAGTGAAGGTGGTGCAAAAATAAGATGGGAGATGATTTAGATAGTACAAAGGGTAACACTACTCTTGAGCATATTTTAAAGACTTAACACTAAAACCATTTAACCAATTTCAATTGTTGGTCCAAGCAAAACCAAAAGATACAAAATCACCATTGCTACAACCGATTATGATAAATCACATATACTAAGATAATTATGAAAAACAATAGAAACAAACCTTTTTCCATAAACCTGCTTACACTCCAAAGCCAAGACACAAATAAACATGGGGTCTATCTATGCATATATGTCATAGTGGGGGAAAGTATTCGATCTCCTAAATCTAGGCCCAAAGACAAAGGGTTTGATTTTGCAACTTGGAGCAAACAGATGGATGGAAAGACAAGTGAAGGTGGCGCCAACAATAGATGGGAGATGATTTAGATAGTACAAAGGGTAACACTACTCTTGAGAATATTTTTAAGACTTAACACTAAAACCATTTAACCAATTTCAATTGTTGGCCCAAGCAAAACCAAAAGATACAAAATCACCACTGCTACAACCGATTATGATAAATCACATATACTAAGATAATCATGAAAAACAATAGAAACAAACCTTTTGCCATAAACCTGCTCAATCATGCCTGCATTTGGATCTGCAATACCTATGACAGTCTGGAAGGCAGGGGAGATATATCAGCTGGCTACTCTGATAAGTCCCTCCTAATGTCCCTCCGAGATCATGAAGAGTGCTCGAAAGTGACAAGGGAACTCTGATAACATTGCTCCAAGTAGTCTAGCTGCCTCTGTATGTACTCTGTCCATGATCATCAATGTGGCACTGGATGCTCAACTCATGTAAAGGATTGGATTTGGCATGGGATAATTGGTCTGAGACTGATAGTAGTCCAGCTACTATAAATGTGATAACATTTGGCTTCAACTGGGACAAATTCTCTAAAGGAGAGAGTGCTTGAGAACCTCAGAATCTCTGGCCTATAACACTCCTCAGATCATCCAATGACATGCACCTGGGACTTTTACATCATGATCAACAATATACCTCTTCCTACACAGATGCAAACACTATACCAATCTTAGAGACTGGTCATCACTAGACCACATATATAGAAAATCATGCTAAAAATAAAAGTACTAAAAATGAAATTACTAAAAGTGAATTTCTAATCTAGAATTGAAATGAAAGACTCATTTTATTAGTTGAAAGGAAAGACAAACACACAAGCACATAAACAAAACCGAAAGAAAAGAAAAGGAACTCAAAGATTGAACACAAGGAAAGGAAAAGGGAACCCAAACCTACTGCTCTAATGAGCTTATTCACTTTTAACTACCCTACTCTAGCCAGTCAGACAAGTGCTAAGTAAAATCATAAATCCAATGTAGCCACTCGCTAAAATAATCAATTTGTCTTTCTTTGTAGTTGAGGATAAAACAAGTCAAAGATGGTTTAGAAGTAATGCGAATGAAAGTTAAAGCCACTTTAACTTGTCGCTTGAGTATCAAATAAAGATTAGAACAATCACAGATGAGATGAAGCCAAATTTGAAATTGATTTTTACAATCTTCTTCCATCCAGATGTCAATGGGATTAGCATAGCACAAATTATTTTTTAAGAATGATGGAAGAGAAAGATATGACGCTTGATTCATCCTTGTTAGGCTCTTGTTGTTTTCCTCGTCTACTAGGCTAGCAAACCCAACTCTTCATGAGATATGGGATATTTGTTAATGAAATCATCAAGGTCAACACTAACCTCCCAAAGATGAGACTTGCTAGGGTTATTCACATTCAAGCATTGAACCAACTCATCATGATCAAAGATTGAATGAGGAATATTATTAACAATAGTTAAACATTGATTCCAATTTGATTGTTTTACCAAGGAATGCTCTTGATCAGGTTGATTCTCGGTTTCATCCTCCTCATGAGATGGCTCTCCATTTGATTTATCATTAAACTCACATGGGGATGGGTGACTATTTCCAATCATTTGATCAGGGAAAATAATCACTATTAATAGTAAATCTATATTTGAAGTAATACTAGTGTATGTGCGCAAGGTATGTAGGCATAGCCGACACATGCATAGCTCATGTGTGTACTAATGATAAGAAATCACATCCTCGAATGCAAATTTCTTGTATGCTCTCGAGTCTTATCAAAGCATGCAAGACAACAATCAATAATCACATCTAACAATCTTGCTAACTAGTTCACAACAATATAATTTGAACTACACAACATACTGAGATCATCACACATGAATAAAGCAAGAGTTTTAACACACACTAGTAGCCAAGTTGTTATAGCTAACTTTGACAACATTAAAAAATACTCCAAACCATCCTTCCTCCTTAACCTACTTCCATCTTCCACATCTTATCCTTTCCCCTGTTGGAATATGTTAGAGTGTCAACTATATTGATGTAACCCTAGATAGAACACCTAAGCAAAAGTGTTGACTACATCGACCATGCTTCCTTAACAGGCGATCGATATTCGTCATCACACAACTTTCAGAGGATAAATGATGGGCAATACCTACACCTCATGATAAAACGAGGATCAACACCCTACATTGGCATACTATTTCACTATTATTGTCCTTAGAGCTATCTCATCGAATAACCAATTTGGGCAAGTGTGCTTTTTGTTATTGCACAAACTAGCATGTTGTAGTTAAAGCCCCAAAGATTGCTGCTAGTCCACGGTAACCTAAGAGGTCTTACCCATTGTCACCACGACAAATGCCTCCACACTTTTGGTTGGCTCTTCTCCAACTTGAGGGGGCGACCCTAGATATGATTACTATGCTATGCCAATCAGGGCACAAGGTGATTTGGAAGAGTTAGCCTTAGCAAAACGAGGGTTTGGAAATTTTTAGGGTTTTTATAATAAGTAATGGAAAGACCAAAGATCGTTGCCAATATACATTTAGGGCAATGGAGTTAAGGTGAATTGAATGGCAAGTGAGGCCAAGAAGAATCTCCTTTAAGAATTGGTCTATTTGCTTTAGAGATTAAGAATTAGGACTAGGAAACAAGTCACATCACCACTGAGGATAACAATGGAGTTCAAGGTCTACAAGAAGGAGCTCTAACGAGGGAAAGTCTTGAACTCCCAAGATCAACTATGTAGAAAGTAAGTAGCTTGAAATACTTGCCAAGGGAGCCAAATTTATGTGAGACAAGGTCCAAAATGCTTACCCAAACCATGAAAGGAGAATGTGTAAGCCAAGAACTCAAGACACCCTCCTTCCAAGAGTTATTACAGCTATTCAATTGGATCAATTTTTGAGAGATTTGTAATGCCTTAAACATTCCACTATCAATCCTTTAAGCATCAACACAGAACAAGAATAAGAGACTTCAAACATTGACAACATTAGATCCACATAGAAAGAACCCTTAAACCATAAGTTGCACAAAATAAAGATATATCGTTGAATCTCCAAGAGAGAGAGAACTCTCAGAGTTCAACCATGAAAATGAAATGAGGAAGTGCCTCTCTATTTATAGGATGTTTTAGTAAAACTTACCTTATGTGATGGTCAATTAGTTATTAGACTTGGGTTTTAATATCGTCACTTATGACTTTAGTTTATTTTATCTTTTTATGCTTAAGTTGTTTTATTTCTTTTATCGATCTACCCCATGTTCAAAAAGTGGATTGGCACGGCCTCATTGTAAACCTTTATAAGAAAGATGTCACTTTCTCAGTATTACACAATATATTTTGATAGCTCTTTCAAGCTAATACTTGGTCTCTTTATGTGTTTGATTTCTGTGTGTTAAAGCTCAGTTAGAGTTTCAATGACGTAGAGAGCGTGAAGACCTAGGGAATGTTGTTGACAGAGATAGATTGAGGGATCACTAGCATAACGCACCAGAAAGTCGAAACTTGAAAGGATTTCACCGGAATTTAGGTGTTGTTTTGATTTTTTTTAAAAATTTTTGTAGCAAGGTCATTTTTTTTGAAACCCCGCTGCTTGAGGATCCACATGGAGAAATTTTTTTAGAGGCAACAATACAATGACATATGGATCCAACAAAGCAATTATGATTGCAGCCATTAGGATCTTATGAATTACACGATTGCTGTATAGATCAGTTAAGTGCAGCCGTCGTATAGATCAATTAATTGCAACAATCTTATAGATCGATTAATTGCAATCGCCATTTACTGTACATAACCACCAAGAACAACCATCGTATGATTGTACATAATTTTGTTGTACGGATCGTGTGATTTCAGTTGACAATTGTACATTTTTTCTCAGCCACAAGCCGTACACATTCGCCAATTGATTGTACAGATCACAACCAAGAAATCAATTTCGAGGCCGTATGACTATATAGATGTTATTCTCAGCCAAATTTTGATTGTACAATTGTTTGATAGTGAAATTGTGTTTTTTTACGAAGAAATTAATTATTTTGGAGCTGGTTTGAAGCTGATCCGACTACCTTTGTGTTATTTGAGAGCAGATCTACCGAGATTTGTTGGTTTTTCAGTTGTTTGATTACAGATCGGGGGTTTACGAGGCTATTTATGAGTGGATTTGCCTAGATCTGCATTTTTTTGGGTCGATTAAGGGCGGATTACAGATTTATCAGAAATCTGCGAGTTGACTAGCGATACGTGGTTGCTACAGTGATCTACAACTAGTATACAAGGGTTTTGTAGGTATTTTATTGCATTCTTATTTTGTTTCATTTTTTTAGCACATTTGTGACATTTTAGTGTGGTTTCTTTGCCCAACATCATGTTGGAAGTGAGCCAGAGGTTCTCTGGAAAGAGTTACAATGCATGGAATCAATGTATGTTGGCCATCTTTGAGTATAGGTGCTTGAGTAACATTGCCTTTGGTAAGGAAACTCGCCCCACGGTTGTGGGTAAGGATTGGGACAAAGTTGATGAAAGAGACAGAGAAGCCGTAATGTTGCTCAAGTTGTCCATGACAGATGCTATGCTTCTTGAGATCTAGATCGAGAAGAATTCAACAACCATTTGGAAATAGTTGAAAGATCTGCATGAGACCTCGGATAAGGGTAGAGCCTTCTTTTTGAAGAACATGTTGTTCTTGATCATGACGGATGAGAGTGCCTCTCATTACAGGAGCCCTTACTCAAGATCAAGGATATCTTAGAAGCGCTAGCTTCCGTTGAGTGTTAGATGGAAGAAGAAGACTTGGTGGCTGTGTTGCATGGGTACCCGTATCGGGGGGTCGGGTACACGAACCAGTACCGGGTACTTGGGTACTTCAATGGTACGTCCCCAGCTGTACCCAAATCCAATCTCACATATCTAGTACTTCATGTATGAAAATAGGGTACTCGCATGGATTTTGGTACGCCGTACCACATGTTTGGGTAAGTGGCCGGTACAGTCGTTGGACAATTTATCTTAGCTCGTTGTTTGGGATGAGTCCATTTGCAAAGTTTGAACTTTGAAGTTCAAAATTTTAAAAATTAAATAATAAAACACTAAAACACATGTTATGTGGGCCCTTGCCCCTTACCTAAACCAACGCAACACTGCATTTCTTACTGCTAGTGCACTGTGCTCACTACTCCAGCGATGACGTGACAGAGGACCTTAGTGATGCTAATGACATTGATCCTAAGGCTGCTGATAACATGGCTTGAAGACGCCAAATCAACTATCTTGTTCATGTTCAATGTTTACTGTTTTGAACTTTCTTTTTCATGTCTAAAAATACCTTTAGGCAAATTTTGGATGTAGTATGGCAATGAAGTTTGAACTCATGGTGTCATGGACATATAATATTTTATGTTGTTAATTATATTAATATAAATTCAGTCTTCCAAGTTCTAGTTGATATCTACTATGAGTCTGTCATATGATTTATCAAATTTATTATTTTATGTTTCAAATTTTCAATGCGAATGTTCATATGAATCATTGAATTTAGAAATATCAAATATGCATGTATGATGTGAGTGTGAAATGTTTTATTTTTATGAATTTTAACACACGCACTCACGCACACACACATATACATACATACATACATACATATATATATATATACACACAGTACCCCCGACGTACCCAAGTACCCTGTTTCAAAAAGTGGTGTCCCCGTCGCCGTACCAGTACCTGTCCCCGTACCCACGTTTCTTGGCAACTCAGCTTGGTGGTAATCAGGGATCAAGATTGAAGGGCTGGTCTTAATTTCATATAGAAGGTTATATATTCATGCAGCCCTTCATTGATGAAGGGCTTTCAAAAAAATCACATTTCAAATGACAGTAATAAATTCATTGTACATTTCATTAATTAAAAACAAAAAAAATAAATTGCAAAATGGGATTTGTCATTTTAATGGGATTTGTAAAATTGCACAAGTGAATGTATATCCCTGCCTACATTGTGTTCAATCTATTTGACCAGAGCTTCGAGCAATGATTCCTTACATTGAAGCTATTCGCGATGATCTACCTTCTAGCTTTGACCTTATGGCTACTTCTATTATTATCTATCCTATCTATGATCTTAAAAAGGTTAATTGTAGATAAACAAGCTATTGTAAACCTCGCCCTATTGAACCAACCGCCCTCGCAGACAACATCATTTGTACGCTGCTTTGTCGACTGATACCAGCTAGCAGCAAATAGAACTCGGCAGCTAGCAGTAAATAGAACCCGGCCAACAACACACCTTTTTAGACAACATTATCTGTATGCTCTGTCTAGTATATCCCTGCCTACATTGTGTTCAATCTATTTGATTGGGGAATAAGTCTATAATTGCTCAGACGCTTTAAGGTTTATAATAAAAAAGGAAGCCGGATAGTACAATCTATGGCTATAAATTTGGAAGTATGGATTGAGGGCGAAAAAACGTGCTCACTTAAGAGACCATTCTTGATGGCGTTGAAGGAATTCAAAACAAGAGGCAGCCTATGCTAGAACTCCGAAGCTTCAGTCATAAAATAAAATCTATAGGGGAAGCAGAAGCAACCAAAGCTGAATGTTTTGAGATTACTGAGAAATTGATAAACTATAAAAAAGATGCAGACCTGAAGAATAAACAATGGAGGTTTTTGCACAGTCACCATCTGAAAGTTTCATAGGCCCAATTCAGAGAATTATCCTTTGACAAATATAAAACTAAAGTCTTCAAAAAGTAATAGGTTGTCAACTAATTAACTTGTGCTTGAATGCATGCACATCTTCGCCTTACAGTAACAGGAAAGGCAAATTTATATAAAATTACCTTGGCTGCCGGAGTTAGCCAATGAATCTAACGAGTTCTTCCTCAGCCGTTCATTGTGTCCCGCCAACCTTCTCCTACGACTTCTCTTTGCGTCGTCAAATTCTGCTATGCCATGGAATCTAGATAGGCACCACAACACCCAATTATTCATGTGTATTATCAAATTATATACTTAATATGTATGGATCCATGTTGACCTACTCAGAAAAAAAAACAGTGAGGTGCAACCGTCTCCTGGTTAGTTACATGCTACACTGTTGACAGAAGCGTTGCTCGGTACCAAGAACAATGACTTTGGGGGCTTTGGAATGCATTTCACAAACTTTATGTCTCTTGTGATATTCTTTTGCATTTGCAATTGCCAACACTACGTTGCATCCTTCCACTTGACAACGGGCAGGTTGCACGGTCGAAGCCGGCAAAGCCCTCAGCTTCTTATAAACGCAATCACCAGCAACTGGATTAATTACCTTAGCTGAATTCGCAGCATCTCCAAAATGCTGCCGCTTTCCTAGCTTAAGGCACGTTAAGGAATCCCCTTGAACATCCTTGATGACATTAATGTTATCTCTCATGGGACCTTCATTAGCACTCTGATAATTGTCATTCCTCCCAAGTCCCACCCAAGCCAACTACCACCATATTTCTTTGACCAGAATGGCTATACTCGGAACCCCCAAGAAAATTACCACCATTTGCAACCCCTTTTACAAGCCAACCCTTCAATAATCCATTGCCTTCGCTTTTCACAGAACCCTCAGCCAAAGGATTCTGATGAATCTTGACATCCAGAGGAAACTGTGCCTTATGATTGCCTGAAAAACTCCCGTCATTGATGACTTCAGTAAAATTACCAGCAGCCATGAGAGGCTCAGACAGGGGCGAGGACTCATGAACCATGTTCGTCCCACGGAATAACTCCTTCCCAATATTATAACCCTCTTCTGAACAAACCCATTCAGCCATGGGTAATCTCTCATACCTATCCCCGACCGTACTGGTAAAGCCCTGTGCAACCTTCCCAGTCCCAAGGACTCTTTAAATGCCAATCCTGCATCTTAGAGGGCCAACAATGATCATGGCTGCTGCTGCTGTTGTTACCACCATGATTTGCCATGGAATTTGAGTCCATATCCTTAAAAATGACTTCTTCTTCACAAGATCAATACTAATCCAAGGAAAAATATAGATACACTTTCAGGCTCTTTTCACATGATGAATATTACCAAATCTAGGGATCCCATATTTGCTTCGATTTCCAAATCCGGGATGATTAAAATACTAACCTTGTTGTCTGAACAAAACTTCCATAAGAGCAATACTCCCCAGAGCCTCGTCCAACAGACCCGCATCAGAGAGCCCCTGAATCAAACTTCCATAAGAGCAATACTCCCCAGATCCTCATCCAACAGACCCGCCTCGTCCACCAGACCCGCATCAGAGAGCCCGTGAATCAAACTGATGTAGGTAAAAACATCTGGGGCCATCCTCTTCTCAACCATGAGAATCTGCATTTCTATGTAAAAATCAAGCTCGCCCATTTTACAGAGCCCATCAATCAAAGAAATGTAGATGACAACATCGAGCTCGCAAACTATGGCCACCATCTCGTTCACAAGAACAACTACTTCAGTAAATCTACCTTGCTGACAGAGCCGTCCAGGGATTTAATTGACAATGCCCCACCCGATCGGATTGGATCTTCTCATTTAATATGGTATGAAATATCTTGGACGCTGGTACAGGTCGAAATCACAAAAATTGATGATGGGCAATTTTTATCTTAGCCCTTCTAATGTAATTTTAATTTAAAATCTCCATTTTTTATTAAAATGACAAAAATTAAAAACCCCATTTTAAATGACGTGCAAATTTTAAATTCCCCTTCACTGACGGCCTAAGAGCCCTTTGACGGGCATTGACGGCTTGAATTTTGATCCCTGGTGGTAATCACGTTGAAAAGATTACCACATGCTTATGAGCACTTTATTGAGACTCTGAACATTACTTCTATGGAAGTTGACCTGAAGTTCGACGAGCTTTGTAACGAGCTCTTACAACAAGACAGATGGAAGACAGTTCGAAAGTAGTAGTACGACAGAGAGTTCAAAACAGGTCTTTGGTGCCAACTTCAAGGGAAAAGGTAAACGGGGCAAGAAGAAAGGACAGAGAAACAAAGAGGATTCTAGAAAGAGTCAGAAGAGCATCACTTGCCACTACTGTGGCAAGATTGGCCATATGAAGAAGTTTTGCAGAAAGAGGCTGGCTGACAAGAAATCCAACCAGGGAGGGCCTTAGTAAAAGCCTCATGCCGTAGAGCATAAAGAGGAGAAAGAGTTAGCCTTCTATGCCTTCATGTCTAAGCATCCCATAGCTAACCCAGAGCATCTGCTTGGTACATCGACTCAAGTCCATCTCGCCATTTCACCAACAAGCAAGATTGATTCACGGAGTAAACTCCCAATGTTTCCAAAGACTTGGTGATTTTCGGTGGTGGTGAAGAGTACAGTCATTGGGAAAGGAAATGTTAAGATTTACTTTAGAGGGAACATAATTGTTTTCCTCAATGTGTTTTATGTGCCAAGAATGGAGCTTAATCAGCTCTCTATTAGTCGGATTATGAGGCATTGTCTGTAGTTTTTTGTCAGCTTTAGCAATCACAAATGCGAAATAGTTAACAATGAGAACTAGCAGACCATTACGCAAGGTGTGGAGGACCATGGACTATTTTGACTAGTCAACAATGGACAAATTAAGGAGCATGCCTTAGTTGTTAAGAGTGAATTAGACATCAATACACTTCGACATTAGTGGCAAGGGCATCTCACCTCACATATATCTCTTAGTTGGATCAAGAGAATCTGATAGATGGACTTCCTGATATCCAGAAGAAGATTTAGGGAGTGTATGGACCTTTTCAGGAAGGGAAGCAACACAAGACACCATTTGATGTAGTAAAGGCTTGTAGAGCTAGCAAATTCCTTCTACTAGTTCATGCAGACATTTGTTGACCAATGAATATGACATCAATCATCGATGCTAGGTTTTTCTATTATTTGTTGATGACTATAGTAGAAGAATGTGGGTGTCTTTTCTGAAGTTAAAATTCGAAGTATTTGCTGAGTTTCAAGTTTTCAAAGCATTAGTGGAATAAGAGTCTGGTTGTCCAATGACCACTCTTATATTTGATAATGGAGGCGAATTTTCCTCCAAAGTATTTTAAAGTTGTCGTGCTAAACATGGGATACAAAGACAATACACCACACCCTATACTCCATAGAAAAATGGAGTGGTTGAGAGACAAAACTGCACAGTCACATAAATGGCCAGATGTATGATGTAAAACATGTATGTTCCTAGCAGATTTTGGGTTGAAGTAGTATTCATAGTAGTATATTTGTTGAATAGATCTCTCATGATGGCGGTGAGGGATAACACTGCTAAGGAAGGATGGTATGGGAGGAAGCCCAGAGTGAACCATCTTAAGGTTTTTGGTTCCACTGCATATGCCTAGATTCCAGATGAGAAGAGAACCAAAATAGAACCTAAGAACAAGAAACAAATGCTTGCAGGGTACAACGAATCACAAAGCCTATAGGGTGATTGACGTGGAAATGAATCAGGTGACCTGCAATAGAGGTGTCGTAGTTGATGAGGAAACTGGACCATTCCATTCTTTTTCATTGGAGTTTAAAATTACCTTGGAGCCAACCATCATGGCTCAAGATCAGGTATTCAACTTCAGATAGCTCAACCTGAAAGGGAGGAAGATTTTGACTATTTTGAGGAGTCTCCTAGACTTAGTTTTGTAATTTATGATCCACATAGCTCGTATCAACATTCAAAGGACATAGGTGCAAGTTGCAGTGCTATTAATGGTTGGGAGGTTCCCAACCAAGGAAGCAATAATCAACCACCAAAGTGGTGTCTTAACACCATTAGAGATCTTTGAGCAACAAACATGATCGAGGGACGATCATCGAGAGGAAAAGAAATACTTACCCCACGCTCTCGAGTACCCCGAAAGGGGGAAAGAGATTTGTGGTAGGACTAATTAGAAAACTTTTTTTTTCTTTTCTCGTTTCTTTGAGCTTTAAAATTAACCCGACTGTGCTCTCCCAAGTATCCCGAAAGGGGGAAAGAGACTCACAACCGTGTGTAGTTAGTTAATAAACACCACATTAGGACTTTAATTAAAGTTTAACGAAGGCTCCATCCTTGTATGCTCTGCAGCGCTGTAGCTTGTCTAATCAGCTGGTTGTACCAGAAAGGGATACAAGTGACTAGAATAATAGGAAAATCCACATGAGCCTGCTTCTTGAGAAATTGGGAGGTTGCAAAGGGTGAATACCATAGAGTCAGGTGGCTACTCCAAGCAGGTTACGTCTCGCCCTTTTGGACACTTGGTAAGGCCGCTTTAGCACTCATTTCAAGAGAGCTTGCCTTATTGGGCCAAACCCAAAATTAACCCACTCCCTTAATCACTTGTTTAATAAATCTAAAATTTACCAATTGAGACACTGCAATACTTTCACCGAGACTACACTAGCAATCCTCATATGCAAGCACTTTCTTTATTTGGCACCGGTCTACTTTACTCTTTTTTGCACAAGTCAATTTCACAATATGTATAGAATGATTTTCCTATTCTTTAAAGGTTGCTAAGAGTAATTTATTTGTAGTGATTGATCGGTAACATTTGTATCCATTTCATCTCAAACTCCTAGAATAGTTGATGTTTTGTACTTTCATAGATTAAAACAACCATAGATTATTTTTATAGGGACCACCCTGCTTGGCTTTGCTAGGAGTTGGCCTAGACAGAGGAGCTGAGTATTAGGTGACAACACTTGGCTTGAGCTTGTGCCCAAGGTTGCACCCAGTGGCATGAAGATTTCTGCCATGTGACCTGAGGTGTGAATTAGGCGGCAACACACTGTATTCCCAAATATGGTCTAAAGCTTTCGGTATTTTCAGACAACAATGATTAAACCTAGGGCAAAGAAAAACAGAAATCAAGATACTTTGAAATTTCATATAAAAAATAAAATAATGTTGCAAATAAAAAAAATCAGATTAGATTTTAAATTAATGATAGATATCCCCTTACAAATTGGCAAGAAGAGGGAAAACTGATGGAAATATTGAACCTATAAAAAATCTAAAAACAAAAAAAGCAAAAACCATGTAAAAATAATTACACATACTTACAAATGTGGAATCAACTGAAGGGAATCAATCCCCAATCCACAATAAACTGGTGATGGCAAATGAAACACCATTTCTGGACCCTAGCTTAAAGACAAAAGGTGGAGAACTCCTTTGCTTTGAAACCCCTTCAGCCTCTTTTCAAAATGAGAAACAGAAAGGTGAAATTTTGGCTTATACATGGGCATGTCCGTGGGCCATTGACATTTTCTATTGACTCGTGACTTTTTTCAGGAAACATCACGATATTTTCAAAACGTGACTTTAAACATCGGAAAAATTCACATTTTTTTTATGGCGATAATATTGCTATCAAGGTAGCATCATGAGATATTGTGATGTTGGCAATATTATCGTGATGTTGGTAACACTGCTCAGGGGGGCTACTTGCTTCATGCATAATAGCCAAGTTTTGTGGACTACAGGGGCTACTTGCTTCATGCTTAATTGCCAAGTGTTGTGGACTACATTATATGTTCAAAAACTGACGTAGACCAATGATTACACCTCTCAATAGGCAAATGCCATGAAGTGATGTCTTTCAATCGCAAACCAGTTTTGTTGAAATCGGATGGCAAGGGTAGCAGCACGACAGAGATCCGAGGAGGGTAGAGCAACAACACAACAAAAGATAAATCTCAACAGTAACAATACAAAATTTAGGCAAAAATTGGAAAGAATAACCACAGATCCAGAATTCCTTAGAGCGGGTTTGATGAGGGTGATTACAGACAACTTTAGCAAAATGTGCCACCCAAAATAACCAAAGATCAAAGCAAGCAGGAAATGCATTCCCAGTGAATCCTTGGTATAATAACAGTGAATGCAAAGTTGCTAGGAAGGGTTTGAAACAACATTTGACCAATGAAAACCTCAAGAAGTACAAATTGATTGTGAAGACCCAAAAATATCTTTTGCTAAAAATAAATACGAGGCACTAGTCAGCATGGTGAAGAGGAACCGAAAAGAGTGTTGGAATGGATTATCACGAGAGAATGATATCTCTGAAGTGAAATGGATGTCACATGCCAAAAACTGTATGGTAATACAACAGCAAGGAGTAAACACCCAAAAATTAGAACATTAGGAGAGTCTTCACAGAGGATGATATTGTAGAGTGGAGGTTCACACTTGTTCTGATACCATGTTAAGATTCATGTGAGAGAGAGGATTGAATGGAGCCAACCAACAAACCCTAAATCCTACATTAAACAAGGAGAAAACAGCACTAGAGCAGCTTTCCATAAAAGCCAGAGATAAATCTTAAGCACAACATAAGTGCACTAGAGAGAGGATACCACAACTATAGAAGAAGCGAGTGCAACACTAGATATCTTGCGAATAGTCTAAAAGAATGAGTCACTTGTATAAGAGGGCAATAGCTTTAGATGATGTTACAAACTTACAAATGCATCTAGAGTGTGTATTTACTATTTATACACAACTCAAGAGGAAGGGTGCCCTCCCCAAGAGAGTTTATAGGCCCATATAATGACCATGTTGATCTTAACTATCCAGAAATATAATAAGAGTGTTGACTAGGTTGGTTTTAAGCTAAACCCTAGAAACTCACTAATACACAACAATAGTTATTACAAAGTAAGTTTGGCCATGACCATATGTTAAGATTACATCATCATTTCAACAAATGATTAGTCTATCTATTCTACATTTTGGACTTTCCGGTGGTTTTTGGTTGGAATCCAGTATTTTTTTTGGTAAAATCCAAATTTGGAAGCGTTTAAATTGTGCTTTTGAATGTATAAATGGATTCAGTGCCCTCAAATACCCCTATGTCACTCAGATTATGCAATTTCCACAACTAATATATGTGACTCTAAGAGTTTTTGAAGATTTCCAACCGAAGTCTGAACAAAACAAACTGGAAAATATACCTGGAAAAGGTGAAAAACGTAGAATATTTAGACTACTCCTTTCAACCAATGCTGTAACTTAAATTTTATAAGAAACATTATTATAGAATTTGTTCTACTTCTTAGTCACACATTTCTTATTCTGTTCTTTTGGAATCAGATCTATCATTCCTATTGTTGGTCTTCCTCCTTATTTAGCTATTAGCTTCTTTATGTAGCCATTCCAATTTATTCAAATGTCAGTTAGGTTTATAGAATTCAATATATACTTTATTTTTGGGCATGGTTCTGATGCCAAGTTGTTCAATATCATATTTGATTGAGACTGACATCTTTGATGGGCTGTTGTGAAAATAATCTTGCCCAAACTTTCAAGTGTTTGGTGGATGCACAGATGAGTGCATTTTCAAAAGATGCAAGGAAACTATCAGGGGGTTATTTCCTATTTAATGGTGGCTTGAATGGTTCCTTTCTTGAAAATATGTTTAATATCTTGAAAATATCTACGAGGTAAGTTTCATGGAAAGAAAAATCACATTCGTAAGAAAGCTTCAGATGGGTTTTGTAAATTATCCCCATTATCATTTCTGAAGACCAAGATTAAGCAATCGTGCACACACAGATCTTGTCTTTCCTGAAGACTGAGATTAACCAATCATGCAGACACAGATCTTATGAGACAATATTTTTTCTTCCTTGCAACCAAGACACATAATGTATTTATCTAAAGACTAAAACCCTTGCAACCAAGACACATAATGTATTTATGATATCTTTTTGTTACCTTTTGCTCTACAATCCTGACATAACACATTTCAGGCCACTTAAATTATGGTCTCAGAAACTTGTGCTTGTTTCCGAGTATGAATATTGACTAACCTCTTGTGCACAAACTGAATGATGTTTTTTTTCCTTGCACTCAACCTAACTGTTGCCATTACTTTGATCTGTTCTTTTTAGCAGCGGTCATCACTTAGACGGTAGTCTGCATTTCTATTCTGTGAAATGGATTAGATATAGGCATCATATTTGTTATAAAATAATATTTATAATTTTACGCTGCAGAGTATTGATCTGATTTCTATGGATGTTAACCCTTTAATTTCATTTAAGTAAGCATAAATCCAATTCTATTACTGAAATGTTTGTTTGGTTCGGTTTCTGTAGCCCAAATATATTGGAAAACTGATGGAGAAGGCCAAGATTCGTCAACAAGAACAAGAAATTGTTTACGAACGCCAACTTGCAAAGGAAAGAAGCAAGGAAGATCACTTGTATGCAGACAAGGAAAAATTTGTTACAGCCGCTTATAAAAAGAAGCTTGCAGAGCAGGCGAAGTGGCTCGAGGAGGAAAGATTACGTGAGCTCCGTGAAGAAGCAAATGATGTAAGTTCTTTCCAATGCTTATACTTCTCTTGCATTTGGCCACAACAACTTGTAGGTGTTATTTTAGAAATATTTGTTCGGAATATTTATTTTCCCCATTTCCTTGCTCTGCCCAACTCTTGCATGGACACGGGTCTTCTCTTAAATGGTAATCACTAATAGAAGTCTCCGTCATGACAAAATTTGAAAAGTAATGCTTTTCTGAGCTGTGTTTACCCTGAAAGGGCCTCTTGGAAACAACATGCAGAGGACATGTGGGATTTGATGCTGGAGCTAAGCAATGAGAAAGTTCATGGAAATTGTTTGATGCTCATAGATTAAAATTTCTTGGAACACATGATTTCTTTCAGATAATAGGGAATGTGTAACCACTTTTTCTTTGTGAGATAAAGCCAGAGGCCCCAGAGTACTTTCGATAGTAGAGTGGTGAGACCTCAGGTCTCCCCTCAGCCTCCCCCTTTGGGAGACCAATTCATTTATTGAGACCATTTCAGAGTTACCGTACAATAGACCAGTCCACTCATTCTCAGAGCAGTAGAGGGATTAGGCCCAGACAGACCTAGAGCAGGGCACTCCCCACTTGCAATATTTCCTCCCAGCCCCAATAGGGCTGGCAATGGTCTATCTCGAGTTTCTTTCCTTCGACCTCAGATGTTAGGACTCAGGAGTATCCCTTGCTCCTACATCCTTCTAGGGTCATATAGTCAGACATTCCGATGGCTCCGGAGAGCCTCGACAACGAATGCGAGCAGGCCCCCCGTTCGCCCACCTCGCCCTCGATCATCAGACCTAGGAGATCCTGACATCACTGGACCCATCATCAGCTCTCCTTGGCGTTCTTCTTCTCTCTTGACAGGTTTTTGAGCTGTTTGGGTTGTCCAGCCTCAGACAAACTCACTTTGTATCTTGCATCATCTACCTATGATATGGTTTTATACAGGTTTATGTCATATGAGGCTGTCCTACTCCTTGTATATTTTATTTTATCATAGTTTTAAGTTTTAACACTTTCTAGGAGCTGCGTTTGCACTCCCACTTTGTACTCATACTGGATGTCTCATCTAGTCCCATTGACCTACTTTTGTGGCCATTCGTTAATAAAATTATCTTATCTTATCTTGGGGTTTCACCATTTGTATTTTATGAAGATTGAATACTTGCAGGTCCAAGGTCTTATACCATACAATGAGAAAGTTTGTGGAAGTTAGGGCTTTATTCTGTATTTGGAAGTCCCAAGGCCCTAGGAAAGGAGGTAGTCAGTAAGAGATAGAGATTTATATGCTTTTTAATCTTAGAATTCCTGCCTTTTTTAGCTCACACAAATGTCATGAATCCCCTAGCATACAGCCCACAGATCCTTCATTTGATGGTTTTGTGTTTGCTAGAATTTTATTGGCTTTCAGTAGGTACTTTTGGGCTATGCTATGCTTCATGTTCATTTTTAAGTTATGAATTTTGGTTTCCAAGAATGTTGAAGCAGTTTAATTTAGTCATAATCTACAGGATTATTCATTTCCACTAATCTAAAATTCAAGCTACAGTTGAGTATGTGCTGTATTGACAAATCACAACTGCAACCTTACAATCCCATCCTTTCCTTCGGTGAGCATTGATTTCTCAGATTCACTTTGCATTCCTTGGTACTTTGATCACATGGCAAATTTCAGTAACGGATTATTTATTTTTGATAGTACCATTAATACCTATCGTCATTTGAATAATGAGGAGGCCCATTATTTGTATGTCATCTCTGTTTTATGATTTTGCTGCCATTAACTATGTTTTAATTAACTTTTCTTCAATACGACTGACTAGTAGTTTGTACCTATCATTGCACCAAGAGTACTCTTGGTGCTCTACAACCCAGTATGGAAACAGTACAACAATTCTCATCAAACAGCCCTAAAATTCTTGACAATTCAAGGAGAAAAGATACCAAACAAAAAAAATAAATTTCATCCTTTCTACAGCAACTTATCAGCCAATAATCAGATCTGAAAACACACTTTTACAGCTGTATGACAGCAATAAAATTAGCTCCTTTTTCTTCAATAGATGTCAAATCACTTAACAATTTGCTCTTTTACTTATGTCAAATCAATGAGACATAAATGGCTGTAATAGCAATGCATAAAGAACATGTCACAGCTTAGATTAGCACCTAAGTGGGAAAGTCCGAACCCATGAGTACTACCCTTAGATGCAACTACAGGAGAAGGTACCACTGTCAGCTTAGTGCACAAGTCCTCACACTTTTGACTTGCTCTTGAAGGCCAAGGGGCCTTTCCTACGATTCATTGATTTAGCGTGAAAGAGAGCTTGAAGGGTTAATTTTAAATCTGATTGTGTTAGCAAAATGTAGTGCAAATTCAATTAGCCCAGAGTTAAGTGATTATTGAAATGCAGAAATAAAGAAAGCACTAAAAATAAAAGTGAAATATTGTTTAGAAATGAAATGGAGATGAAGATAGAGCAATGTTCCACTTAAATAAAATATGACAATCTTATCCACAATAATTCTTTATAGATCTGGAAATCAAATGATAACTTCAGAAAATAAACTCCAAATTAACAAGTGAATAAGATCACTACACAAGGTGATTTAAATGAGTCTATTTTAGATCCAAGATTAAGTGATCACCATAAATAAATATGAAATGTATTTAATATGAAAAATGAAATAAAATCCCACTTTACAACCAAAGAATATGCAAATTAAATTGAACCAATCACACAGTTAATTCTAGAATTATGACATGATAAGACTCACTTCCCAGAGGGTGAATTGAATTAACTAGCCAAGCAAAATATTTGTTCAAAGTGAATGCTCAAATTGCAATTAATTTAAAGATGGCCACTTGAAGGAATTAAAGGAGATTTTACTTTGAAATCCCTCCAATGCAATGAAGCAAGATTTCAGCTAATAAATTTTGCTATGTTGCCAGGAAACGTGGGTACGGGGACGGGTACGGCACTTTTTGAAACAGGGTACTTCGGTACGTCAGGGGTACTATATATATATACATATTATATTATATAATATATATATAATTATTAATAATATATATATATAATATATATTAAAAATAAAACTGAAACATGTCACAGTCACATGACTCACATGATACATCATGATCCAATGATCCATACATGCACATTGCATATTCACTTTCAGATTTCGTCATTGATTCATTGAACAATGAAAATTCACAATTCACATTGAAAATTCAAAACATTCAAACATAAATTAAAATAAGTTATAATATATTAATGACAAATGTATGTCCATGACTCCTTGGGTACTTTCAACATTGTCAAACTACATTCAAAATTTGCTTAATGGCATTTTTCAGTCATGAAATAGAAAGATCAAAACAGTGAAACTGAACAATGAACAAAATAGTAAATTTGGCTTCTTCAAGCCATGTCATCAACAACTATATGACTAGTCTACAATAATTTTGTAGTATGATTAGGAGGTAAAACAATTGCACTAAAAGAATGCTACGTCAGTCCTCTCTATGTTGAATCATTTGTAGCTACTTCATTTCTAAAAGAATCTTCAAAAAACTTAAAATAGCTATCATATTTTGTTATTCAAAGTAATTTAATATGCTCTATGGCAAAACTTCTGATTTATTTTAAAATTCCATCTCTAAAAATCTAAAGGAACATAGTCATTTTCACAGTAGAAAATGTACTATTAATCACTAGAAGCATTAAGTCAATTTGTATATACAGCACCCACGTCAATATTGTTAATGCCCGCTGACAATATATAGTCATGGGTCTTCATGTGGAGAAGAAGTTCAAGATTTTGCTGCTGTAGATGAAATGATTCATGGGAAGAGTGTAACCAGTAGTTTCCAGGCTGCCATAAATTGAAATATCAATGTGGTAAAATCTTCACTCTTATATTGTGCTTACATACTTCCGTTGGGCGCATTGGGAAGAATAAAGCTACTACAGGATTTGTTATACCAGAGTCTACTTCTTCATCCATTGATTGTCAGTCCCAGCACATTCTAAGGCTGCTATAGTACTTTCATAACTCTGTATTGTGAGTCAAATAACTTTCATTTCCAGATCTAAATATTTAAGTAAAAGATGAAGTTTTCCCAATAGTCATCTACAGCACATTTCAGATCTCAGCCATTATAAGATTTTCTCACTGCTATCACATTGTATGGCCACATTACTTGTGTATCTCAACGTTCATTTCCAGATCTGTCAACGGGCTGCTACAGGCATGTAAAAAGCACCTTCTTACCATGTTTTTGGGTGTCTGTTTATTAGCCATTTAAATCATTGTTAATGTTATTTCCTTGCTATAATTTATGAGCATGTTATGTGAAGAATTGCCATTAAAATCTATGTTCAAGCAGTGATACATTATTCAAACAAAAATTCAAATCAAAACAACAGTGAGGCATTATCCGTGTTGAGTTAAAAAGCTCCTACAACCTTTCCATGTAAATCTTGGGGTTGAAAATTCCCACCAATCCTATCATAGCTCCTACATATTTATTTGAAGGATAAATCCCTAGAACTAGACTTCAACTGTGGGAACAAATTGTATTAGTTTGGTTTAGTTTTATATACTAGCCGTACCATAGCCGTACCCAAAATTGAGGTACGCCGTACCATTTTCACCAAACGTACCCAATTTTTTTTTATGAAGTACCTGGTACGGCAACACTGTTCATGGTACGTGAGGGTACGTACCATTGCCGTACCCAAGTACCCGGTACGTGTACCTGACCCCTGGGTACGGGTACCCATGCAACACAGAAATTTTGCAATAGATGATTAAAATTCATGCAATCTGGAAATTTAGATGATGAAAATTACACAGTAAATTTCAAAATGATAAAAATCACTCGTTGGATTTGTTTTAAATGAATTATTTCAGATCTAAAGCTTGCTGTAAATCTGTTATTAATTGCAGAAATTTAAAAGTGCAAATCTACAGTAAGTGAACAATTAAATATCCAAGAAAGTAAATTATAAATTCAGATTTGAAAGAATTTAATTTAATTCTGTTTTAAGAATTACCATCTAATTCACCTGACACAAGGACATGGGACACAGATGACACGGAAATATGAGTATCCGACACGGACACAATGACCCCTGGAATCAGGACCCGGAGGACGCGTTATATATAGATCCAAATTTTTACAAATATGAAATATTCAATACAAATTAGAATCAATGCACAATGGACATTAATAATTTAGTAATTACGCATTCACAAATCACAATGAGACACATAGATGATAGATTAAGATGTTGGAACCATATTTCTCATTGACATCAAGTCATCAAAATCAAACTGTATTACATAGATGTCGGAATGACACTGGCAAATAGACTAATAGTAAACACAAAAATGGTAGATCAAGATGGAAGAATCTCATCTGTCAGTAGTTCTCCTCCATGCCTGGATCAACAAACTCATCGCTGCTCTCTTCTTCGCCCTCCTCCTCCTCTCTTCCCATCTGAAAATCTGCATCTACTTGTGTGGAGAATGACCCCTCCAAAGGATCACTGTCATCAAAAGTGACTGACTCTAGCACTGGATCATTAAGGTCCATGTTGGCTAATGTCAACTCAGTACTGCTATTCAAACCAATATCGTCAGGAAAGACGTCCCACATCTTTGTCTTTCCCTTCACCCACTCCTCCCTCTGCCCACAAATATGATGAAGGTTGGTGTGCACATACACCATGGTCTCTACCTTGGACTGCTCAAGCCTGCTCTTCTTCAAACTGTACAAGTTCCCATCTGTGCTCCGATTCCTCTCACAACTAGGGGATGATGTAACTTGAAAGATGATCCTCAAGGCTAACTTCTGTAGAATGGGGCATGTTGCCCCATGAGTTCCCCACCAATCATAGGGTTTCTTAACCCCCCTGTCTCTGACCACATCATAGCCTACAAATGTCCCACTATCAGTGGAAAACTCTACAAAGCCCTCCTCCACCTCATCAAGTAAGTCTCTATCCTGATATAGCTGTCTAAATGCTATCTTCCTCCCCTATGAAATTTCTCCATCCATGTGAGGAGGGACTATATGTGAGGGCCCACCATTGAGCTATTCATGACTGTACAACTTGGGGTTCAATGAGTGGGCCAAGCAATGTAAAGTTGTGTAATCCTTATCCTACATGAAGATAAGAATATCTTGTATGGTGGACCATAAGTTCTTTGTCGATGTCTCATACTTGGGACACTCACTCTCCATAACAATGGTCCTCATGGACTCAATTATGGAATCCCACCCATCATAAACATCTGCTAGGATGGATTGGTCTGTGTTTGCAAACTGCAACAAAGAAATGACTGGTTCCATGATCTTAATGGTAAGATATGCCCTCTACCACCAACCATCTTCTAGCATTGTGTCCTTTACCTTTGGCTTTTTTGAAGCAATCTGATTTGTTTTCTCTAAAAAGACCAAAACTTTAAAATAACCATGGACCCAAGAGCGGTTTTGGCCTCCCTCAACCTCTTGAGCATGATGAACGAGGAAGCAAACCGAGTATTTGCTTTCTTCAACAATGAAAGATGTGTGTACTCTTTGTAAATTGTGAGGGCATTGATGGGGTTTTGTATAAAGTTACGGATATGGCATGGATCATTAATAAGGTTGCCAATCCATGCCACATTTGAAGCAATAGATTTCAGTGCTAAATTCAAAGAATGGACAATGCAAGGTGTTAAAAATACTTGTAAGAGCAATAAAAGCAAGTATAAATGAGTCTACAACTAATAACTGAAATCTATAAATTGACCTTTTCCCTAGATAAATCTTGTGCTAAATTCAATGAATGCACAAATTAGTAATGCAAGGTGTCCAAGATGAAAATACCTATGGATATTTGGCTTTCACGGACCACAATCATGCTAGCAACCTTGCAAACATGTGCATTGTTCATGATGATTTGTACACAAGAATCAACACTTACTTCTTCAATGACTTTGATGAAAAACTCACCCATATACTGTGCATCATTGTATTCCCCAAGAGCATCCACTGCTTTCAAGAACATTGACCCATTTTGGGAAGAAACCATGAAATTGATGAGTGGATGGCGTGCTGCATCTGTCCATCCATCAGAAACAATACTGATATTGGATGAGGGCCATGTTGATCTAATTGGCTCAAGAATTTTATTCACCTTCTTCTTTGCCTTAACTAATGATGTGGTTCTAAGCTTCTTTGAACAAGGAGGCATATAATCAGTTGGAGGTCGTTCAATCAGACTTCGACACATCTCAATAAACAATGGTGACTGTGCAACATTGAATGAAATAAGATGACGTGGAAAAATAATGCAATGGTAAGGCCCACCTCTTCTTGCGTCTCTTGTTGGAAAATCTTGTCCATTGGATCACTTGGAGTTGTCCTCTTTCTTGTTGGATGAATATCAACCTCACTCCCATAACTGCTAGGTGGAGGCCTAGTGCTAGATGGTTTCCTCAAGAATGAAAGAGGATCCTCATTCTTTTGTTTCTTGCTTGTTGTTGCCACCTTCCCTAAGCCAACAAGATCCTCTCTTTCCACCTCCCTACTTTGGGTAACACTCACTGCTTTACATGCAACAAGCCCACAAGGAAGGTCCAACAAATGGCCCTTAACCCGGTAATAGGTGCTCCTGAACTCATTCTTGCAGAAATTGCAAGTCCAACTCACATCACCTCCCCAACCAAGCTTTGTTCTAGGCCCTTCTTTCCTTGTCACATACTTCCACAAAGGGTATTTTTTCTCTTGGCTTGTTGTCTTGCTAGTATAGGGTTATATAGAGCTTGAGCTTCACATGCAACATATGGAGCACTAGGAGGAGTAGATGAACTTAGGCTTGGAGGAGGAAGAGTAGGGGAGACACCAGATGGGGCATTTCTCCCTTTATTTTTCCCTTTAGCAACTGCCCTAGCTGATTGAGACATTCTTCTTGTTGCTTGATGGTAAGCTTGAAATACTCCCAATGAAATCCACCCTAAGCACTTGGAAACCCTTGCAAATTCTTCAAATGTTGTTCAATCACAAACACAACCACTCTCACACCTTTCTCTTCACTTGCAAATAACCAACAAAAAAAGAAAAACTGGGTTTTAACCCCCTGCGAGCCTCCTTGTGCACTTTTATGTGTCTTGTTTTCGTGACACAAAATACACAGGTTGGGACACGAGCCAAACATGTGCTCGACACGTGTTGGTTGTGTCCTAAAAATGGACACGACCAAAACATGTGTCGAGAACATGGTTGGCTTGTGTTTGTGTTTGACATGATGGCACGAGACACAACGGGGTATATCAACGAGTCCGGTTTCTTAGATTACCATGAACCATAAAATTTCAAAATTCAATTAGCTAACTTGTAAGGATAAATTTCCCAAATAAATGATTAATCTTTGAGTGAAATTGGGCGTAGATTAATTCTGAATATTGGAGATTGGGGTGAAATTAATTTTAAAACTAAACTAGTTAGAAAACAAGCCCAATAAAATGATATAAAATTAGATTCTAAAGCTAGGCTTGAGTAAATTAAAATCTGGAGATGATGAGACAACAAGGTATACTTAAGATTTTAGTGGGAAAAACAGAGTTATAAAGTTTATTTTTATTTTTGTTGATTTTTTGGATGGTAGTTGCAAAGAGGGATTAGTGACTTAAGTCTTGGGAAAATGGGTGCATAGAAATAGATCTCAATGGGTTGCTATGAAGTGGTTTCTAAGGTTGAAAGTACTGAAGAATCATGCCAAGGACAGCCATAGAACATTTGGGTTTGATGCAGAAATTTTTCCAAGGAAAGGTCACCATTTGGCATACACCTTTAGCTAGGGATCTAACATATACTCTAGCAACACTCCTACCAGCATGCCAAATGCGGGCAACATACCAATACTAAAGCATATAGGAAAGCAAAGTGATCTTCATTTGATTTATTTCATGCAATAAAATTTACTGATTCATGAACTATATCCACTAGCCTTACAATGAAAGAAAATAAAACATTACCTCCATGCTTGATTCACCATAACATGTGCGTCATATCATAAGAGAGGTTCCCCACACACACCACTAGCATAGACAAAAATGAAGTTTGAATTCTCTTCTCCAATCAACAACAAGATACAAATGAGAGGGGAACCTTTTATATAGAGCTTTGGCTCAACAACCCTGCAATAAAATAACAATATTTTGGGTTAAAACTTAAAACATTAGATTTTTCGTAGGGGGGAGTAAACAACAATAATTTCTTCTAGACATGGTAAAACTGCATAAAATATGCGGTGGTTTGATTGTCCACCTTTGAAACCCTAGCTAATTTGCCCAAAGAAGCCAAATACATGTGGAATGCTCCAAAGGGAGAGTGATCCTCTAGAAGATGACAAACAATAATGGAAAAAAGTTAGATATAGGGTTTGACCCCTTAGATCTTTGTAACAACTCAACACTCTCTTAAAACATTGTGCCAAGACATGTGGAAACCACCAAAAAAGGATTTCCCTTCAAAAAACAACTCCAGAAACAAGACCGCCTCATCAAAACCATGTTCCAAATTCCTCTGGGGTCCAACATGGGTCAAAACCCTAGAGCCAGCCACTAGAAAGCACAACAAACCCCTCAAAATGAGTCACATGTGTGAAGCGTCCCATCAATAATGCTGACAAATGGATTTCGAGTGTGTAACAAACTCCTCCACAACTCGTGTCAATGGTCCAATGTGCAATCAATGGTCAAAACAAGTGCCAACTCACTCTCACATGCCAAGGAAATGTCATCATCAATCAATTAGGAAGGTGATGGCCCTATCCTAGAGTCTTTAGGCATCATTTGTACCTCCAAACAAGCCTAGGCATCATCAATGTGTGTCAAATAATAGAGAAACACTAGGGAACCCATGTGCTAAGGGGCTCAACCACATTTAACTACGAAATGCATCCAATTATGAAGAGAAATCATGAAATAATTAAAAATGACACCTTACTAATGGCTCAATAACTTATTTGATTTTTATCCATTAAAACATTAGGGTAACCATGGTGTGACCAACATTAAAACTTTTTACATGTGAAAATCCCCAAGTAAGACTCATTACCTAGATTCCTAAGTTAGGTGAGGGTGATGGAATAAATGTGGTACTCAGGGGAAAAAGGGGTCTTTGCAAGTTAACCATCATAGCATGAATGTAATAGGTTTGCACCTTAGCTTTCAAGAGCTAGGGGTTGTAGATTTTTCTTAAACGTGTCTTATGAGGGAGCACTTTTTATCATGAGTTACCCTTTTCTTGCATCTCTTTTTTGCGATCCCTTTATTTCCCTTTTATTATTATTAGCCTTTTTTTGGCTTAGTCTCTTTGCTTTAGATTTGGCTTTGATAACTTGGGATATAGGGAACCTGGATTTTAGCAAAGGAGCATAGCTCATATACTTTTACATTTTAATTTAGTAGCATTGTAGCATCAACCTTAGAGTACTTTGACTCTTTTAGCTTTGATTTAGGCATTCATACATAGAAATAATATTGACATCTCGAAGAATTATTAATGATAGGTCACTTACAAAGGGGAGACTAGTGGAAATGGATGAAAAGGCTAGTGAAATGAAAAATGGTTAGGCAAAATGTTGTGAAATGGATGTAACAACTACTTACTTTACTAGGGGTACAACTTAACCTTTAGAATGACTCACTTATCTAAGGAAAAATTATGATAAAACATGTTAGTAATGATTAAATTTTTGAAGTGTTATGAGCCACTATGAAGCATAAGACTAACATCCCATGATCAAATCAGCATAAAAGAAAACATCCCAAGTGTCAATGTAAGTGAGAATCATCACAACACTAGCACATATGACACCATCTCCACTAGGCACATCCAAGGCACAAGAACCACCTGAGCATGCTGGGATAGTCTTTCTGACTATGAATCCACAGATCCCCTCTCTGGCAAGTAGTTTGTGATGGAATCATAAACCAATGTTATCAAAACCGACCGACCCTAGGAAGTGGAACCAGACCGAAACCGAACAAAAACCGGGAAACAATCCGGATCAAAAAACCGGTTGAGTAAAAATACATAAAACATTCCTATTTTCAAAAAATACATATCTATGCATGTGCATCCATGTGAATTCAAACCATTTTACACAAATATGCAAAGTTTCTCATGTATATAACAAGCAAGAGCGTATAAAACCAAAATAACATCGACTGCAAATACATATCTAAAGATAAGTACATCAACAAAGAGGTTATAAATGGCCTCTAAAGTCAAAGACTCAAAATATAAGCATATGATTGCAGTCTAGACTTTAGAATCTACAATCTAATGATTATAATCATATATCAGAATTATCCGAGTCCTCATGCTCATACTCAGAGTCATCATCTACATCCTCAATATGAGCATGGCTTGACTCCCCTAGGCTTGAAGGCACTTGTCTAACTGCAACATCAATGTTCACATCCTCTTGTTGTGGAAGAGGGCCCAAGTCCATCCACAATTAAATGTGATTGATATGGAGGGTGGGAGCCTCCTTTTATAACATTAGAAGGGTCATGGGTCAATTAAACAACTCACATGTGGACCCTATTTTTTATTTTATTGAAAGAATTTGAAATTAGCTGTTTTGGGGGGTACTTGGCGTCTTCGTACATAACCGACCAGTTTGAAGAAAACCGAGCGGTTTTATATGGAACTGGCCGGTTCGGCCTTGAAACCGGCTAATTTCGTATGGAACCGGCCAAAAACGGTTTGAGTGCGTGATTTGACTCGGTGAAGCTTGTAAACCGGTCCAATCGACGGGTTTTTTCAAAACCAGTTGGGTTTTGATAACATTTTCATAAACAAAACTGATCATCAAGTCACCCTTGTTGGTCTAGGGGTAATAGAAGGTATATAGTTGAAATTCAAACTTGGAAACTGCACAAGGTATGGACAGCTAGAAACTTTATTAATTAGTTCAAGATGAAGTAAATGTGCATACCATAGCCTTCTCTGAATGCTAGTACAAATATCCCATTTCTCCAAAAAGTCCTAGCTAGGGTGAATCAACAAACCCTAGCTCAACCAAGAAGATCCAATGTGCAAGAATCTTTGCAACACATCCTCCAAGGCAAGAAGTTGTCTTTTCTTCTTCAATTGACCGTAGGGTTTTCTCTCAAAACCTTAATCTCCAATTCCTAAGGGATAAACCCTAACACTAGACCTCCAAGATGCTCTAAGATACTTCAAGAAGGCCAAGAAACCCTAGTGCCTCAAGAGAGAAAGAGAATACAAGTGAAGACTGAGAGAGCCGGGGGGGGTGGAAGGTGGGGGGAAGCTAATGCACACTCTTCTCCTAGTCACATCTCTACAAAAGAGTGAATAAGAATGAACGCATAAGTGATATGAATGGAAAAACTCTTCTTCCTCTATTTATATGAAAGGTAAGGGAGACCAACAATACTACGTGGGAACAAGCTCTTACAAGCAACCTACAATGAGAACTTGTAGGCCAACACAAGTGATATGCCCACTCTAAAGTACATGTCTCATGCTCCAAGGTGATGTGCACAATAACGACTTCAAGGTAATGTAGCTACACAAGGCACACCCACAACCCTCCATTACAAGCCTTTGCTGCAATGTTACTAGAACTAAAAACCGGTCATCAAACTTGTTAAGCCCAAAAATTTACAATTCGACCGAAATTGAAAAAGAATTGGTAAACCAAAAATAACATAAAATATTCAAATTTTGAAAAAAATCTTATATATTCATGTGCATCCATATGAATCTGAACCATTATACACATATGCAAAGTTTCTCATGTATATATCAAGTAAGGGTTCATATAACTAAAATAGCATTGAGTGCAATCCAAATCTGACCCAAAATACATAAACAAAGAGGCTCTAAATAATCCCTAGAGGACAAAAAACTTCACGCCACAACAAATAAGTTAATAACTACATATCATCAATACCATTGTATATTGGGATTCTATTCATCAATAGCACCTTGTTGATTCGGATTTATGTGAGAACGAAATGAAAGAACATGTATAGAATCATAAACACAGACATATTGCAATGAGAACAGAGATACATTAAACACATTCTATTAATTTGCAAAAATAAAACAAACTTTAAATACAACAGCTAGAATGATGGTAGCTATCTCTGAGAAGAGATGTGTCTGCTACGCTCATCCATGCCAAGTTGAATACAAAATGAGGCCGAAAGGGCCTATATATAATAAGCATGAGGGAGAGAACCCTAAAGGTCCAAAACATAACACTAGAAGATGAACTGTCATAAAGTTTGCGGCTCCAAGGTGGTTTAGTTGAACACTCAACTTCCCAGGGTCATAACTTTTGTATATGATCTCCAATTTGGGCGCTCGATAACCTGTTGGAAAGGGATTTCCGAGCTTTACATCTTTCGTCTGGTGCCAAATAATTGTCTCTAGCAACTATTTGGCCCCCTGAATCGCAAAAAAACGTCGTTTAGGGCCTCAAAACAACTCCAGAAGTTTGGGACCCAAAAAACCATAGAAAAATAACTAGGAAACTGCCAAAATGGAAAACTATTTTGAGCCAGTGGAATAGGTGGGTGGCCATCGATCTCCATTTGGATCACTTGTGCCCCCCTCATCTATTATCTAGCCCTTGCCTCTACCTTGAATCTCGAAATTGATCCAATGAGGACATTAGTCAACACCCTACAATTTTGATGAAACTTCTTAATCCAAGTGTTAAAATAAGGTGGAAAAAGCTTCCTATGTTTAATAAGTGATTTTTGCTTGAGTGGAGGGTATGTTTTTATCATAGTGGAAAAAATCGGCGAGGGTCCAGGGAACATCTTCTCAGCAACATCGACAAACTACGACAAGCATTAAGAATGCAAAATTTGTTCTTTAATAGGGTCAAAATTTGCTTATTGATTTTTTCCTATTTTTCTCGATTTTTGCCGATTTTTTCTCGATTTTTCCCGATTTTTCCTGATTTTTTTAGATGTTCAATTTTTTGAAAAGTTGCGATTTTTTTGGGCCAAAAAATCTACCACCAGAAAAAATCGCGATTCTTCGGCGATTTTTTTCACTATGGTTTTTATTAAGGTTATGATAGATGAGTTCAACAAACAACACCACCAACATCAAGGTACATAGAGGGGTTGACGTGCTTGATTGAATGCCAATCCTATACCATCATACGTGATAGAATCCAGTGGAAACCTTGCAATCTTGAAATTTAAAAAACTATTAGGATTGTTGGATTCTTATTGGGATATAAATTCTACTTTTTTGGATATGAAATTCGATGAGGTTGGAACCACTCTCAAACATCCTAGAACAATTCATGGTAATGTTACAAATTAAAGTAATGTTACAAATTAAAGTAAAAGGATAAAAAATGAAAGATAAGGAGAATGTCACTTTTTCTTTAAGAACTTAATATTAGTATTACAGATAGTAATAGGGTATAGGCCCTAGGGTTTACATTTTTTTAGAAAAAATTTCATGTTCAAAATAATGGCATACTCACTTGTACAAAATTGGTTAGTTCAGACAACTAAGGATGGTTTTGTACAAAATTGGTCGGTATAGTATGAAAATGATCATTTTCAATCAAAAACATAGAATTGGACTAGGTAACGCCTAAAATTGGACAAAACAAGTTGGTTTTGTTGGTTCTAGTTCGGTTTTGATAACATTGTTCCACTGATTGTATTGATTCTCCTAAACAATATACTCCATTGGGCCAACTAGCTTCTGTATGAACATTCTTGAAGCCTCAAGTGTCCTTGAGCCATCTCTAATTCTCTAAATAGGTTTCCAAGTTGCCACATGCCATCTAGGGTTGGAATCCCTGCTCCATGATGCACAACACTCCACATGCCATGAAGGGTGTTATTTGAGCAAGTGGTTCCTCCACGAGGCTCAAATGAAGGTTGCTCACCAAACTGCTAAGAGATCTCCAATGCCTAAGGGAAGAACACCAATCCAACAACATCCTGAGGCCAAGCATCCACCAAGCAAGCTATCTCAACTATGCATATCCATCACGGATCATCTCTCATGATGCAATCTATCTCAAAGCATCCAGGGGCTAAACAAACACCATGTACCTTGAATCTTTTGGGGCACCCCCAAGCATGGTGTAAACACTTTGGAAGTAACTCAAAAATCTAACACTCCCTCTTTACAAGGAAGGTGTTTACATTGAAACCTATTGACTCCCTCTGTATCTCCACCAATTCTGCTATTTGCAAATCGGTATTGCTTGTAGTCTTGGGATCAACCAATATCATTTGCAACAAGACTGTTAACCATACTATCACATTATCTTGATCATCCAATGAAGATTGACCACCTGTGAATATAAAGTAATATCTCCTAGAGAAAAAGCTAATTGCCAACCTCCATCATCCTTTAGCATCATGGGCCAATATCAATGGACACCACATCATGAACTGTTTAGGATATCTTGCAAAGATAATCATATCTCCATAGAGGATCAAGATAAGTGAATCACATCTATCAAAGTTACAAAAATAGAGATCCTCATAAATCAAGTTCATGATCTTGGAATACAAAGCTTATGGTAGAGGCAACAATCCATACAAGGTCATCATTAACTTGTCAACATGAAAATTCCTACCATGCACCTCAATCTTCTAGCAACTAAAACAACTTGAACTAGGCCAACTCCCTCGCCAACTTGAGAGAATTATGAAGTAAGGGCGACATCATGGGAGACTCCCTCTTTCTAAGAGAATCCATCAACAACTTCCTCTCTTTGATAGAATCCATCAACCTTAGATTTGTGCTCTATAATACCCCCATCAATTACAACTTTGGGATCAATATCAACTTCATCCTCCATTGGGGCATTACACCTCTCCTCCAGTGAACAACTAGAAAGTTCATGGGTGACATTATTCTCGTCATCATGTCTCTCCTCCTCTGTACAACTTGAAGTCTCATGGATGGATGAAATCAATGCAACATGACTAGCATATGTCGACCTCCTTGAAGATCTTAGCACTCCTATATGCTCTCGAGCCTTTGAATCTAGAACAACATTCTCCATATTCTCTTCAACCCCTGAAGGAGAACTCTGCACACTGGGAGATATCGTATCCTCATTAACATGAGAAGCAATAAGAGTATCTATGACCATTTTATATTTGGCTCGATGATAGCTCACCATGTATGATAGTATGTGCCTCTTGATAGCTAGAAGGCCTTATCGGCCTCTTGCTGGAATGTATGAGTGCCACTGGATTAACAAGCAACTTGTAAAGGTCACCTTATCTCATGCAAAGTCCTTGGACTTGCTAGACTACAATCATAGATATTGTAAATTTTCCTTTAAAACTCAAACTAGGGCTAAACAACATATATTTAATTTCTACCTATAAGCACACGAGTTTCTTTTACTAGTAATGCAACAGAAAGTAAATACTGAGAAACATCAACACCAATCACATCAATATATACACAGAGTTTTGGGTATGGAAACCCCGGGATAAAACCTAAGATGGGAAACCTGGTGCAACAGTCAGAGAAGATATAGAGTAATTACAATCCAGCAGATGAATACACCCAACCTGGCAAAATTGAGCCTCTGCAAAAATCATTGAGCAAACCCAACCGAAACGGTACGACCACCTACGCAGTTGTACGGATCCGTACGATTGCTATAAGACTGCTGCTGTACGACCTCTGCTGCTGTTTGACCTTTGTCGAATCTGTACGACCTCCTGCTGGGTGAATGTGTACGGCCCCTATGCTTTGCCTGATCTTCCTGCGAATCCTCCGGATCAGGCTCCTCCGTCTTCTCAACAAACTTCTTTGTCTGACTTCTCTCTGTTTGTGTGTGTGTGTGTCTTCTCCACCAAATCTTCTTTTAACTCAATGGCCAAGCGAAAACCCTAACCCTCACTATGGATCAATGGTTGTGATCCTTTGGTGAGATCAATGGCCAAGATTAGATTAGCCATCACTTAAATTATTTCACTTTTCACTTTATAAAATGATTTCATTAAGTCAAAATCAAGTTAGATTAATTAATGTATTTTCCCAAGTCTAAACTTAGGAAAATCACATTAATACATTTGGCTTCCTGTTTAATGCCTTCTAGCATGCAAGGACACATGCAATGATAGAAGACCTTCCTTGTTGCCACTTTCTTGTTGAGCAAGGTTGTCATTGATGACAAACCATTAATGACACAGGATGATGAAGGACATGATAGTTTGGCAAGAAGAACCAAATGATCCATTCTGTGGTCATTTGTGGCTTGATGGGGTCATAGAACCCTTAGATGCTTTGATGGCCCATGCTCCCACATGATGACAACAAGATGGTGGTTTGATTGCCCTTGGATATTGTATGTAACCCTTAGATATCGCTCTTGATGATCATGGACACATATGATGAAACCCAAAAAGTCATTGAACTAACTAAATGATGAAGACATGGCATACAAATGAAGGTTTGGGCCTTGGAACCCACACATCTTGGTATGTTGGATCTTGGACCCTTTACATATGGTGGCTTGATATGCAAACTCTTACTCTTGTTAAAGAACTCATCATGAAGATCAGGAATATGGTGTCTTTGAAGAAATTCTTGAAACTCTTGAAGCATGTGATGATGATCCCCTCACTCTTGCATATGTGGCAAAGAAGATTACAAAATATAGATGTATATATACTTGAAGAATATGACGTGGATAGTTGTGAAGCTATCTAACAACAAAAGAGAAGTCACCCATTTTTTACGGAAATAAAGGAAACAATTAATGTGGTGAAGTCGTACAAGGTCAACCCTAAATAACATGCCAAATAAAGACCTGAAACAAGGCAAATATTTGAATATATGGTGTAGAAGCTTGAAGTCTGAAATCAAAGTCGGCTTCACAAATTAGTCAAAAAGAAAATTAACAAATAAATTAATTTTTTCTTATGACAGGTCAGCTCCAAATCATAATTGAAAACCAGTATAAATATCCAGTGGCACTTCATTCAAAAAGGTGGAAAAGTGAGCTCTGAAATTTGACTTTTACTGTGGCAGCCACAGAGAAAAACGCAGCAGCTCCGAGATAGCACATAACACGCAGCACCAAACAGTTTTTTAAGTCTGATATTTCTTATCTCTGATTTTCGAGGATATACTTTCTGTGGCAGCCACAGAGAAAAACACAGCAGCTCTGAGATAGCAAATAGCACACGCAGCAGCAAACAGTTTTTTAAGTCTGATATTTCTTATCTCTGATTTTCGGGTGTATACTTTCTGGGGCAGCCAGATAATGGAGTGAACTCTGCAATTCGCAAGCTGAGTATTTTGTGTCTATATGTTGAGCAGCAGTTAAGGAAAGTCGGAACTGAGGTTGCAACAGCAAAAGGGAGCAGCAACAAGTTTTTTCATTATTATTCTTATTAATTTCTGTGGGTATACTCATTAGTGAAAAAGGATAATATAGAGCTCTGAATTTTGGGTGTTTTACTGGTGGACCGAGGCAGGAGCAACCTTATTATAATAGCAGTAATACATATGAAGAGTAGCAGTGAATCTCGGAAGTATATATGAGCTAGGGTTTGATAGGAAGAATCAAATTCATGAACAAAATCTGTGGTGGCTTGGTATGAGTCTGAACAATCAGTGAGTTGGAAGATCTTGTTTTTGTGATGAGCAATGCACTCTCCGAGGGTCCACCATGAATTGGCTCAAAGAGTTGACCGCAAAGCTAATGTCTGGCCGTGTGTTGACTAGATACATGAGCGATCCGATAAGCTCGCGATACAATATAGGATCAAGCCTGTCTGACCCTAATGCATCAATCTTCCTCCAGTTGGAAACTAGAGGTATGGACATAGGCTTGCAATCCACCATCTTGAATCTCTTCAAGATCTCCACTGCATACTTCCCCTGTCTAATGAAGAAGCACCTGTCTTTCTGCCAAACCTCCAAGCCTAGGAAGTAATGCATTAACCCAAGGTCTTTCATCTCAAACTCAACTGCAAGGTTGGACTTGCAGTCGTCAATCGGTCTCCCATTTCTTGTAAGAAAGTGATCATCTACATATAGTACTAGTATTAGAGGCACCTCACCACTACATATAGTACTAGTACTAGTATTAGTGATCATTTAGCACTAAAATGGACGTGTAGATCATATCCAAACTAGTGTACTAGGGGACTTGTTGGGAAGGAGTGGAGGAGCTGTGTACTATTAGCAAACCTTTGCTAAAGGTTCTTCACTTGGTTGATGGGGACAAGCCTGCAGTGGGCTACTTGTATGAGGCCAAGGAAGTCATTAGTGCCTATTATGAGGACATGGGGGGCGACGTATAGGAAATGATTTTTGATATGGAAGTTGATTCATGATCAATGGAGTAATACACTCCATTAGCCCATTCATGCAGTCAGACTCTACCTCAATCCCGTGTTCTCTTCATGTGGTTTTAGATTTGATTTTTAATTTATGGATGAATTCTTCTCATGTGTTTAGAGAGCTTGCTCCCAAAACGCTCCTAGTTTTTGGAGTGTGCTCCCGAGGCCCTCCCTACCTCTCCTATACTAGGTTGATCATTTGATGACAATGTTATGGTACCTCCCTTCTTTGCCAAGCTCCAATAAAAGTTATGGTTGATCATTTAATGACAATGTTATAAGTTATACCTACTAGATTATTGATGTTATATGGTTTAATCCATGTTTTCTATAGCTAATTCAACATCCTACATGTTTTTTAGATATAAATCCATCAAAATTTATTAAATTTTTTAAATATATACTATATAAAAAATTCTCCCGAAACACTCTCGAAACGGGAGCTTTTGAAAATTTCGCTTTTCACTCTGCTACCGCTCCTTGCTCCCTGCTCCTCGCTCACAATAGTGTAGGATAACACTGCTAATTATATGTGGTTTTTGGCAAGTTGCTATTGGTGAGGTGTCCAATCTTGTTTGGAGTCTTTGGACTCATTGTGCCATCCATTGCACATTTTTGCTTATAGAGGATGTGGGAGTTGGTGTGTCTTGCAAATACACTTTTCACAACTAGCTTCATTATTTCTTTAGTCTCTTTTGACATATATGGTGGAGGTGAAAAGAATGTTTCTTTTAAATGAGTGGCGTGATTTATCATTTAGCACTAAAATGGACGTGTAGATCATATCCAAACTAATGTACTAGGGGACCGGTTTGGAAGGAGTGGAGGAGCTGTGTGCCATTAGCAAACCTTCACTAAAGGTTCTTTACTTGGTTGATGGGGACAAGCCTACAGTGGGCTACTTGTATGAGGCCAAGGAAGTCATCAATGCCTATTATGAGGACATGGGGGATGAGGTATATGGAAAATGATTTTTGATATGGAAGTTGATTCATGATCAATGGAGTAATACACTCCATCTTCCCATTCATGCTGTCAGACTCTACCTCAATCCCGTGTTCTCTTCATGTGGTTTTAGATTTGATTTTTAATTTATGGATGAATTCTTCTCATGTGTTTAGAGGAAGGTGCCAAGTTTCCATGGATGCTCAAAGCTATCTAAAGAAATGGAGTCATATAGGATGTGGCTGCAAGAATATTTGTTTCTGACATGGCTGTTAAGGACGTGAAGCCTAGATTGCTATGTAAGCTTCATTCTGTTTCAAATTACACTGTCTTATCTTTCTTTGTTCAAATTTCAATTCCTTTTCTTATTTTTCTCTTATTTGTTGTAAATGCTTTGTGGGAAAACTATGGCAGCAGAATACCAAGTTTACAAAAGCTTGGCATTCAGGTACTTTGCCAAACATGTATCCCTTCAGGTTACAAGCACAACTTGAGTAAAAATACACACTAAACAGCGCGACAAGCAAAAAAATGTTCAAAATTTAAATTTAAATTTATTATTAATAATTATGTATAATCGATGACCCATCACCAGGTAATTAATTTATTATAATTTATGACCCTTGTGCAAGTGACAATGCCAATGCCTTAATGACATGGTCTATGCCTACTACAATCTCCCGCTATGGGTGATGCAACTGTTGATTTTTCTTGAGCAGCATCGAGAGTCATTCTCTTAGGAGAATGAGGACATCTGGTCCGGGACAAGGATGTGGAACCAATCCAGCATTGGGGGACTCAACCTTGAATTGAGTAGCCATTCTGTTGAATGGAGACATTTGGTCAGGGAACAAGATGTGGAACCAGTCCAGTACTGGGGGACTCTGCCTAGAGCTGAGTGACCATTATGTTGAATGGAGACATCTGGTCAGGGACCAGGATGTGGAACCCATCCAAAAGTGGGGACTCAGCCTAGAGTTGAGTGGCCATTCTTTGAATGGAGGCACCTGGTTAGTTACTAGGAATTTAACCTAGTCTGGGACTAGGGACTCAGCCCGGGGTTGACGACCATTCTCCGGGAGAATGGAGGCTCTTGGTCTGTTACCAAGTATTTGACCTTGGGTCAAACTATGCATCCTATGGCTGAGGCACCTGGTCTGTTACTAGGATATCACTATAAGCCCTAGACCGGGTCTAGGCATGTGAGACACTCAAACCCTCGATCTGTGGGCTTTGTGATCTTCTCCAAGGCTTAACTACCCTTGGTTAAGACACCTAGTATCCTATCTTGGTGTCACATAGAGTGTGAGATAAAAGCATTAGTAATTCTCTCTGTTTATGATGATGTACTTTGAGTGGGGATGAAGGACCACCTGGACCACAGGGCACTTGAAGAAGGCTAAAGTAAAATAAAAAAATATATAAGGACCCTTAGCACCACTAAGGAGTCAAAGTGGAAGTGAAAAATGACCTTTAGTACCACTAAAGGTAAAAGTCAAAGTAACAAAAGAATAAAATAATATTATTTTGTTCTTTTGAGTTTTGGTCCACTTATAGGTGACTCAAAGGATATAAAAGATCAATCCATTTCATTTTGTCACACACACTTGCGGATGATCACACAGCTACTCAAGGAAGTTTTTCTCTAGTTTTGAAGAGAAGGCTATTTTGTGGTTATGCCCTAGCATGGAGGATTCTAGCTAGGGCACCCACACTTATTGCAGTCAAACCATAACTAAGGATTCACCCACGAAGAACAACAACAACAACATTTTCTATTTCTTCACGTGCTAGGGTTTCACCTTAGCCCTCTTAACCTTCACGACTACTTATAGACTCTTCACAGGCAACATTATACACTCACAGGCAACTTGAATTTCTTCACGGGCAGGCTGTTAGAAACTCCGGGCAGCCCCCTTCTCTGGCAACCCTCTCTCTATCTCTTCCTCTCCTCAGCACTCTCAGGCAGGCTCATGCCCTTCAAGGGCAGCCTCAGGCAACCGCTATCTCTCACGGGAAGCCTTCTGTTGGCTGCTATCTATCCTGGGCATCTCCTATAGGAGTCCGGGCTATAGCAGCTGGCTGCTGGGTAACAACAATAGGTTTTTAGGTAACTAAAGCAGACTCGGGCAATAGACAGAGACTCGGGTAGGCACAATAGAAGCTTGGGCAGGTAGCAGAAGGCTCGAGAAGGGTTTCGGCTAGACAATAGAGGCTCGGGCACGTAGCAGTGAGCTCGAGCAGGGTTCCGAGGAGGCAGCCAGTGACTCGGGTAGGCTGACAAGTCTGGGCAGCTTGGGTAGGCTCCATGCAGGAAGAAACAGGCTCGGGGCAACCAATCTGTGATTTCGGGAAGCAGAGAGGAATAAGGGCAGAAAGCCCTAATTTGGTTTTGTTGTAAAATTTATCTTTTCTGAATTTTTTTTATCAGTGATGTCCTGGAAGAATTATTGAAAAAAACATTCATCTCATAATTTTGAGATTGAAGAACTCGATCATCTCATTTACGAGATGAATTACTAATGCTTTTGGGGTTTCCCCAGTGAAAAACTCGTGTTCAGTATTTTGATGTGTTGATATATCTACTGCACTTGTCTATTGTTATCTTATAGTCTGCAAAACTTTAAAGAATTCATGCTAATGCAAAAATTCAACATGGTATCAAAGCTTAGCATGTGAAGACCCAGTAAGAGGCAGATTGCTGTTGTCTTCCTAGACCTTGGGATATTTTGCAGACTTGACATTTGACTAGTAGTAGAGATGGCTACCAACATTTTCAGACCGAAAGAGAAGCTTGAAGGTTCAAGGAACTACAACTATTGGAAGGCTAGGCTCACAACCATCCTAGAGGAAAATGACCTTGATGACTTGGTGTTTAACACCATAGAAGAGCCAACATCTAAGTTTGGCAGGACTGCTTTTAGGAAGAAACTAGCAAAGGCTAGAAGGATCATCTCTGACTCTATCAAGGAAGCCTTGATGCCCAATATCACATCATTGAAGACTACCAAAGAATGCTTTGACACCTTGACGCATCTTTATGAAAAGAAGGCTCCCAGTTAAAAGAGAGTTTTGAAGAAAAGGCTTCGGACACTGAAGATGAATTCGGATGAAGGAGTTGGACTCTTCTTCACAAAGATTGCACATGTAAGAGATCAACTTATTGTTATTGGTATTACTGTGGATGATGATGACCTTGTGCAGACTGTAGTCGATTGTCTCCCAAATCAGCCAAATTTTGATAGACTTTGGCATGATTGCTTGGAAGAAGAAGGAAGGGTTTCAGGAAAGGCAATTGGCACTAAGGAAGGGAACCTTGCACTTACAACGAAGACAAAGAAGTTCAAGAAGCCCTCCCCTCACCAAAAGAAGGGAAATAAACCACAAGGTAAACACATTGATGTTTCAAAAGTGGAATGCTATAATTGTCACAAGTTTGGGCACTTTGCTAGGGATTGCAGGAAGCCTAAGAGGAAAATCAAAAGAAGATTCCAAGCTTTTGCTGTATAAGAAGAAGAAGAAGAACTTAAGAAGAAGAAGAACACCAGGGCTACCAAAGAAGACAGACCTAGAAGAGAGTACTACCTGATCTCTGCTCTATTTGAATCCATCACAGACCGCGCTAATTCTTGGTTAGTAGATAGTGGTGCCTCTAGACATATGACAGTTAACAGTGGAGCACTCACCAACTACAGAAAAAAGAAGTTCACTACACAAGTGGAACTTGGAGATGACTCCACCTACAAGATTGAAGGAGTTGGCTCAACTTCGCTTCAACTTGATTGAGGTACGGTTTTACATATTGATGATGTCTTATATGTTCCTGGTTTAAAGAAGAACCTTCTCTCTGTTGCTGGCTTAGATGACAAGGGCTACAAAGTCCTCTTTATGGACAAGAAAGTCCTACTATGGGCAAAGAATGAAAGACTAAGCTCAGCTGTACAGATTGGGGTTCGAGAGGGAGGCCTTTCTAAGGCTTCCAGAAATTCCACTCATGCCTTGGTTCATCACACAATTGATCCATGTGAGCTGTGGCATTGAAGGTTTGGACACCTCCACTAAATGGCTCTTCCAGGCTTACAAAAGATGGTTATAGGTATGCCAGAGGTCTCTCCCAAACATGATGGAATTTGCAAAGGATGTGCTTTAGGTAAGAACACTAAGAAATCCTTTTCTAGAAGCATGAATAGATCTAAATATATATTGGATTTGATTCACTCTGACATTTGTGGGCCCATGTCTTCACCCTCCTTGAGTGGGTGTTTATATTATGTCTTATTCATAGATGATCATTCTCGGAAGTCATGGATTTACTTCTTCAAGGCCAAAAGTGAAACTTTTGACAGGTTTGTTATCACATATATAGTAGCCAGGCTACCATATTCTATTTTTCAGACACAGTACATTTTTCAGCCAGATCTCTTACATATGAGATGCTGAGATGAGCATTTTTGATGGATCATTTTTGTATTAGTGGACTATTGTACTCTCCCATGCCAAGACTGAGTCTCAGGACACTCAGATTTGAGGACCAATATAGCCATTTATGTTATTTCAGAGTAGTAGTGGATGCCCAGTGTTATATCAGTACTTTCTCATTGGATATATGGTGTTTCAGATGGATTATATTGCATGGATATGACTCAGTATTTTATATGGTGTTGTGGTTATTATTGCTCTTATATTGATTCTTGTGACATATATTGACTTGTGGTATTATGATCTGGCGGTCACATTTATATGGACTTGGTTGTATATTATACTATGTATTGATGTCCTTACTCTGGTTTTGAAGTTCTTGATCTATACTCATTGGTTTTACCCTCCTTAGGGAGAATAGAGGTAGTCATTCCCACCATTGTTTTGGCTTGCTAGTATTGGCTCCATCATTTCATTGTCTTCATCCATCCATTACCTGCCAGTTTAATTTTCAACCCGACTGATTTCTCGACTTATGGCATGGAGGATCTTTTTCTCCGCCAGAACTTTTGTTGGACAAGCTTCCCTGTTTATATTATGTCTCGGCTCTGAGTTGGTGACAAAACTTGCCTTGGTAAGTTGGATTGTATGCCTAAATCATTCTGGTCGGTTGTCCCGATGTTTGGCATTGTGCAGAACTCCCCCTAGTCACTTGAGATGTTGTTGGCTAAAACTGAAAGCTCATGTACTGCTTATATTGGAAATATTGAATATGCGCCTATGGAAAATGAAAATTATAAAACTGTGTTTCTTAACATATGTAAAGAGGGCAAGAGCAATGAAGTGCTAAAATACTCCTTGAAGAGTATAAGAAAATGTCAGAAAAGCAATGATAAAAAATACGCTGACCTTATAAAATATGTCCTTGATGAAAGCTGCGATTAGCTGTGCTTTTAAGCACTGGTGACGTCCCAAAAGGGTCATATAGGCAAAAAAGGCCATGGAATAAAAATGATGATCCTAATGAACTTGGATCAAGCTTGATGTAGACATGATGCCTAAGTTGAATAAGCACTCTCTGAACAACTCACCCATTTGTGAGGCACTGCCATTCCTTGTGTTGTTGTTTGTCCGACATTGGTTATAGTGAGTATTCCCTTTCCATATCCGAAGTGTCATGATGTTGAGTAGGAAGTCATCCTTTGCCTTAGCCTTGTCAATTTCATCCTTCACCCTTCACTAGCAAAATGACTACAGCTATGAAGTGAGTATAGTCTTGAAAGTCTAAGTCTGAGTAATAATAAATAAAGCCTTATATATGTATTTGTTGATGTATCGCCAGTGAAATGATTGCTACTTGTTGTGATTGTTGCTTGAATGAGTTGTAGAGCATGTATTAGTCTTTTAACACTTGCAGCAGATGGATGATAGTCTGAGTTATTATTGGTGTTTGATCATTTACAAAGGGTTATATTGTTTATTGAATATGGTTGATGATCAGATAGAGACCTATGAGGGGTATGAGTATACACCTTAGATGGATTTGGACTCTCCGAGTTTAATGAGAGTTTATTTCCAGTTCCGGGCACTTGTAGATATGATCAGGCTCATTCTGCCTTTCTGATGTAGTTTTTCTTCATTGGTTGATATGTCTGAGTAGAGAGATGTTTTAGTTGGACCTCCTAGGGCTTTGTATCCAACATAGGGGTGTAACCACTTGTTTGTACCATAGTACCCCCATCCCAAAAAGCCTGGTGGGCTTAGTTTGGCAATGCAGGCACCCTAGGAGGCTGTTTTGGCAGGTTCACGTTTCTCGAGGTAGATTAAAAAATGATTAAATGGCTATTGAAGAAATTGATTTGGGCTACTGAGGCAAAGAAATGGCATGGGGTGAGTCACAATGATGAGAGTGATGTCCTCCACACCTTCTCCAGCAGTTGCAGCTCCTGATTGGGCCCACAGCTATTTTTTGGGCATTTTTTATTATTTTCTGGAGCTCTTTTTGGAGGCTCACGATTTCCTCAAGGAGGCACAAAAGTCAAAGAATTAAATTGTTATATTATTTATTGTGCCATGGGGACACCCAAAGGGAGTTAGTCAAACACTTCTTGGACCCACCATGTGCTTTCATTTATTTCTTGTTGAGTGGGTTACCTTTTTTGGGTGGGTTAGTTCACTTTGATAAATTATGGTTATATTGATCTGTGTATTGTATGTTGAGCTCATCTCAACCATTGATTAGAACATTTCATCTTTTAATCTTAGCCACTCGTTTTGAAAGTGGTTAGGATTTGGTTATGATTGAGGTTCTCTCATTTCTATTTAAAGGAGAGAGCTTCTCATTGTAAGGGGTCTTTGGCTCTTGGATCTGAATAATAGAAAGACTTTTTCTGTGGAAATTTTCTGGATTTGCTTTGCATCTGATGTGCTCAAATGGTGATTAGCTTGTCTTCAGCTTACTAGCATCGTGGAAATTCTCGTGAGATCTATTTTTTTTTGTGGTTATCATTGTTTTGTCTACAGGAGGGCGTTTTGGCTGGAGCGTTTTTGTAGGGGGACCTCAACTCGCTCGGTTCTCTTCGTCTTGGATCAAGAGGTTTTCATTAGTTTCATTGCGATCTATGATTACTTCATTTTACTGTCTTGTAGCATTCAGTTTCTTTATTTTGCATGTGCAAATCTGATATGGTTGACGTTTGCTCATGCAGGGTAGGGGGCGCTTTGATGGCATGGAGCTTGCATATGCCATAGAAATCACGGGGATCTTCCACGATTGATCGGGATAGCTAGGATCGTCACTGTTACAGACTTCTACAAGCTTATCTAGGTAAGATCCACAGGTAAGTTTTTCTTTTCTGATCTTATTCCATTGTACCTTGCTGAAATTTAACTATTTCTCTGAAAACTCCTAAACCATAAAAACCTAAAAAATCAAATAATCAGGGAACCGTCCGATCTTTTGCCAAACCATTTCTGGGTTTCATACATCGGGCCTCCCCCTAACTAAATCAACTGGAACGCTGGTCAAATTCCTCATAGATTGACCTAGATCTGATTTTTCAGCAGAAAACTGCATAACCCCCCACTGAAAAAATTGACTTGCTAGGGTTTTGAGTTTTTCTGATTTCTAACTTCACAGACAGATAGATCGGGTCTTGGGCAGTCCAAGTCAACCCCAACGCTGTCAAGAGGCTCAACAGTTTGACCGGGATCTGAAAAATAGACTGAAACTGCCCTAGTGCCCTCACTGAAAATTGGCCTTTTTCGGAAGTAGGTTTTTCTAAAATCTGACATGATAGGCTGATAGATCGGGTCCCAAGTATCTTAGAACACCCTCAACGTTGTGCTCATTCATCCTGGTTTGCCCTAGATCTGAAAAAATCAGTTTTCAGCCTCCTAACCCTATCATCAGATTTTGACTTTTCTAGATCTGATTTTCCTGTTGTTTTCCTCATTTGGGCTTCTAGATCAGGTCTCCTTGATCTCTTCTCATCCTCAACGCTGAGCCATCAGCCTTCCGGTACCCCTTAAAGCTTCAGATTTGTCTTCCTAGGCCCTAGCGCTAGCTATCTACTGAGCTGGGTTTCCTGTACCTTGGCTTTTCTGGATCAATTGCTTTCTGGTTTCGTAGATCAAGGTGTTTCCAAAGTGGGTTTCCTGAAACGTTGTCTTACTACTGACTCCATTACCCAATGCATACAAAGCACCGATCTCCAAGCTAGCGTTGCCCTTAGGCTCTTAGCCTTTGCCATCTACCAACATTCACTGATAGCTCAAACACCTTTTACTGAGTCTGATTTCTAGGTACTGGATAGTCCCAACTCTATTCGTGTTTGCCCTGTCATAGTTACGTTTCCCAAGACAGTTGCTTGTACCTAAACCCTAGAGCTAGGGTTCCCATTCACCTTGCAACTTAAGTACCTTGAAGCCCCATATGATCTTCTTCTGGTGTCTAGGTTCGATCTCTCATGTCGGAAGCAGATCCAGGTCTCCCCCATTGTTGTCCTGGACTAGGATAACTTAAAGTGAAGGCTGCCTTGATTGGCGTGACAACCATCCATTTGGGAGTCTAGGCAGTCGTGGTTCCACCCCTTAGTTGCTTGCCCCTCTACCATCCATTCTGGATTCACCTTAAGCAGGAAAATACAAGGCAGGTGATAACAAGGTTCAAAGCATAGTTTGAAAAATCGGAATTGGACTCTAAATCGGTCGAGGGTCAACTCTGAATCGGAATCGGAATCGGTAATGAATAGGTTTACTAAAAAATACATAAAATATTTAAATTTTAAAGAAAAACATCATTTTCAAGATTTTAATCCTTGATTCCAAAGTATTAGAGACAAAATATTTGAAGTCTACTCATTTATATACCATATACGTGTTAATATCTCAAAATGGCATAAAGTGTACTGTGCAATACATATCTAGGAGACTGGACTGGAACAAAATACATAATCCATGAGGCCTATGGCATGTAGAGTCCAAAAAATAACATGCTACATAGTCAACTACATAATAGTGACTACCGCACAGTCCACTGTTCAAGTTCCACTATCCAGTTCTACAGTCCGTTCAAAGTTCAAAATTCATGGTTCAGTGTTTTGAGTTCACGTGACCGTTGACTCTCCAAGGTTCTAGGATTCCATGATGCCAAAAAGTTAACAACACAAGGAATTGAAGGTTGGGGGGTTAGGGTTAGTCACTAAAGAGGTCATAGGTTGGGTTAGGTAATTTAGGTTAAGAAAAAAAATTAAAAACGAAATAAAACATTAAAAAAACCCTTGATTTTTGAGTGCACAGGGCTACACAAAAATTGGTTGATTTTTGTTATGAATCGGTCGAGCAAATCGGTTTGGTACCGAACTGGCCGATTCGGTGTCCAAATTGCCCGGTTCGGTATCGAATCGGACACTGATCCGATTTGCTCATCGGTTTGACTCGGTCAACCCTTAAATCAGTGAATCGACCGATTCCGAAACTGGTTCGGCCGATTTTTAAAACTATGGTTCAAAGAGTTCAAGGCTCTGATTGAAAATTCGACAGGAAGACACATCTGTATCTTGAGATTAGATAACGGAGGTGAGTATGAGTGTAATGAGTTGATGATTCGCTGAGAAGCAGGAATCAAGAAAGAGCTGACAGTACTGTACAACTCTCAGCAGAATGGGGTTGCAGAAAGGAAGAACAGAACGATCTGTGAATATGCTAAAGCCATGCTTATTGATTTAGATCTTCTTTTATCCTTGTGGGATGAAGCTGCATGTACTGCTCTATACATCCAAAACATAATCCCTCATGCTATATTGGGGGAGAAGACTCTAGAAGAAGTCTTCACTAGCAAGAAACCCGCAGTTGACCACATGAGGATTTTTGGCACTCCGGTATACATTCATGTGCCAAAAGAAAAGAGGGCTAAGCTAGAGCTTTTCAGAAAGAAAGGCATATTTGTCAGTTACAGTGACAACTCGAAGGCCTAACGCATCTATGTACCTGGACAGAGGTACATCAAAGTCAATAGAGCTGTGATCTTCCATGAGGAAGCTGTGTTTCACCAAACACAAGAGCTTTCAAAGGAAGCTAAAGGACCTCCTCTTGAGATTCCAGATTCAGAAGTTTATAGGGAGGAAGATGAATTTGAGGATCAAATTTCGGATGCACCTGAGGATACCGAAAGTCCACCAGAAGAACTGCTTGAAGTTCCTCCTTCCAAAAGGATGTTAAATTTTCATATGCTAAGCTAGATCATTAGTATTTTATTTCGATTTCATAACAAAAGCATATAAACAGGATCACTGAAAGATAGACAAGCACAACCATACAAAAGGAGAACACAAAGATTTATCCTGGGAAAACCCTAAAGGGAAAAACCCAGCAAAAGCTTCCTCAATATAGATGCCCCAAAAGATAAAAGATAAAACCAACAAGGAGATCAAAGCCTGATCCTCCTCCTTCTCCAGCTACTTCTCTTCTCCACTAATGTGCTGCACAAGTGAGAGTGTGTGTGTCTCAAATGAGGAGCACCACACCTCTATTTATATTCATCCGTTCACTTGAATTAACTCATCCAACATGTAGGCTCGAGTTACCACACTGGGGTGCTAATGACCCACCTTTACAAATAGAGGGGACAACCTCATGACTCTTATTAGTTCTTCCGATTAGAAGCATTGGGGTATAATATAATACAAGTGGTTCTCTCGGTAGGACCATCGGGGACCACAAAAGATACCTATAGAATATTCTTCGAAGTTACAATATTTCAACACTCTCCCTTAACTAGAAGGGTATTCTACAACAACATCAACAACAACAACAGTAGGAGAGGACATCATCAACATCATCAGGGTAACACATTTATAAATCATTGGAAGCTTTTCAACATCATATAGTCTTCGTCTTCAATATTTGACGACAGCAACTCTTTAATCAACATCAGCATCTTTTGACCTTTTTATCAGCAACATCTTCAACACTTTGATCTTTCGATCAGCAACATATTCAACACTTAGACCTTTCGATCAGCAGCAACATCTTCAGCACTTTGACCTTTCAATCAGCAACATCTTCGGCACTTTGACCTTTCGATCAACAACATTTTCAGCAACATCTTCAACACTTTGACCTTTCGATCAGCAGCAACATCTTCAACACTTTGACCTTTCGATCATTACCAATATCTTCAGCATTTTGATCAGCAATATCTTCAGCACTTTGATCTTTCGATCAACAAAGACATCTTCAGCATTTTGACCTTTCGATCAGCAACATCATCACATTCTGATTAGTAACATCATGATCAGCACCATCATCATACTTCAACTCTCGAACAGAATCATCATCATCATATTCTGATCTTTTGATCAGTATGTCGTCATGACTCATCATCACATACTGATCATCATCATCGTCACACTCTGATCTTTCGATCAGTACATCATCAGCATCATACTCTTGATCGTTCGATCAGTACATCATCATCATACTCTGATATTTTGATCAGTACATCATCATCATCATAAAAACATCATCATCATGAAAACATCAACATCATCAAAACATCATTATGATCAAAACATTCAACATCATCAAAACATCAAAATATCATCATCATCACACTCTGATCTTTCGATCAGTACATCATCATCATCATAAAATCATTATCATCAAAACATCAACATCATCATCATCAAAACATCAACATGATCCTTCCTTTCAGAATTACGGGATCAACATGTCTGTGGTACTCAGACGATCCTTCCTGTCGGAATTACGGGATTTAGGTCTTTACGGAGTTACTAACGATCCTTCCTTTCGGAATTACGGGATCAACACATTTGTGGAGCTTAGACGATCATTTCTTTCGGAATTACGGGATCAAGTCTTTACGGAGCTACTAACGATCCTTCCTTTCGGAATTACGAGATTTAGGTCTTTACGGAGTTGCTAACGATCCTTCCTTTCAAAATTACGGGATCAACACATTTGTGGAACTCAGACAATCCTTCCTATTGGAATTACGGGATCAACACATCTGTGGAACTCAGACAATCCTTCCTGTTGGAATTACGGGATCAAGTCTTTACGGAGCTACCAACGATCCTTTCAGAATTACGGGATTTAGGTCTTTACGGAGTTACTAACGATCCTTCCTTTCAGAATTACGGGATCAACACATCTGTGGAACTCAGACAATCCTTCCTATTGGAATTACGGGATCAACACATCTGTGGAACTCAGACAATCCTTCCTATTGGAATTACGAGATCAATTCAATGATCCTTCCTTTCGGAATTATGAGATTTAGGTCTTTACGGAGTTACTAACGATCCTTCCTTTCGGAATTACGGGATCAACACAGTTGTGGAACTCAGACAATCCTTCCTATTGGAATGACGGGATCAACACACGTTCTCGAGTACCAAAGCCACCGGATCTATTCTGAATCGAGGTTCAAGGATGATACAATCCTACTACCTTCTCGATGATCGAAGTTCACCGGATCCGTTCTGAACCAAAGTTCGAGGATGATACAATCCTGCCACCTTTTCGATGACTGAAGTTCACCGGATCCGTTTTGAACCGAAGTCCAAGGATGATACAATCCTGCCACCTTCTCGATGACCGAAGTTCACCGGATCTGTTTTGAACCGAAGTCCAAGGATGATACAATCCTGCCACCTTCTCGATGACCGAAGTTCACCGGATCCGTTCTGAACCGAAGTTCAAGGATGATACAATCCTGCTACATTCTCGATGACCGAGGTCACCGGATCACTTCTGGACATATGTCCCAGGATGATACAATCCCTCTTCATTCTCGAAGATCGAGGTCTCCGGATCACTTCTGGACATATGTCCCAGGATGATACAATCCCATTGCAACATCACTACTCCCCCTTTCAAGGAAGGTCTTTCCAAACCACACCAAGCTTGTCTCGAAAGTGTTCGAACTTTACTCGGGACAGAGGCTTCGTCAGCACATCACCATCTAAACCATCATCATCTACATCTTCAGTATGTGAATATTGAACTATCACCATCTGTATCTCCAGTATGTGAATACTAAAAGCATCATCTATATCTTCAGTATTGGAATACTGAAACATCATCATCTGCATCTTTATCTTGTATGTAGAAATATCGGATTTCTATGTGTTACGACGGAACACAAGGTTCTCTGTTATCACAACTCTCGTTATCACATAGAATCAATGTATTATCCATCTTTAGGTCAAGGAGACCTAATATCAGCTTTTGAAGCCATATGGCTTCACAACTTAGCAGAGCAATCTGCTATGTATTCTGCTTTTGTTGTTCTAAGAGAAACACTGCACTGTTTCCTGCTAAACCATGAACTCATAGCAGACCCCAAACAAAAGCATCTACCTGATGTGCTTTTCCTGTCTGAGATACTTCCAACCCAATCTGCATCTGTATAGCCATACAATCTATAGTCATGGCTACCATCATAGTATAGACCAAGGTCTATAGTCCCTTTTAGATATCTCATCACATGTTTTGCAGCTACTAGATGAACCCATCTTGGTTGAACAAGATATTGACTTAAGGTGTTCACAGCAAAACAAATGTCTGGTCTGGTATTTGTTAAGTACATCAATGACCCAATGATCTGTCTGTAATGAGTCGCATCTACTAACTCTGATGAGTCATCATCTAACAGCTTCAGGTTGGAGTCCATGGGTGTGGCCATGGCTTTGCATTCCAACATATTTAATCTCTTCAATATCTCTACGACATACTTTCCCTGGTTGAGAAATATTTCTTCTGAACTTTGTCATATTTCCAGACCTAGGAAATAGTGCATTAACCCAAGGTCTTTCATCTCAAATTCTTCTGCTAGTTTCTTTTTGCTTCCCATGATCTGTTTCTCCTTCCCTGTCAAGAATAAGTCATCCACATATAATAATAGGATGACAGGTTCATCTTCTACAACCTTGAGATAAAGGTTAGGATC
>LPNX010810334.1:189345-212203 GCA_001517045.1 Pseudotsuga menziesii | reverse complement strand
AAAATTGTAATTTTTCATTGCCGAACTGATCCACAACTAAAAATGACCAAATAAATGACCAATTGTTATGTGGTCATTTTTTTCTAGATACCCTGTGACCAAATTTAGTCATTTATCTTGGTCTTTTTTAGTTTAGTTTTATCATGTGACCAAAATTGGTCATTTATCTTGGTCTTTTTTAGTTAGCCCGTTTAAATTTATCAATTTTGGTCATTTATCCCTTGAAAAAAATTGTGGTGACCAAAATTTTTGGTCTCTTGGTCACTAATCTCTCATTTTGCACTAGTGTATACCACGCATATCTTTCCCCTTTCGGGTCAATCAGGAAGTCGTGGGGTAAGTATTAAGATTACTTTGAAATATCAAATATGGAATATGAAATTGATAATGAATCAAAGTATACTACCCTGCAGATTAGAGCTACACTAGTTTGAAAATATATGAACAAAAAATAAAAAATTGACACCGACGCAAATCCCCCCAGGGAGGATGGTGAATAGGCTCGAAAGAGCCTATTCGAAAGGACCTATTCTTTTTATTAGCAACAATTTACAATATCAGAAAATTAAAATTGATGCACTTTGGTCCTTTTTATCTGGGATCCAAAGGCTTACAACAAGCTTGTAACAAGCTAGAATTAAACAAGGTGGTGGGGGCAACTTCTGGAAAGCTCTGTTCGTGCAAGAATTGGAAATTTGGCAGAGTATCCTACTCTTTTTTGTTGGAACTACTAAAAAATAATGAGCAATCAGAATCAAATATTCCCAAACACACTTTGAAAGTGTTTTGGGTTACTACACTAGTTATCAAAAAAAAAACTTAAGTAAAATTTTGTTAAATTGGGGTAATCTAGTTATGCAAAAAGGAACCAAGGAAAGCAAGCTTTCCTTGGGATATTGGCTTGCTGTTTGGGAAGCCAATAAGATGTGCAGTTTTATTGCAGAATATGAACATTAAAGCGTAGCAAAGGAAACTACCTTAACAGCAAGCTACAAATTTTCATTAAAATGCTTGCAAAAATAGGGTAATTTCAGCTAGATCTCTTAAAATATAACTTTGTATGCAAAACGGAACTGAGATCTAAACTTAAAAAAGGATCTTATTAAATAGATCTATATATAATTTTCTTAATGAGACATATCTAAGAAATGAAATTATCTTAAGAGTAACCAGTTTGAAGAAAATTTAAGATTTTTGAAGGAGGAAAAGGAGAAGAGAAGTGCTTGTTGCTGAAGCAGATCTGCAAAGGAAACTTGTTAGTGAAGCACCGAGGGGCACAATATTCACAATATATGTTGGAAAACCAATGGAATCAAACCTAAACCATAGATATTCCAATCACGGCAAACCTGTAAGCTACACAACAAATCCTGCAAACAAAACCATTAAATCTAAAGATACATATGAGAAGTAGATGATACAGCATGCAAATAATATTATTTAGCATATAGATATTAGCTCATTCAAACATATGCAGAAAAATAGAAGTAAGTAATCTTACTTACAATGATGTATCCCTATGATTCCAATAACCATTCAGGCAAACAACAGTTAAGTGCAAATAATTGAAAAAATAGCAGTTTCACCTCAAATGCAGCATGATAGTGATGATCCACACATCAAAGGTACTCCACAATTGAGCCTCCAAAGCTTCTCTTTATTTCAAAAAATGATGATCAATACACAATTACAATAGCAATCCCTTCAATCCAGCTCTAACTAGCTTGGAAGAGGGAGTTGTTCTTGGATATATACAAAAAAACAGGACATCCAGCTTGGGGGGGGGGGTGCAATTCCTAAGGAATCAGATCAAACCAGCTGATGGAGAGTCAATCAATGCAGATCTGAAGCTGAACTGAGCCTACTTGTCAACCGGGGCCCTGATTGAGCTGACACATCAACCCATAAATCGACACATCAGTCCACAGAGCATCCAGGAGAGTCCACATGTGTGGAGGAGAGAGAGAGGGAACAATTCCCCATAAATACTACTGAATATCAACTATGGATCTGATTTGATCACCTCTTGCAGTCAAGGATTTGTCAGATCCAGTCAATCTACTTCAGATCTTACTGATTTCAATCAAATCGGCTAAGAATCCACTGATTTATGAGTTTGGATTTGCTCCATTATTCATCAATTTATTAATTAAAATAATCAATAATTGATTTTTGGGGCTTTCTGACCTAAGTGATGGAAAATCACTCAAAACTAGAAAATAGTGGGTCCATGGGTTTACATGGTGCTCTTAGCTTGAAAATGAGCACCTACATGACTGAAACTAATTATTTGGCCCACCTTTATTACAAAATAAAATTTTCCAATTAAACTATTAAAAAATAGCCTAAGTTTTTGAAAAATTAAATTTTTAATAAAAAAACACTGAAAAAACATAAAAATTGAAAAATTGAAAAAACCTAGGGGGACTTAGACATGTTCATATGACTCGACCATGATGTCTAGCATTCTTATACATTGACACATAGACTCTAATAACCTCAATAGTCCTAAATTCCAAGCCGACCACCCCAACTTTGGAGGTATGGAGTGAAAAACTCAGAAATTATCAGTCGTTTATTCAACAACCAAAAATAACCAAGGGAAAAAACACCTTGGGCTGATCGGATTGGAAAATAAAGTCTAAGAGACTGAGTCTTTTACAGACACTATCATTCTATAACATTTATTACAATTCCCCCATGGGGTATGAACATGTGATATAGTACAACAAGCACTTCCCAGAAGTATTTCCAAAGGTCTTCTGAAGTCCGAACAAGTTAACCATGTCCGGTTCACCAGGCTCACTTGATAAAAAACCACTAAGTACAACTTAGGTGGTAACATTCTGGCTCCATATAGGGACACATTCTTTGACTGATCTTCTATTCAAAGAAGAGGATGTGAGAACTCTGGAATCTTTGGGTCCTGCATAGGAATTAGAGTTTGGCAGTAACATGTATACATAAGAAAAAATTAACTATAAAAGCAAATTAATGTACATAATTAGTCTATGATGTACAAAAAAGGAATATTTTACAAAACTAATATAAAAGAAAATTTTTCCAACATGGTACAAAATAACTATGATACAACAATATGATATATAAAATTTAGAAATACATGCAAGGCAAGGTTTAGAAATTGGCCCTAAAACCACTGATGCCAATAAAGGCATCAAACTGTTTCGGCATAAAACAACTTGAGGAGGAAATCATTCATTGGAAAGCTCAACCTTTCTCCTTCTAGTTCATTTAGATGGAAGGAGTTCATTCCTACTAGTTCATCGATGATGTACGGTCCCAACCACAAGCTATCGAGCTTTCTATGTTTCCCTGGTTTTTCCCGTCGTTTGTCCCAATGTAAAACCGTGTCACCTACTTGGAAGGACCTTGGTTGGGTAGAATTATCAAAGGCTCTCTTCACCTTCTCAGAATTTCTGATACTATGTTCAAGAGAGTTTCTTTTGCTCTCATCTAGCTCGATCAAGTTCTGGTTTACTCTATTCTGGATGGCCTCTTGATCTGAGCTGAAGTTCTGGAGAAGCTGATAAACTGGAAGCTTTAGATGGACTGGTAAGGTGACATCAAGGCCATAGACTAGTTTGAAAGGGCTTCTCCCGGTTGAACTTTTCTTGGTGATTCTGTCGGCCCATAATGCTAATTTGATCTTGCTATCCCAAGCCTTCTTATTGTCGCCCACATTTTTTTTGATTATGGTCATTAAGTTCCTGTTACTTGATTCCGCTAGAGCATTTCCTTGGGGATAGTAATTGGATGAGTGGGATAGGATAATGCCGTACTTGAAACAGAAAGATGACATCTCGGAAGAAAAAAAGCATGGGCCATTATCCGTGATGATTCTAGCTGGCACATCGAATCTTTTGATAATCTTATCTTCTAAGAAATCCATGACTATAGCATCGGTTTCATTCTTGGTGAGTATCGCCTCTACCCACTTGGTAAAATAATCAGTGGTGGTAAGAATCCAAAAATAACCATTGCTCGAGTTATCTTTGAACTTACCGATGAAGTCAAGCCCCCACTGCTGGAAAGGGGCTTGGACTACTATTGGATTTAAAGGCAAGGCTTTCATTTGTTGCTTTCCGGTGAATAACTGACACTGGGGGAAAACTCTGACAGCCTTGTTCACATCTGAAAATAGGTTTGTCCAATAGTAGCCTACTCTAAGGATTTTTTCGGTGGTTTTTTTTGCTACAAAATGTCCACCACAAAATCCTGAATGGAACTCAACCATGAGTTTCTTAGCCTCAGGTTCATCGACACATCTAAGTATTAAACCATCGGGGTTTCTCCAACCCAAACCATCTTTTGTCAAACAATACTTAGTTGCTTTCAACCTTAATTCTATTATTTTATGTCCAAGTAAGTGATCGAGGCATGTAAGGTTGTGGAGGAAAAATATGATGTCGGTGTACCAAGGGTGCTACTCTAATCTCTGAAGCTCATCTGATACACTTTGTTCTGTTAGATTATTCCTAAGGCATTTTCATTTCCTTGGGTCAACATCTTTGCAAGACCTTTTTCCTTAATTAATTTAGTAGGTTTTATCTCCAAATCATACTCTTGAATCTTTGAAACCCACTTACCCCTGATTCCTAGACAATCCTGTTGAGACATGATATCCTTGACAGCTGCATGGGGTACATATCCAAATAATTTGGAGTAACCTATATAAGTTATGAAATGTTTAAGAGACTTGACAAGAGAATAGGCCTGTTTCTCCATTGTGGTATACTTCAACTCTAAATTTTGTAAGGCTCTACTCATAAAGGCTATAGGTTGCTCTTGTCCCTCCTTATTCTTTTGAAGCAAAACACTGGCAATGGTGTCTTTTTAGGAAAAGGAAAATATCTAGAATTCTTTGGAACAATCTGGACTAATCAAGACTGAGGACATGGATATGGAATTTTTTATAGACTTGAATGCAACCTTCCCTTCATCCATCCACTCAAACTTAGCATCTTTCTTTAATAACTTTTGTAGAGGTTTCATTAATTCTGCTAAATTTGGGATGAATCTTCTTATGAAATTGATTTGACCATTAAAGGACTGGAGAGCTTTTAGATTCTAAGGAAAGGAGAATTTCTTAATGGCTTCAACTCTCTCAGAATCAACCTTTACACCATCCTTAGAAATGATGTGCCCCAACAACTTTCCTTCATCAACTTCAAAGATTGACTTGGCGGGGTTCAAGGAAATACCATATTTTCGACATCTTATAAAAACCTGCCTAAGATGACTTATGTGGTTAGATCTTTCCTTTGAAAAAATAGTTAAGTCATCTTGAAATATTTCGATTATTTTTCCTATAACTTATTTGAAGGAAAAATCTATGGCTCTTTGGAAGGTGGCACCAGCATTCAATAAGCCGAAAGGCATTCTTAGAAATTTATAGGTACCCCAAGGTGTGGTGATTGTAGTCTTATGTTGATCCTCCTTATTTACGAACACCTTGTTATAACCGAAAAATCCATCCAACATGGAAATCATTCCCGATCCTGTTACTCTTTGAAGCAATGTTTCCATGTCGAGTAATGGGTAATTATCTTTGAGGCATGATGTATTTAGATTCCTAAAATCTATACATATTCTAATTGACCCATTCTTCTTTCCAACCACAACTAAGTTGGAGAACCAAGATGAATGTCTTGTAGGTGTTATGATCCCTGCTACTAACATCTTCTGAAGCTCCTTCTGGACAAGGGGGGGCAACTTAGGATTTATTCGCCTAATTTTTTGTCAAAAAGGTTTGACCTCCTTAGCTTATTTTTTGAGGGGAATAGTGTGTTGAAACACATCCTCCCGATATTCTTTAAGCTCATCATAACTAAAGGCCAACACATCTCTATACTCTTTGATTAAGTTGATCAAATTTTTTCTTTCCTTTTCCGAAGTACCTTTTCCAATTTTTATTAACTTGGGATCCTTATAAGTTCCTATGTTTATTTCCATATAATTCCCAATTTTTATTTCTTCTTTTTGTTTTTTATGATGATCCTGTCAATTGAAAATATTCTTGAAAGATATAAGGCTACTCAAGATGTGATTCCTTTCATTATCCTCGTACTCCTGATACTCTTTACCCTCTTGCTGATAACTGACCTTGCAACCTTCAAACTCTTGTAGATTGTGGATGAATCTCAAGAGTTGCTCATCATCTTTGAACACCTTCCAGTGGTCTATATTATCCGGAATTGAAGGTCTGAAATTGATTTCCATCTTTCCATTCCCATTAATAATTTAATCCGATGGCTAGAGAGTGGATGCTGCTACTGCCAATTTATCTGCTAACCCATTCATTTCCCTATGGACCTTTTGAATGTTAAGTGCATCGAACCATTCCATAGTGTCCCATGTGGCATTTCCATACTTTCCTATTTTTTCATTTTTGCATTGATACTGATTCTTAATCTGGAGGACAAGTAGATCTGAATCACCCTTTATGTTCAACATATTTATCCCCATATCTTTAGCGGTTTCTAACCCTAGGAGCAATGCCTCATACTCGGCTACGTTGTTTGATGCTTCAAACTCTAACCTAAACGCAAAGTTGTAGATTTTATCTGAAGGAGAGATGATCACGATTCCCACACCTTTTATGGTTTTGGAATAAGCCCCATCAAAGTACATTTGCCAAACTTCATCGATATTTTCATTTTTAATGTTTTCCTTAATAGGGGCCATGAAATTTGACAAAATAGCATAGTTTCCAAAGTTATCAGTGAAATGAAAAAATTCATTTCTGGGCTTCTTAGGGTTTTCTACATGTCGTTTCCTCAACTTTTCTCTGTGGAGAATCACCGTAGTGTTCTGTGATGTAGGTATAGTAGCATATGTCCAATCCATTTGAATGTTCCCACCAAGAGTTGTAGCCCATTTTCTGGATAGCAACATACCCCAATTATCTGGAACATCTATCACCACCACATCCATCGACATGTCGATACCAGGATACTTAGCCAACTTAACCTATAAATTTAAGATTATCCCTACCACTTCAATTTCTCTTGCATCCATCACACAAAAATTGTGGTAGGGTCAGGTGACCCTTAGATTTAGCTACTCCATTACTTTTCTTGTCATGACATTTGATGAAGCACCTGAATCTAACATGCAGTTATGAAGGAGAAGTTTATCAACTAAGAGGGAGACATAAAAAGGAGGGTGGTCTTCTCTTCTCGAATCAACACTGTTGATGACTATAGGCATATCTATAGGTTCAATATGTTCAGCTTCAAATATAGCATTGTTATTAGGAAGAGGATCCTCTTTGATAATATTATGAGCTTTACTTTGACTATCCTCTAAGGATTTCAACAACTTTTCTTTTTGACCAAGAATTTTAAGGACATCAGTTGCATAAACATGAATCTTAGCACTACTTATCGATTTTCCCATATCAATATTTGATTTAGGGACAATAGGAGGATCTAGGAGGGGAGGAGCAGTTACCTTTGGCTTGTACTGTTTATACGGTGATGGCTTCTCTCATCTTTGATATACTACTCCATTGAACCTAACCTCCTTCATTTCCTTAATTTCTTTCGTAGAAAGAATTACACCATAAAAGTTGGAAAGGAGATCCTTCTCATAACTGTAATCCGTGGCCTACTACCAATGCTAGTTTTATAAAGGATAGGTTCAGCCTACCATGTACACATGATCGGACTTGCCTGATGTTGTTTCCTAATTACTGACCTCGGCCATTCCATGTTCTATAACTTGGTTTTCTATATAGCAAGTTCTTTCTTGGTGGATTTGATCACAAGGTCTACACCATTGAATGACTTCTTCTGCTAGGTTAGTTGAGTCTAATTGGTTTGGAATCCTAGGTTCTTGTTGAGGAGCCTTGTTCTGATACACCTGATTTTGTTTAGGCTGAAAGTTCCTAGGTCCATTATTTCTTTCCGTTGTGATTATTCTATTCTGAAAATTATTCAATTGTACAGATTGATTTTCCATGAGTTGGCTTTGACTAGTAACCAATTTTTCTATCATGTTAGTTACCTTTTCCATGGGGTCTTGTTGGCACCCCAACAAATCCCTTTTATTTCTGCAAATAAAAGGGTCCCCATTAGAATTTTGTAAATATTTAACTTTTGGTTTTCTTTTCTTTTATCTTACTTTATTTAATGTGTGATTCCATTCCTACTTTTCGTTTGATCTATCATTTGTGTCTTCTGCTTGCTCTTTGGCTCAATTCTCATCACATGAAGGATTTGATGATTTTGTCTCTCTTGGTTTATTGATTGCCTCTATTGATTCAAATTTTTGAAGTCTTAACCTTGGTTGAGTTTAGTGTATGCCTCATTTTGAAAGAATTGAATTTTCTAGATTTTTCAACATTCTTGTCAATTTTGATTTGCAACTCATAAATAATTTTAGACATTTTAATGAAAACAAAAATAATCTTATTTATAAATTGATTTTATTATGATAAACCATTATTATTATTAAATTTGTTTGTATATATATTTATAAATAATTTGAATTTTATACACTCAAACTTTATCAAACTATTTCTTTACTTCAATCAACTTCTTCAAAATTTTCATATAATGAGACATCACGTCATTTCTATAAGAATTGAATTCCATTCTTTAGAAAAGGTAGACACATCTATAAATTTTATAGATTAAAATTTATTGTTTCCTAACTTTATGACTAAAATTATTTCACAATGGAAGTATTATATGAGGATATAATACAATAATGTATGAGTTGTAGATTATGAGAAAATGCAACGATGGTTGAATGAATTTTTACAGCACATAAGGTTTATTCCTTTATAAATTTTGAGCCTAATTTTTGAATAAATTATCAATCTAGTATGTAGTTATGGCAAGCGTATTATGCATGGGATAGAAGTGATAACATATTATTGAAACATATTCCTATTGTGTCATCACTTAAATGAATTGCCGTGTCAAAGATAGAAGACCATGTCCTCCCACAAATTATGGAAGATCAATGGTGACGTTGTTGTTATTAGCATACTGAAATCGCTGCCAAGATTTGATGATTTCATAATTGATGAAAGCATTTCACCAACTGCCAAAGAAGTTTTATGAGCTTGTAGTCTATCAATTCAGTTTATATCATAAAGGTCCCAAAATTAAATGGTCATATTTCATTCAACGTAAAATTTATATGCCTACAATTTAGACAAGAATCTTGTTAAAAAGATGAGATCCACCAATTTTATCAAATCAAGCATAAACTAGTTCACCGCCAAGTTATTTGAGAAAGCCACGTTATGATTATTTGACTCATGCAAACTAGATTATCTATCTGTTTGCCACATTTAGGATATGAAAGCAATTAAGTGATTTTAATATCAGAAGTTACCAGCTGTTCACCAATCCTCAAAAGGAGAAAATGAAGAATTTAATCTTCAGCTTGAAGAGTCGTTGCATGCACTAGATCAACAATAATACAAAAGAGTGATTCATTGCAATAATTTCGGAAGAGGAGCTATGATTTCCAATCATGGAATGGAGGGTTTAAGTAACTATTAGTTCGTATCAAAATATATCAGATCCTCGTGAAAGTTACTGCTACAAGATTCTTCAGGGTGAAAGTGAAGTTTGTTATTTTATTATCATTATATCTTGCGATTCAATCACCAGATTAAGAATACTTTGCACTCACAATTTTATTTAATGATTTTTTATTTTCTTGATGATGCAGGTCAAGGAAAGAACCGAACCGGATTCCCGTCATTATTGAGGAGGCTATTTTCTGCAGTGAACTGCGGGCAAACTAAGGCGAAAATTAAAATTCCAGGATATGGGTTTTTTCCAGAAGATCCCCGTTTACCAGAAGCGTGAAGTATTTGCTGAAAAAGTGAACGGTTTGAGAGATTTTTGGGGTGTTCTAGACACGTTTTTCATAAGTGCGGCCAGCTACGAAATTTAGCTGAGTTTCTGTTGGAAATTGGTAGATCTAAACATCAAATTTCTGTTTCGAAATGGGGGGACGGCTCTCTGTAGAGTAGAGAGAAGTTTTATTCTCTGAAATTCTATTTTGTATTATGTATACTTTGATATCTGAGATAGAGGAGAGACGCTGCTGCCACCAAAGAGAGGGGGAATCGATGGAGCTGAAGACAACTTTGATTTCTGAAGACTCTATTGCACTTCTCTGCTGGAGAAATGGAAACACTTAGTCCCAGGATGGAGTGTTTGAGGAAAGCATACTGGAAGTATATTTTGTTGCTGGTGTTATTTCATTCCTGAAGTTGAAACTTTGGATTTGAATACAACTGGACATTTACAGACTGATACCATTACTGGTATTTTTGTTTTGGATATATTATATATATTTCTCAGCATCTTATCTTCTCTCTTAATATTAACACATTATGCTTTGATATATGTGTGTTTGATTACAATTAGCACTTTATCAGTTCGATATCACATTTTGAACAAATATATCATTATGTTTGTGTTTATTAGTATTTTTACTATAAACTTGAGCTATAATGATATACTCTTATGTCTGTTAAAAATATCATTTGTGTTGTGACAGTGATTTTATAATAGACATTATCTTTAAGTTCAAATAGCTATGTTAATAATTAATTATTAATTAATTTCAGAAAGTTAGAATAACTGTTTGTTTTTAGTTGTCTTTCAGTTCTGTTGGCATATAACAAAGTGACTTATTGTTCATTATTTAAATGTTTCTATTTAAATTGTGCTTTTAGTCTTTCTGTTCATCGTTTATTAATAATTAATCTAGTCTTTAGAAATGCTCTCAGCTAAGATAGCTAAGATATGATAGATAGAGTAGTTCAGATTAAGTTTTATTTTGATTAATTTAATAGTTGTTAAATTGATTTGTGTAAAATTTTAGCATAATTTTAACCGTCTTTATATTCCGAAAAAATCTTCAACAATTGGAGTCTTTCCTTAAGAAAGCAACCATAAGACAGATTAGATAGTTTAAACTAATTATAAGATTCATTTAGGTAGAAATAATATTAGGATAGGTTAGATTTTGCTGATTTGAATTTCTCCTTGAGAGAAAATCAGCTAGTAGCAGGACCATAACCTGCGAGGTTTTGCTATTTCAAACACATCAGACATTGCTTTAAGCCGATTCTATGGGAAAAACCTCCTTATTGGCCTAGGTCAAAAAATCAGGCAAACAAATGGCGCTAGAAGGAGGGCTGATCGGCAAGTAAGCCCTTTTGAGCTATTTCTTTTAAATTTTAATCTATTTTAAAAATGGATCATATTACTGTTTTAGAACATGCTTTCAGCATGCCTGGGCCTGCTAGAGGTATATCTAAAAGTGCAGTAAATATCTTGCAAAGGTTAAGTTTTGATGGAGAAGGTAAAATGACTGCTTTGAAACATCTCACTGAATTTATAGATATTTGTAACCCTTATCATATAGTGTGTGAGAGTAAGATTTGCAGGCTTTTTACTGTCACATTCAAAAGAAGAATTCGAGGCTGGTTCGAAATGTTACTAGCTAAATCCATTCATTCATGGAAACATTTCATGGATTTATTCATTGATGCGCATGAGGATTATAATTATCAAGCGTTGCGGTATGAGATTGGAAATCTTCGCAAACAAGAAGGTGAATCTACTAGTACTTTCTTTTCAAGATTTATGTCAATGCATTTTAGATTTCATGATAAAGATCAACTTTCTGTAGAAGAAATAACAGATTTATTTTTATCTCTTAATTCTCATTCAACTTTACATGATCAAACAAATAATGATGAGCTTCAAATTGAAGATATGCATGTTGATGGTTGCATCACTTCATCAGTTAATATTGATTCAAGGTCTAATTTTACTGATCCAAATTCTGACACTAAAATTGTTGAACATCAACAAATCTTAGGATCTTCTAATATACAATTTCAAGAACAAAAGAATTTAAATTCGACACTTACATTAAAAAATCATTCTCTTGTTCAAGCAATTGTAGTCGAAAAGGAATCGATGATTTTAGGACCTAAAACCGAATCTTTGAATGATCATTGCATAAATCAGGATTTTGCATTTTCTTCTTCTCAAATCGAAAAAAATTATCTCATTCTTTCAAAAAATATATCAGCAAATCAAAATATGGATAATGATTTACCTCTTGAATCAGTTAATCAAGATTGTCCTTTGCAAAAAGGAACATCTATTTTTCAACATTTCGAAAGTTATTATGCTTTATATCTAGATCTATTTACTGATTATAGTTTTTGTCCAGATACTAATATACAAACAAATTCTACACTATGGTCAGTTCCTATGCAAAGTGATTTGTTGTTTAAGAATGAGGAAAATCTTTCTGTTCACGATATTGTTGAGGAAAATAAGTTTATAAATATCGCTCATGAATCTCATGCATACGATAATATTGAAGAAGTTAAGTTAGAATATATAACCATTTCTTATAATGTTTTAGATTTTGACGACACTAATCTTTTCAATTGTAAATTAAGTGAATCGTCAAAATCTCATGAATTTCAAAGGGTAAGTGCTTACTCTAAGGTAATGTCAAGATTTGATTTTCAAATTTATGATGATTATACTTCCTTACAAAATATATCCTCTACTTTAACTTTTCCTAGATCCTTTGATCATAATCTCGACATGCCACCTTTTGATTACTATCGTGATGAATTTGCTATCATACATTCCATTGAATCTTCACAAGTTTTAGATCTCCTCCAATCTTCTTTTTATGATCCAATTTATGCATGGTTGTAAGGGTCATATTTTAAAAAAAAATCATGTCATCTTCTTCTTCTTTTTGTAAATATAAGTTCTAATTTAATACTTTCTATTTTTCAGTATGAAGCATTTCAATTCATATTATTAATATTTGATATGTTTTATTTTGCAGGGTTACAAATGCTTCAATGGCTTCATTGGCTTTTTGAATTTACCTGATTAAGATTGAATATTTGATTTTAGTGTACATAAAATAAGACTAGGAATAAGATAGAATAGTTTCTTTTCTTTTTCTTTACTTCTTAGTTTTTAGTTTTGATTTCACACATAGTAGTAATCAGCTTAATAGTTTTCTGCTAAGGATAGATTGATCTCTACTTAATTTTTGGTTAGGTACACTTCGTTGGATTGACAAGTTAGAAAGTGTTTTGAAGCAAGTGATGCAATCAAGAATGCATGAATATGAGTATGGCCTTACATCAAGGAAGTGAATTCTTTATCTTATTTCCATTTCAAAATTTGTATACTTGTTATTTATCTTTCTAAAACTTCGAAGTATTGAATTTTGGTATTAATTGTGAGAAATCATAAATTTACAATAATTGAGTAATGATAAATTTATCATTAGGTTATTTTACACGAATGTGGGATGATGTCATTAATTATATACTTTTAGACTATATTTAAATTATTACAGTGACATTCATCAATTTATTTAAATGTGTAGACTAGCCTTATGATTATTTTTTTAATCATTCAAATTTTGATTTTCTCTTGAAATGAGTTTGCCAAATCAACTCCTTGAAATTTCTAAATCATTCATGCCAATTCCTTATTTTGCACATAAATATTGTTTTGATGAATATTTCTCTCAATTTATGTAATCGGTCATTTTTCAAAATTAATAATTTAGGCTTTTCTATGAATACTTACCATATTTATAATTAAGGAAAAGTATTATTTTGATATTATCACAACCACAAATTAAGATAAATCTAATTGAGGGTATGGAAAATTGTTTTATAATTTCAGATCAATTAAATCTGTGTAAAATATTATTACGTGTTGATCTTCGATTTAAGAATTTTCTTTAATTTGATTATGATGCTTAGTGAAGTTGTGACATGAAATTAATAATGATTTGCACAAGTTAATTTAATCATCAAAGAAAATTAATATTGAGTTTGGTTTCACTTGATTGCTTTTCGTTTTCACTTTTGAGACCTAGATGATTGGATTTCTTATCACCTTAACCTTGTACATATTGACTAGATTTTGAGTTGATATCTTGGTTTTTGAAATAATTGGTTTCTTACAAGTCTTATTTATTTATTTATTTATTATCTTTCGTCATTTTCTTTTAGGTTTTTCATTTATTTTGTTTTTCAAAATAAAGAGTTGTAATCATTACATCTTGATCACTTTGTAATTATTCTCACAAAACTATACAACTTAGATTTTTCATTTTTCCTTTTGTAAATAATTATGAATAAAAGGATTCGACTTACTCAATCTTCTCATCGATTAATTAAATGAGTCCTAAAAGAGTGAAGAAATATTTTAATTGAATGATTCTGCAATATTCAAATTTTTTTGAAACTTTACATCAATAATAAGTTTATGATACTTTTTGTAAAAAATCACCATTTTGACATACATATTTGTGTCTCATATTTTCTATTTTATATTGACATTTATTTAAACTTAAATCCTTATATTGTGGTCAATTTTAATATGTCATTTAGGAGATTTGTTGTTATTTCTTACGTATGTCATAATTTTATGATTTTTACGTTATTTTGTATAGCTCATCATATAGAAAGTAATCATATCTTGAATTTTGATTTTTGAGTTTATTGACCATCTTCGACTCTTAGTTAAAGTTTCGATAAACTTTTCTTTTGGATAATACATACCTTTTGGTTGAATTTTGGATTAGATCGGATTCTATCTTTTTGAGTGTTTTGGTTCAATTAGTGATTTTGTCTTAAAGTTTGTTTGGTTGATTGGTTTCAGTAGTGAATTTAATATTTTTCATCTTTTGATTTTCTTCTTTGTTTTTAAGGGAGCATTGTAGATAAATAATACTTTGATGTCACACTACTGGGTGTTCATATGTTTCTCTACTAATCAACCTAATATCTTTAAGGGAAACCATTGTAATGAGTTTCTTTCCATATCAAATGTTCTTACTGTGATTGAATCATTCCTAGCCTTGAAAGATTTCTTATGAACTTAGCTAAACGGTCAGTTGAACTCACGATTATTATTCTTGGACTTTATTTTGAGAATGATATCACTAGCTAGGCAAGTTAACTTGTTGGGAAACTTTTCTCTCAGAATCTTTATAAATCAATGGCATTAGTCATCTTTAGGCCTTCCATGTTATTATAGGGGTATTATCTAGATTTGTTCTTCATCCATTAGAAAAATTTTAAAACTAAACTTTGATTGAAGAATAGGTGGTCTCATTACGAGCCGACCTAATCATGATCATCAACCCTGTCAGGGATAACATCATTTCTGATCACCAGGGTGATGGCTCTTGGGCATAAGATCAAGGGACAGGAGGTCTCATCACGAGCCGGCTTGTTTATCTCTGATAGTTCTCATGAATGATGCTATCAATAGCTGGTTACCAAGCCAGGATAGTAGTCTTGAATCAAAGATATAATTTATATATTTACACCAAAACAAAAAAAGAGAGAAAAACAAATTTTATCTTTCAGTTATTTATATTTAATGGATGGGGAACTTATCCAGACATCTTCTTAAGATATGGAGGTCATATCTTTATGCTAGTGTTATTCGATTATCCTTAACTGTTGAGAAAGCATTCTTGATAAGGTTTATTTGCTATGCATATATTTCAAACTCATTCATCTTTATGAAGTCTTTGAATAATAGTTGTGACAATTCATTTGATTGTGACAGTATTAGAGTTCAAACTTTACTATATGGGCTAGTGACAGGGTAAAGTCATGTGGTGTGAAGTTTGATATTTCAAGAAAACCTCAACTTTATATCTTTAATCTATAGAGATAACTGGTTCACCCAGCATGTCGCCATTTGTTGGCACCACAACAACTCCCCTTTATTTCTGCAAATAAAAGGGTCCCCATTAGAATTTTGTAAATAGCTTTTGGTTTTCTTTTCTTTTATCTTACTTTATTTAATGTGTGATTCCATTCCTACTTTTCGATTGATCTATCATTTGTGTCTGCTGCTTCCTCTTTGGCTTGATTCTCATCACATGAAGGATTTGGTGATTTTGTCTCTCTTGGTTTATTGATTGCCTCTATTGATTCAAATTTTTGAAGTCTTAAGATTTTAATATATAAATTTTGCCTCTTTCTACAATTTTATAATTTCAGTAAAATTTTAAATAATTTAATTAAGGATTATTTATATTTGGTTTAATATCTTGATATCTTTGTTAATAATCAATGATTGCATACTCTCATTTGACCTTGATTGAGTTTAGTGTATGCCTCATTTTGAAAGAATTGAATTTTCTATATTTTCAACATTCTTGTCAATTTTGATTTGCAACTCATAAATAATTTTAGACATTTTAATGAAAACAAAAATAATCTTATTTATAAATTGATTTTATTATGATAAACCATTATTATTATTAAATTTGTTTGTATATATATTTATAAATAATTTGAATTTTATACACTCAAACTTTATCAAACTATTTCTTTACTTCGATCAACTTCTTCAAAATTTTCATATAATGAGACATCACATCATTTCTATAAGAATTGAATTCCATTCTTTAGAAAGGGGAGACACATCTATAAATTTTATACATTAAAATTTATTGTTTCCTAACTTTATGACTAAAATTATTTCACAATGGAAGTATTATATGAGGATATAATACAATAATGTATGAGTTGTAGATTATGAGAAAATGCAACGATGGTTGAATGAATTTTTACAGCACATAAGGTTTATTCCTTTATAAATTTTGAGCCTGATTTTTGAATAAATTATCAATCTAGAATGCAGTTATGGCAAGTGTATTATGCATGGGATAGAAGGGATAACATATTATTGAAACATATTCATATTGTGTCCTCACTTAAATGAATTTCCGTGTCAAAGATAGAAGACCATGTACTCGCACAAATTATGGAAGATCAATGGTGACGTTGTTGTTATTAGCATACTGAAATCGCTGGAAAGATTTGATGATTTCAGAATTGATGAAAGCATTTCACCAACTGCCAAAGAAGTTTTATGAGCTTGTAGTCTATCAATTCAGCTTATATCATAAAGGTCCCAAAAGTAAATGGTCATATTTCATTCAACGTAAAAATTATATGCCTAGAATTTAGCCAAGAATCTTGTTAAAAAGATGAGATCCACCAATTTTATCAAATCAAGCATAAACTAGTTCACCACCAAGTTATTTGAGCAAGCCACGTTATGATTATTTGACTCATGCAAACTAGATTATCTATCTGTTTGCCACATTTAGGATATGAAAGCAGTTAAGTGATTTTAATATCAGAAGTTACCAGCTGTTCACCAATCCGCAAAAGGAGAAAATGAAGAAGTTAATCTTCAGCTTGAAGAGTCGTTGCATGCACTAGATAAAAAATAATAGAAAAGAGTGATTCATTGCAATAATTTTGGAAGAGGAGCTATGATTGCCAATCATGGAATGGAGGGTTTAAGTAACTATCAGTTCGTATAAAAATATATCACATCCTCGTGAAAGTTACCGCTACAAGATTCTTCAGGGTGAAAGGGAAGTTTGTTATTTTATTATCATTATATCTTGCGATTCAATCACCAGATTAAGAATACTTTTCCCTCATAATTTTATTGAATGATTTTTTATTTTCTTGATGATGCAGGTCAAGGAAAGAACCGAACCGGATTCCCGTCATTATTGAGGAGGCGATTTTCTGTAGTGAACTGCGGGAAAACTAAGGCAGAAATTAAAATTTGGGGACATGGGTTTTTTCTAGAAGATCCCCATTTACCAGACTCATGTAGAATTTGCTGAAAAACATGAACACTTTGAGATATTTTTGGGGTGCTCTAGACACGTTTTTCATATGTGCGGCCAGCTACGAAATTTAGCTGAGTTTCTGTTGGGAATTGGTTGATTTAAACAACAAATTTCTGTTTGGAAATGGGGGGTCGGGTCTCCGTAGAGTAGAGAGAAGTTTTATTCTCTGAAATTATATTTCTATTGGGTAGACTTTGATATCTGAGATAGAGGAGAGATGCTACTGCCACCAAAGAGAGGGGGAATCGATGGAGCTGAAGACAACTTTGATTTCCGAAGACTCTATTGCACTTCTCTGCTGGAGAAATGGAAACACTTAGTCCCAGGATGGAGTGTTTGAGGAAAGCATACTGGAAGTATATTTTGTTGCTGGTGTTATTTCATTCCTGAAGTTGAAAGTCTGGATTTGAATACAACTGGACATTTACAGACTGATACCATTACTGGTATTTTTGTTTTGGATATATTATATATATTTCTCAGCATCTTATCTTCTCTCTTAATATTAACACATTATGCTTTGATATATGTGTGTTTGATTACAATTAGCACTTTATCAGTTCGATATCACATTTTGAACAAATATATCGTTATGTTTGTGTTTATTAGTATTTTTACTATAAACTTAAGCTATAATGATATACTCTTTTGTCTGTTAAAAATATCATTTGTGTTGTGACAGTGATTTTATAATAGACATTATCTTTAAGTTCAAATAGCTATGTTGATAATTACTTATTAAATAATTTCAGAAAGTTAGAATAACTGTTTGTTTTCAGTTGTCTTTCAGTTCTGTTGGCATATAACAGAGTGACTTATTGTTCATTATTTAAATGTTTCTATTTAAATTGTGCTTTTAGTCTTTCTATTCATTGTTTATTAATAATTAATCTAGTCTTTAGAAATGCTCTCAGCTGAGATAGCTGAGATAGGATAGATAGAATAGTTCAGATTAAGTTTTATTTTGATATATTTAATTTAATAGTTGTTAAATTGATTTCTGTAAAGTTTTAGCATAATTTTAACCGTCTTTATATTCCGAAAAACTCTTCAACAATTGGAGTCTTTCCTTAAGAAAGCAACCATAAGACATATTAGATAGTTTAAACTAATTATAAGATTCATTTAGGTAGAAATAATATTAGGATAGGTTAGATTTTGCTGATTTTAATTTCTCCTTAAGAGAAAATCAACTGGTAGCAAGACCATAACCTGCGAAGTTTTTCTATTTCAAACACACCGGATGCTGCTTTAAGCTGATTATGTGGACAAAACCTCCTTATTGGCCTAGGTTAGAAAATCAGGCCAAGAGGTCTTTAGAGCTTTCCTTTTCCTCTAATTCAACGGCTTTTCCCTTCTCTTTGTTGTATGAAGTGTTTCCTCTAGTGTAACCTAGAATGTTGGATTTTCCTGAAGATTGCATATTCTTTTCTATTTTCTCGGCCAAATCTTGAGCAATTTTTAGATTGGTTAGCTCTTTGTCCCTTAACTGGTACCTCAAATCACCAGTGAAAGCTTTGATGTAAGATATGAGGATCGAGGCATCCCTTGGCTTGATTTCTCTAGGGCGGTCCGCAACCACACGCCTGAACTTAGTATTAAATTCATCAATGGTTTCATTTTCCATCTTCTTTATGTTATGAAGGGTAGCAAGCAGATGTCTTGGTTCTTTCTTTTCCCCCCATTTCTTCTTAAAACCTTGCATGGATTCATTAAGAGTTTTATATGAATCATCACTAAGGCCAGTGTACCACTCCGTAGCATCATCCTCTAAAGATAAAGCAAAGAGCTTCATTTTGACATCTTCATGGTTAGAGGCAGCATTATTACAGTAACTGACCAGGTTCTTATCAAACTTTCGGAGGTGATTCTTGGAAGTGATGGCATTATTTCCATCGAATATGGGGAGCTTCTTGATAACATCATTCAGAATGTCATGAGGACTACCTGCTATCTGAGAAAAGTTAAGGGGTTTGTAAAATTCCGTTATTTCTTGAGATTGGAAGGTATGACTCTGTACAAATATGTGATGGATATCTGAGAGGGATTGGTCTCCTAAATTTTCAAGGTTTTTACGAGAAGTCTGCCTATTCAATCTTTCCCTAGTAAACCTTTTGGGATCAGGGAAAGGACTAAATAATTGTCAATGGTTTCTTCGGGTAGAAATTCTTGAAGGGATGTTAGACAGTGGAGTCGCCGGATGGATCGAGTTTTAATTTTTATGTTTTTTAAAGACTAGATCAATCAAAAGCTTTTATCTTTTTAGTTGTTTAGAAAAACGTTAAGCTAAGTCAAACTAAGGAATAAAAATATTTATCCCCGACAACAGCACCAAAAAATGTTTCCGCCTTACACACACTTGGGTCACATGGCATAAATATTCAAGCCACTCGGTGTGTCCTTGGGGGCAAGTCTTGAGTCAAGGCTATCACTTTGTTCTTGACTCCTTCATTTAGGCTCAACTCCTAACGAAGCCAAGGGCGGTATATCCTATTAAGTTACTAAGGATAATTACTTAGTATGGTGATGTTAAACTGAATGAGTTACTTACGAGTTTAAAATTTAACTATAGACAATCAAAGATGACAAGATACCAAAATGAATGCATGAAAGCACAATGCTAAGACACAATATATATATAAAGCAAGAAAATAACTAGTGGCTTTGAATGGAGTCAAAATAAAATCAATGTACTTGCATGTGCTTGGAGTGAATGTTTTTCAATTGCCTCTTGGTATGTTTTAAGTTAAATTTGAGGTGTGAGTTGATTAAAATTAGGTAAAGGGGTGGACTCCAGATATACCCAAGAGTACTTGGAGTATGTCCAAAACTAAACCTTCACGGCTACCCGGAAGGAATATATGGGATGAATGGAGTCTTTGGGGATATTGTTCATAATGCACCCATTAGGGTGTGACAGAGATTGGCACCCCAAGGTCACTTTTCATAAGTTCCCGCTTCATTTGGGTATTTTGCCACCGTGATAGTTTGATCTAGGTGTTGGATTTTCACCTCATGGTTTGTCAATTTGGGAGAGTGATTCCTAATTATTCTAGTCACTAAAATGATTTTGATACAACTTGACTGATTGGATGAATCGCAGCCAAGTGCAGAGCATACACACTGGATTCTTGTCAATTTTAGTAAATTTTTAAAGAAAGGGTGTTCTTGTTAAAAAGAAAACCCTCCAGGAACCTCTTTCGATCCAAGTGGATCTCAATCGAGGAATCAAGGAGGGGTTAATTTTATAATAGCTGAAGAAACAAATGATGAAAAGGAAAACATAGATACACAATTCTGGTTTTCTAATTAGTCCTACCACGCATCTCTTTCCCCTTTCGGGTCAATCGGGAAGCCGTGGGGTAAGTATTAAGATTACTTTGAAATATCAAATATGGAATATGAAATTGATAATGAATCAAAGTATACTACCCTGCAGATTAGAGCTACGCTAGTTTGAAAATATATGAACAAAAATTAAAAAATTGACACCGACGCAAATCCCCCCAAGGGGGATGGTGAATAGGCTCGAAAGAGCCTATTCGAAAGGACCTCTTATTTTTATTAGCAGTGATTTACAATATCAGAATATTAAAATTGATGCACTTTTTTCCTTGTTATCTAGGATCCAAAGGCTTACAACAAGCTTGTAACAAGCTAGAATTAAACAAGGTGGTGGGGGAAGCTTCCGGGAAGCTCCAATTCGTCCAAGAGTTGGAAAGTTGGCAGAGTATCCTCCTCTTTTTTTGTTCAACCTGCTAAAAACAATAAAGCAATCAGAATCAAATATGCCCAAACACACTTTGAAAGTGTTTTGGGTTACTACACTAGTTATCAAAAAAAAACTTAAGTAAAATTCTGTTAAATTGGGGTAATCTAGTTATGCAAAAAGGAACCAAGGAAAGAAATCTTTCCATGGGATCTTGGCATGCTGTTTGGGCAGCCAATAAGATGTGCACTTTTATTGCAGAATATGAACTTTGAAGTATAGCAAATGAAACTACCTTAACAACAAGCTGCAAATTTTCATTAAAATGCTTGCAAAAATAGGGTAATTTCAGCTAGATCTCTTAAAATATAAATTTGTATGTGAAACGGAACTGAGATATAAACTTAAAAAAGTATCTTATTAACTAGATCTATATATAATTTTCTTAATGAGATAGATCTAAGCAATAAAATTCCTTAAGAGTAACCAGTTTGAAGAAAATTTAAGATTTTTGAAGGAGGAAAAGGAGAAGAGATGTGCTTGTTGCTGAAGAATATCTGCAAAGGAAACTTGTTAGTGAAGCACCGAGGGGCACAATATTCACAATATCTATTGGAAAACCAATGGAATCAAACCTGAACCACATATCTTCCAATCACAGCAAACATGTAAGTTACACAACAAATCCTGCAAACAAAACCATTAAATCTGAAGATACATATGAGAAGTAGATGATACAACATGCAAATAATCTTATTTAGCATACAGATATTAGCTCATTCAAACATATGTAGCAAAATTGAAGCAAGTAAGCTTACTTACAATGATCTATCCCTATGATTCCAATAACCATTCAGGCAGACAACAGTTAAGTGCAAAAAATTAAAAAAATAGTAGTTTCACCTCAAATGCAACATGATAATGATGATCCACACATGAAAGGTACTCCACAATTGAGCCTCCAAATCTTATCTTTATTACAACAAATGATGATCAATACACAATTACAATAGCAAGCCCTTCAATGCATCTCTAACTAGCTTGGAAGAGGGAGTTGTGCTTGGATATATACAAAAAATAGGACATCCATCCCAAGTGGGGTGCAACTCCCAAGGAATAAGATCAAATCAGCTGATGGAGAGTCAATCAATGCATATTTCAAGCTGAACTGAGCCTACTTGTCAACCGGGGGCCTGATTGAGCTGACACATCAACCCATAAACCGACACATCAGTCCATAAAGCATCTAGGAGAGTCCACACATGTGGAGGAGAGAGAGAGGGTGCAATTCCCCATAAATACTACTGAAGATCAACTCTGGATCTGATTTTATCACCTCCTTCAGTCAAGGATTTGTCAGATCCAGTCAATCTGCTTCAGATCTGACTGATTTCAATCAAATCAGCT
>LPNX010810334.1:149459-189293 GCA_001517045.1 Pseudotsuga menziesii | reverse complement strand
ATTATTCATCAATTTATTAATTAAAATAATCAATAATTGATTTTTGGGGCTTTCTGACCTGAGTGATGGAAAATCACTAAAAACTAGGAAATAGTGGGTCGATGGGTTTACATGGTGCTCTTAGCTTGAAAATGAGCACCTACATGACTGAAACTGATTATTTGGCCCACTTTTATTACAAAATCAATTTTTCGAATTAAACTATTAAAAAATAGCCTAAGCTTTCGAGAAATTAAATTTTTAATAAAAAACATTGAAAAAACTAAAAAGTTCAAGAATTGAAAAAACCTAGGGGGACTTAGACATGTTCATATGAGTCAACCATGATGTCTAGCATGCTTATACATTGACACATATACTCTAATAACCTCAATAGGCCTAAATTCCAAGCCGACCATCCCAACTTTGGAGGTATGGAGTGAAAAACTCAGAAATTATCAGTCGTTTATTCAACAACCAATAATAACCAAGGGAAAAACACCCTCGGCTGATCGGATTGGCAAATAAAGCCTAAGAGACTGAGTCTTTTATAGACACTATCATGCTAGAACATTTATTACAATTCCCCCATGGGGTATGGACATGTGATATAGTACAACAAGCACTTCCCATAAGTATTTCCAAAGGTATTCTGAAGTCCGAACAAGTTAAACCTGTCCATTTCACCAGGCTCACTTGATAAAATACCACTAAGTAGAACTTAGGTGGTAACAACTATAAGGAAGGTTATCACACTCAAGTAGGTTATTAGAACTTTTTTTGTGAATTTGATTCCTTATATCCATGGCAAGTTTTTCTATTGTTGAACTATAAATTGTATTTTTTATTTCAGTATTATTTTTGTAATTTACATTTAATGCATTTTTTATGATTTACTTTAGTAGTACTTGTACTGCTTATTTAAGCATTATTTTGTTTCAAACCGAAACTTTAACACGATGATCCTTAGTGAGTGTTAAATTTTAAAGAGATGAAAATGATATCTTAAATTTTAACAACTTCGACATCTACATCATCCCCAATTCCCTTGAACTGGTAGAGCTCATAATTCCCAAATTTTGGACCAACGAATCTAACAAACCTTACATGAGAAGACACACTACTTATATTACATGACATGTATCAAAATACTTAATCTGTAGTTCATTTAGTTGCGATGAAAACAATGAAAATTATTGGCTTCCATCACATTGACATGGCATATAAATGGCTGATATTTTTCCAATTTCTTTAAAAAAAATGTGAGTATATCAAAGACATTGGGGAATATAAATAGTGAATTGGTACATATAATGGGTTAATTTGGTAAAATATTTTCCAACATTTTCCCAATATTAAGTCTTTAAGACCTTTCTAGTTTTGCATATTTTTGGATAGGTATTTCCAAGGTTTGAATAAAATGGAATGCACTCATATGCTTCCTCCTTTGGTGACAAATTATTTCATTCTCTTGGTACTACTATGCATCACCGTGAAGGCTCTCCTACTAGGAACCTTCCCTTCCATATTCATCTCACAAGAGGATCTCTCCAAGTGTATATAATTCTTGTGTAACCTTGTGTGTGATCAGTGTCATACAATAAAAGCATGGATATTTTTATTAACCTTGATACAGCTACATCTTAGATTCTTTAGTACCCCCTATGTCTCATTATAATTCCCATCCTTTCAATGTAATCTTGGTTTCTACCTGTTGCATAAATAATTGATATACTTAGCACATAAGGTGAAACATTTGTAACCGATCAAGAATCAAGAATCTCTATATCAGTTTGTAATTTTTGTGGTGAGTTAGGTTGATGTAGGGTTTTTCTAGAAAATCTGCAGTAGTCATTTTTAAGTCAACGTTTCAATTCCGAATTGGGAACCATCATCAATATTAACAAGGTTTTTTAGGCCCTTGGGATGTAAAAATACTCATTAAAATTGTTAGATTTTTATCATATAAGCTAGCATTATGATATTAGGATCTTTTCACTAAGAGAATAACATGAACATCAATAAAACATAAGCACAACACAAGATACAAGAGACACAAAGAATTTTCCTCGGGAAAACCATAAAGGAGAAAACCCCACAACTTGATCAGAGATAGAATCAACACCAAAAAGGTAAAACCCCAAGACAGTAAGATGATCTCCCGATAGCAACAGTCTCTCTCTCACACACTGAAAGAGCTTCTCCTCTCTCACTCATGTGCCCCAATGAGTGTGTGTGTGTGTATGAGTATGATAAATAGAGAGGCTCTCACTCTCTATTTATATTCTTCCATTCAGTTGGAACCCACTCCAACATGTCGGCCTCACTTAACAATTACTTACTAGATCCGACATCTCTAGGAGTGTCTAATAACCCTAGTGCCCCACCACTTGTGGGGACTTTTCCTCCTCTAACCAATACGAGGGTAACACAATGGTGTGGACTATTGCCCTCACTTACAATAACTCACCTAGGGTCGACTTCGCTAGGATAGTCTAATAACCCAAGGGCCCCACAACTGTGGGGACTTTAACCCTTGACCAATAGGAGGGTTACCGACAATGACTTGACATGATTTTCTCATTATAGAAACTTCTTGGAATAAACATCAAGGTATGACATGACTTAATTACATTACAATACATCTCAAAATAAACATCGAGTTACAATACATAAGAAATATAGATGAATACATTCTGAAGTTACAATTACATCAACACTCCCTCTTAACTAGGAAGGTATTCTCTCGACATAATTTATCAGCACCAGTATTCTTATCTGTATCATTTGGATCATCATTGAGTTCTTGTCATCTTCATCTTCAAGTCATCTTCATCTGGATCTGGATCATCATCACTGAATCTAGATCATCACTCAATCTGGATCATCATCATTGGATCTGGATCATCACTCGATCTGGATCATCATCACTAGATCTGGATCATCACTCGATCTAGATCATCACTGGACATCATCACTCTATCTAGATCATCATCACTGGATCTATATCATCACTTGATCTGGATCATCACTACTGGATCTGGATCATCACTCGATCTGGATCTCTTGGAGTCACCATCACTGGATTTGCATCATAGCTCAATCTGGATCTTCTTTGGTCATCATCATGTGTGTTATCTCATGATTCTTCTCGTCATAGGAAGTTCTCCAGAGCCAACCTTCTTTCATGCTGGTTGTAGGCCTATCCATCATGTAGGTCTTCTTCAACACTTATATCTAACCTACTCATCAGAATGGCCCGCCCAGCACTTACATCTGACCTACTTATCAGAAAGGAATTCCTAGCACTCACATCCGATCATGTAGGAGCGTATAATAACATTAGAAAGGCCCAACACACACATTCACCAGCATGATAGGACATCACTATCATCTGTGAAAAGGCTTCAGCACTTACATCTGACCTGGTAGGAACCAAATCCTACACCCTTGTCAAAAAGGCATGCACTCACATATGACCTAGTAGGAACCAAATTCTACACCCTTGCTAGAATGGCCCCCAGTCCCAGACTGAGCTACCTGGTAATGGACCAGGTGCCTCCATTCTCCCAGAGAATGGCAGTTTCCCTTATATCTGACTTGGTAGGAACCAAATCCTACACCCTTGGCAAAATGGCCTGCACTAACATCTAACCTGGTAGGAACCAAATCCTACACCCTTGTCAAAAATTCCCCCGGTCCCAGATTGAGCTACCTCGTAACGGACGAGGTGCCTCCACTCTCCCGAAGAGTGGCAGTTTCCCTTACATCTGTCCTACTTCATAGAATGGCCAACACTCACATCTGACATGGGAGGAACCTAATCCTTTAGCCATGACAGAATGGTTCAGCCCTTACATCTGACCTACTTGTCAGAATGGCTCTCTCAGTCCCGTACTAAGTGTTACTGGTAACTGACCAGGTACCTCCATTCCAAGAATGGCAATCAACACTCATATCTGAAATGGAAGGAACCAAATCCTTTCATCATGATAGAATGGCTTAGCCCTTATATATGACCTGCTTGTCAGAATGGCTATGGATCTCAACACTCATACCTGACATGGAAGGAACCAAATCCTCTCACCATGACAGAATGGCTCAGCCCTTATATCTAACCTGCTTGTCAGAATGGCTATGGGACTCATCACTTTCCCTTGGAGGAAACCTCGATCTGGAGAACACTAAGATTCTCCCTGAAGTACTCAAACTTCACTCTGGCCAATGGCTTCGTCAACACATTAGCTGTATGTTCTTCCATCGCAACATACTAGAGCTTCACTGCTCCCCTCTGCACCATATCCCTAATATAGTGATACTTGATCTCGATATGCTTCGAATTGTCATGGAACACTATATTCTCTAACAACTTCACACAACTCTGGTTGTCACAATGTGTACAAGTAGCATCCATCTAGAGATTAAATAAATCAAACAATAGCTTCCACAGCCATACTGCCTCATAACTAGTTGAACAAGCTACGACATACTCTGCTTCAGCTGTACTCAGTGCCACATAGGATTGCTTCCTATTAAACCAAGAGATCACACCTAATCCCATATTGAAGCAACACCCTGAAGTGTTCTTCCTATCGATGGCACTGCGTGACCAATCTAAATCAACATAACCCTCCAGGTTAATCTTCTGATTTGCATCGTACTTGAGCCCATAATCAATTGTACCCCTGAGGTACCTCAGAATATGTTTTGCAGGAATCAAGTGAACATGTCTCAGATCTTTTAGGAACTTACTCAAGCTCTTCATAACAAAGCAAATATATGGTATTGTGTTCGTCAGGTATATCAAGAACTCAATCATCTGACTATACATCGTAGCATCACTCAATAGCTTCATGTTCGAAGCCATAGGTGTGGTCATGGCCTTGCAGTCAATCATCCCAAACCTCTTCAGGATATCTACTACATACTTCCTTTATCCGAGGAATATTCCATCCACATTCTTCCACACCTCCATGCCTAGAAAAATAGTGCATCGACACATAACAGGAGCATCACCGATCTTCCTCCTTCAACCTTGAAGCAAAGGTTGGAATCTGCTTTACTCTTAGTAAATCCTAGAGTCATCAGTAATCTATCCATCCTATCGTACCATGTCGAACCTTAGATCCTCTACAGTCACTCCCTCTAAAGCATCATACTCCCTCTACCTTCCGTACTCTATGCACTGAAACATTCTGAACCGGAGTGACAAGTAGCTTCATATGCTACTAATCTTCAATGTATCCATCTAGGATCACTGGATACCAAGATCCTCTATCTTGAAATTTTTCAAAATTTTATTTTGCACTCTTCTGTGAGCTTGTCATCCTCTATCAACCTTGTACCAAAGGTTTAGATATTCATCAAGATCCCCATGTATGTGTTTAAAATCTTACTGGCTGCAAATGTCCCTTCGTAGTCTAGGTCTTCTTTTCATGAGAAGCCTTGTGCTACAAATCTTGCTTTGTATCCCACGATGTTTCCATCTACTGCATGATGGAACTACGAACTTCCCTTCATGTATCGATACTGCATCCTAGACATCATTCTTCTTCAACTGGAATTCTTCATAGCTTGAACGTTCTGCATCAATGATGTTGTTGTATTCATCATATTATTATTTGTCTTTGAACTGTCGTCACTTGTTCTTCGGAACAAGTCTTCATTCTTCTTTTCTTGTATGCAATTATGTATGCGATCTTTCCTACAAGTCAAATGCATTTGTATGGTTAGAAACATTTCATAAGGAATATTCATACTAGCAAATTCTTATGCATAAATATGTGATCATGCAACTACTTTAGCCAATACAACATTCATCCATATCTCACGAAACTTTTCTAGATGCCTTCCATCTCTACCAAGACAACATTGAGATTGTGCACTAATCCAATATGTTAGCAAAGAGGTTTCATTCTAGATAAGTAGAAATGGAGAGTTTTTATAGCACCATGAGCTACTTACCCATCATATGCATATTAGTAGTATACTGTCATTAATGCAAACATCCTATCATGCATAATACATCAACTGAATATAAACAAATTCATAACAAAACAATATCATGAAATGAAAATTGAATACTTATCTTTATTTGTTTCGCGCATAGACTCCTTGAGCCTTCAGCTTTATCATCTTCTTCAATCATAATAACATCATTTCTTATCCAAAAGCTAAGATGGATAAGAGGTTCTTCAAGAGTTCAGATCTTCATATTCCTCATCGCTTTAGGGATCTTCTTTGGATGGTAAGAGATTGATCTTGAGTTGTGTTGAAATATTGTAACTTCAAAGAATATTCTATGTGTATCTTTTTGTGGTCCCCGATGGTCCTACCGGGAGAACCACTTGTATTACTTTGTACCCCGATGCTTCTAACCGGAAGAACTAATAAGAGTCATGAGGTAGTCCCCTCTAATTGTAAAGGTGGGTAATTAGCACCCCAATGTGGTTACTTGAGCCTACATGTGTAACTCAAGCCTACATGATTAACTCGAGCCTACGTGTCGGATGAGTTAATTAAAGTGAATGGATGAATATAAATAGAGGTGTATCGCTCCTCATTCGGAGGACACAATCTCACTTGTGTAGTGCATTAGTGGAGAGAAAGAAGTAGCTAGAGAAGGAGGAGGATCAGGCTTTGATCTCCTTGTTGGTTTTACCTTTTATCTTTTTGGGCATCTATATTGAGGAATCTTTTGCTGGGTTTTTCCCTTTAGGGTTTTCCCACGATAAATCTGTGTTTTTCTTTTGATACTATTTCTTTCAGTGATCCTACTTATATGCTTTTGTTATGAAAATGAAATGAAATACCAATGTATTAGCTAAGCATATGAAAAGTTAACATGGTATCAGAGCCACCCTGAATAGGACATCTTTCACAAGGAAAAATAGCCCTCTCTCTCTCCCCGAAATAAATTAGGGTTTTAGGAAAATTTTTGAGTTTCAGAAAATTGATTGCATGGAAAGTTGTCCCCTCCCAAAGTGCATCTTTTGAGCTTGGAATCACATTTTTTGGATGTGTGAGTCTCCGAAAAAGTCAAACCCTAGTTTGACAGCTATACCAGAAAACTGTTGAACCATAAAAATGTAGAAGCTGAATCTTGCAAGTCTAATTTGGAAGGTGAAGAATTGAAATCTCCAGAATCCAAGCACACCAGTCAAATCACCTCATTCAAGCGCATCTCCTAGTAAGGTCAGTTTCTCATTCCGTAAAAATTCATTTTTTTGTGATTTTCTGACAAGATGGCCCCAAGCACTAAGCTTGAGGACAAGCTAGAAGGAATAGAAAATTTTTTAGCATGGAAATATAGGATTGGTCTCATTCTCCAAGAGAATGATCTTGATAAGTATGTCAAAGAATAAGTTTCAGAACCTGAAGAAGCTGAAGCCAAGGAGAAGCACATAAAGGATATGATTAGAGCACAAAGGATTATTGCTGACTCCATCAAGGATCGCTTGATCCCTCAAGTGTCATCCAAGAAGACACCAAAATAAATGTATGATGCCATTTCTAGAATGTATTAGGGAAGCAATATCAACACGAATATGAATCTAAGAGCTCAACTGAAGAGTACCAAGATGAGTCATGGAGAATCCATCCAAGACTACTTCACAAGGGTTTCTCAGATAAAAGAGTAACTAGAAGCTATTGGAGATAAGCTTGATGAAGATGAATTGGTTATGACTGCTCTCAATAGTCTCACTAGACCCTAGGAATCCTTCATATAGATGATGTGTGCCAGAAAAGAAAGCATGATGTTTGAAGTAGTATGGGAAGACTGCATTCAAGAAGAGACTAGAGTGGAAAATAGAGAAGCCTTACTAAAGGAATATGATCAATCCCTAGCCACTCACACCAAGAAAAGAAGAAGTCAATATAACTTCAAGATAAGCTTCAAGGAGTCTCAACCTCCTAGAAGAATCCAAAGAAGAAGGAAAAATCATCCAGATAAAGACTACTCTGGCTTTCAATGTTTTCATTGTGATAAGATAGGACACATTCCCCAAAATTGTCCTATAGAGAAGCAAGAATATAAGAAGAGGATCAACAACAACAAAATATATCATGCTCATCTAGTGGAAGATGAAGATGAAGAAGAAGAAGGACCTCCAAGAAAGAAAGCAAGAGAAGAAGATGAAGAAGAGTATGTACTATTCTTTGCACTCTATGGGTCTATAACACCTGGAGAAGACACTTGGATTATTGATAGTGGTGCTTCAAAGCACATGATGGGACAAAAGAAAACTCTATCCAAACTTTAATAAAGAAGCTCTCCTTAGAAAGTATCCCTAGGAGATGACTATCAATATCCGATCAAAGGAGTTGGTGAAGCAAGCTACAAACTTGATTCAGGTAATTCTCTAAAGATGAAAGAAGTATTATATGTACCTGGTTTAAAGAAGAACTTACTTTCTATCTCAGCTTTAGATAAGAAAGGATTCAGAGTTGCTTTCATAGATGGCCAAGTACTCATGTGGCCCAAAGGAAAGAATATTGAAGATGCAATCATCATTGGTGAAGAAGAAGGAGGCTTGTATAAACTCAAGGGGCACTCAGAAATAGCCTTTGTTCATGAGTCCACTGACCCTAGTGAAATATGGCATAGCAGGCTTTCCCACATCAACTACAAGGATCTACCCCATGTGAAAAAAGTAGTGACGGGATTACCAGATATGAAGATCAAGCATGAAGGCATTTGCCAAGGATGTGCGAACGGAAAGAACATCAAGAATCCATTTCCAAAGAGTGAAACTAAAACAAAAGGTACATTGGAATTGATTCATTGAAATGTAAGTGGTCCAATGTATTCTACATCCTTAAGTGGATTTTAATATTATATTACATTCATTGATGACTTTTGAAGAAAGACTTGGATATACTTCTTGAAAGCAAAGAGTGAAGTGTTTGAGAAATTCAAGGAGTTCAAAGCCTTGATAGAGAATATTTCAGACAAGAAAATAAAGACACTCCGATTAGACAATGGAGGAGAATATACCTCAAAAGAGTTTGAGGCTTTTTGCAAAGATGCTAGAATCAAGAGGGAATTAACTGCTCCCTACAGTCCTCAACGAAATGGGGTTCCGGAAAGAAATAACAAAACCATCATGGAGGCAGTGAAGACAATGATATATGATGAATATCTTCCAATGCATTTATGGGTAGAAGCAGCAAGAACTGTTGTGTATGTGCAGAATAGAATATCTCACAATGCTCTTGGGTTCAAGACTCCAGAAGAGATGTTCACAGGAAATAATCCTGAGGTAAGTCACCTCAACATATTTGGTTGTCCAGTATATATTCATATACCAAAAGAGAAAAGAACCAAGCTAGACCCTAATGGAAAGAAGGGGATATTTGTTGGATATTGTGAGTATCCAAAGCATTCAAAATCTATATTCTTGGATTCCATCACATGGAAATCAGTCGAGATGTGACATTTGATGAAGAGACATCCCTCAAGAGATTCAGGAAGTGCCAACATGAAGAAGTGTATGGAAAAGAGACATCTCCCAGAAATAAAGAAACTACATGTCTTCCTAAAGATGAAGGTCCCGAAGAACATGACTTAGCAGAACCTCAAGAACCTCCCATGATGGAGATGTCAAGAAAGAGAAAACATGCTTGGACAAGAGAAATTATACAAGAGGAAGAAAGATATGGAGCTCCTAAAGGCTCCATAAAGGAAATAAAGAAGCCTAAGACTTTTTCCAATTGTGTAGCCCTGATGTGTGATATTGTAGATCAAGAACCTACAAGCCATGAAGAAGCTGTACAAAAGAAAGAATGGGTAGAAGCAATGACTGAAGAATACTAGTCAATAATGAAGAATGATGTATGGGATATAGTTCCCAAACCAGAAGGAAAGAGTATAGTATCCTCCAAATGGATATTCAAAATAAACCATGCAGATGACGAAAGTATCGAGAAGTATAAAGCAAGATTTGTGGCCAGAGGATTATCTCAGAAAGAGGGAATTGATTATGAAGAAACATTTTACTGAGTAGCACGGTATACTTCGATTAGAGCTATCATGGAACTTGCACAGTTCTATGATGAAGTGGTTCGTACACCAGATGGATGTGAAAACAACTTTTCTGAATGTTGTGATCGAAGAATAAGTATACATAGAACAACCACAAGGATTTGAAGTTGAATATAGAAATACTCACGTATGCAAGTTGAAGAAGGCCTTGTATGGCCTAAAATAAGCTCCTCGAGGTTAGTATGGAAGGATAGACAATTTCCTATTAAGCATGGGCTTCACCAAGAGTAAAGTTGATCCTAACCTTTATATTAAGGTTGTAAAAATTGAACATTTCATCATGTTGTTATATGTGGATGAATTATTCTTGACATGGAATGAGAAACAGATTATGGAAAGCAAGAAGAAACTAGCAGAAGAATTTGAAAGAAAAGACCTTGGGTTAATGCTTTATTACCTAGGTCGTGAAGTATGGCAAAGTTTAGAAGCAATATTTCTCAACCAGGGAAAGTATATGGTAGAGATATTAAAGAGATTCAATATGTTGGAATGCAAAGCCATGGCCACACTCATGGACTCCAAACTGAAGTTGTTAGCTGATGACCCATCAGAATTAGTGGATGTGACTCACTACAGATAGATCATTGGTTCATTGATGTATTTAACAAATACCAGACCAAACATTTGTTTTGTTGTGATCACCTTGAGTCAATTTCTTGTTCAACCAAGACAGGTTCACTTAGTAACTGCAAAACATGTGATGAGATATCTGAAAGGGACTATAGAATTTGTTCTATACTATGATGGTAGCCATGAGTATAGATTGTATGGCTACGTAGATGCAGATTGGGCTAGAAGTATCTCAGACAGAAAAATCACTTCAAGTGGATGTTATAGTATGGGATCTGCTATGATTTCATGGTTTAGCAGAAAGCAGTCTGGTGTTGCTCTAAGATCAGCTGAAGAAGATTATATAGTAGCTTGCTCTGCTAGTTGTGAATCCATATGGCTTCGAAAGCTGATGTCAGGATTATTCAACCTAGAGTTGGACACTACCATGATTCTATGTGGTAATCAAAGTTGTATAAAGATGACAAATAACCCAGTATTCCATGATAGATCGAAGCACATAGAAATCAGGTATTTCTATATTTGAGATATGATGCAGAAGGGAGCCATAAATCTCCAGTATGAGAGTACTGATGAACAAGTTGCTGATGTGCTAACGAAGCCTCTGTCTCGAGTAAAGTTTGAACACTTTCGAGCCAAGCTTGGTGTGGTTTAGAAAGACCTTCCCTGAAAGGGGGAGTAGTGATGTTGCATTGGGATTGTATCATCCCTAGGCACTTTCCCTAAAGTGATCCGGTGACCTCGGTCCTTGATAATGAAGAGGGATTGTATCATCCTGGGACATCTGTCCAGAATAGATCCAGTGACTTTGGTCCTCGAGAATTTAGTGGGATTGTATCACCCCTGGTAATTTTCCCTAAAGTGATCTAGTGACCTCGGTCTTCGAGAATGTAGTGGGATTGCATCACCCTTGAAATTTTGTTGAGAACGGTATTCGAAGGCTTCGGTCCTCAAGAATGTGGCAGGATTGCATCATCCTTGAACTTCAGTTCAGAAAGGTATCCGGAGGCTTCGGTCCCTAAGAATATGGCAGGATTGCATCATCCTTGAATTTCGATTCAGAAAGGTATCTAGAGGCTTCAGTCCCCGAGAATGTGGTAGGATTGCATCATCCTTGAAATTCGGTTCAGAAAGGTATCCAGAGGTTTTGGTCCTCGAGAATGTGGTAGGATTGCATCATGCTTCGACCTAGTACTAAAGTGATAGGGACTGATTATCCCGTAATCAATTCGGTGACTTCGGTTGTCGAGAATGCGTTAGGATTGCATCATCCTTGGACCTAATCCTAAAGTGATAGGGACTGATTATCCCGTAATCAATTCAGTGACTTCAGTTGTCAAGAATGTGATAGGATTGTATCATCCCTAGACTTAGGTCCAAAAGTGATCCGAAGACTTTCGTCTTCATGTTGTGGATTGTAGGTTGTTTCTGATTATGATGACGTACTGATCAAAAGATCAGAGTATGATGATGATGACATACTGATCAAAAGATTAGAGTATGATGATGATGATGTTGATGTTCCAAAGATCAGAGTATGATGATGATGATGTTGTTGTTCGAAAGATCAGAGTATGATGATGTTGTTGTTAGAAAGATCAGAGTATGATGATGATGACGTTGCTGTTCGAAAGATCATAGTATGATGATGGTAATGTTGCTGATCGAAAGGTCAAAGCGCTGAAGATGATGTTGCTGATCAAAAGGTCAAAGTATTGAAGATGTTGCTACTGATCGAAAGGTCAAATATGTTGTTGATCGAAGTGGTCAAAGATTGTTTTTGATCAAAGTGGTTAAAGTATTGATGTTGCTGAAGACTAAAGACTAAAGATTGAAGATGAAGACTACATGATGTTGAAAAAGCTTCCAATGGTTTATAGATGTGTTACCCTGATGATGTTGATGATGCTCTCTCTCTCTCCTATTATTGTTGTTGTTGATGTTATTGTAGAATACCCTTCTCGTTAAGGAGGAGTGTTGAAATATTGTAACTTTGAAGAATATTCTATATGTATCTTTTTGTGGTCCCCGATGGTCCTACCGGGAGAACCACTTGTATTAATTTGTACCCCGATGCTTCTAACTGGAAGAACTAATAAGAGCCATGAGGTAATCCCCTCTAATTTGTAAAGTTGGGTCATTAGCACCCCAGTGTGGTTACTTGAGCCTACATGTGTAACTCAAGCCTACATGATTAACTCGACCCTACATGTTGGATGAGTTAATTAAAATGAATGGATGAATATAAATATAGGTGTAGCGCTCCTCATTTGGAGCACACACTCTCACTTGTGTAGCGCATTAGTGGAGAGAGAGAAGTAGCTAGAGAAGGAGTAGGATCAGGCTTAAATCTCCTTGTTGGTTTTACCTTTTATCTTTTTGGGCATCTATATTGAGGAAGATTTTGCTGGGTTTTTCCCTTTATATTTTCCCACAATAAATCTGTGTTGTTCTTGTGATACTGTTTATTTCAGTGATCCTACTTATATGCTTTTGTTATGAAAATGAAATGAAATACTGATGTATTAGCTAAGCATATGAAAATTTAACAAGTTTCTCCCACCTTTTCTCGAGCTTCTTCTTCTTGTATGTTCTCTTCCTAGAGTCTACTGAAAGTAATCACTGATTTCTAGCACACATTCCTCGCATGAATGAATCCCATGATCCTGAGAGGCCATTCAAGGTGGCTATCACCACTTCTGCATTCTTCACTTCTTCTTTTACCGCTTCAAGTTGTTCTTTGATTTGAGAGACCATAGTAAAGTATGACTGTATGGTCTCTTCATTCTGATCTTCACATTCTTCAACTGATTTCTTAAGGTCATATTCCGATCTATGTTCTTCCCTTTAAATAGATTGGTCAAGGAATCAAACATCTTAGGTGTCTTTAAGGAAGACACTTGTAGTACAATTTGATTCGTGACTAAATCAGCAATGATCTTCTTGGCCTTGACCAATTTCTTCTTGTGTAAGGCTTCTAGCCTCATCTCCCTCTGGAACTGGAACCTCTCTACTCATGTAGGTGTCCAATTCATTTTCTTCAGAGAGATCATTTACTTTCATGCTTGGATGTTGTTCAAATTTACCAATATTATCATCAATATGATGTGATATATCACTTTTAAATGGGAGCCTCAAATGAAAATAGCAAAAGATTAGATCTTACCGATTTGAGGTGTCCGTCGTGGTTCTGGAGCTCGCTAATCTAGGGTTTGTCACAGAAACCCTAATTTTCAAAACTTGGAATATTTCATATCTGATTATATATAAATATATATCTCTTTAAATGGATATGTCCAATGTACTCCTTTTCTGAAAATAGTGGAGGGAAGCTCCCAGAACAGGAAGCCCTAGTTTTCCAATTTCTTCTACAGAAATTCCTGTCATTGTTTCTGTGATATATCCGTAATTATTGCTCCTATGTGTCTTACGTTTTGTACTGAGGTAAATTTGCATGTCCTAGATGCAACACCACAGGATTCATCAGAATTGGTTTCACCAATTGGGATTTATCATCCTTTTCCCAAGGTGACCTGTTATAGGAATTTTCAGAACAACGAAGTTGTATGGATAAACACATGTCACTATTTCATCTTCTGGGTTTGAACCTCATAAAAAATATATTATAGTGTGTTCCATTTCTATAATAGCTTCAGGAATTCCATTTGGACCTCTGTATCTCAAGATATAGGAATTCTCCCTAGGTGTCCTGTTTATGGATGAATTCTGGAAGAGGCTGGAACCCTAACTTGGAGGGATCATATTTCCAACAATATAGTGAATCTGAGGATAATGTTTGGACACAGTTTACATCAAGATGTTATCTTTGGCCCCTGTGATTTTCAGATATTGGGCCTTCTCCAATCTCAGCATATAGTGAATATACCAAAACTTAGCAGTTTTATTATTTAGGGTTTTTCTAGCTGAGGGTCAAACTAGGGTTTGAATTTCCCAGAGTTTCACCTGACCAAATATATTGATCTAGGTCTCTAAAATTCAATTTTTATGAGGAGAACAATTCTATTCTGGACTCACTCAAAAATTCATCTTATGTAGAAATCCCTAATTTCCGCACCGAAAACTGAAAATGCTCGGAATCGATTTTCGCTTCGACAGAAAGATGCACCCTTCAATGGAGAGTCATCCTAGCATAAATTTTCTAATGTATTGTGGAGATAGACCCAAAAAGAAAGAAACCCTAGATTCTGAAGCTGCATAGTGTCTTCTTCTCAGGTTAGCTCTGATACCATGTTAGATTTTTATCCTATAAGCTAGCATTATGATATTAGGATCTTTTCACTAAGAGAATAACATGCACAACAATAAAACACAAGCACAACACAAGAGACAAGAGACACTAAGAATTTTCCTCAGGGAAGCAATAAAGGATAAAACCCCACAAATTCCTTAGAGATAGAAACAACACCAAAAAGGTAAAACCCCAAGATAGTAAGATGATCTCCCAACAGTAGCAGTCTCTCTCTCACGGACTGAGAGAGCTTCTCCTCTCTCACTCATGTGCCCCAATGAGTGAGTGTGTGTATGAGTATGATAAATAGATAGGCTCTCACTCTCTATTTATATTCTTCCATTCACTTGGAACCCACTCCAACATGTCGGCCTCACTTAACAATTACTTACTAGAGACGACATCTCTAGGAGTGTCTAATAACCCTAGTGCCCCACCACTTGTGGAGACTTTTCCTCCTCCGACCAAGAGGAGGGTAACACAATGTTGGGGACTATTGCCCCGACTTGCAATGACTCACCTAGGGTTTACTTCACTAGGATAATCTAATAACCCAAGGGCCCTATAACTCTGGGGACTTTAACCCTTTACCAATAGGAGGGTTACCCATAATGAATTGACATGACTTTCTCATTATAGAAACTTCCCAGAATAAACATCGGGGTATGACATGACTCAAATACATTACAATACATCCCGGATAAACATCAGGTTACAATACATAAGAAATACGGATGAATACATTCTGAAGTTAGAATTACATCAACAAAACTTGCCTCTTCGGTTTCCATGAGACTGGTGGAAGATGATTCAACATCTACATCATCCCCAATTCCCTATAATTGGTAGAGCTCATGATTCTCAAATTTTGAGCCATCGAAGCTTAGAAACGTGACTTGAGAACACACACTACTAATGTTACATGAATTGTATCAAAATACTTGATCTTGAGTTCAATCACCTGCATGGGAAACAATGAAAATGATTGACATCCATCATAGTGACATGGGATATAAATGGATGATATGTTTCAAATTTATTTAAATTTTGTGTCTGAGTATATGAAAGGAATTAGGTCATATAAATAGTGAACTAGTCTACATAATGGATGAACTTGGGAAAATATTTGCTAACTTTCTCCCAACATTAATCGTTCGAGACATCACAAATTTTGCATCTTTTTCGATATTTATTTCCAAGGTTTGGATAAACATGAATGCATTCATATGCTTCCTTTTGTGGTGACAAAGTATTTCAATATTTTACTCTTAGTACACATTACCTAGAAGGATATTCTATTGGGAACCTTCTTTTCCATCTTCATCTCACCGGAGGATATCTCCAAGTATATATAATTCTTGTGTAGAGTCAAGTGTGATCAATGTACTACAAGGAAAGCATGGATATTCTTATTGACCTTGATCTAACTGTATACTGGTTTCTTCATTACCCTTTATATCTCATTATATTTCCCATCCTTTCAATGTCATCCCACTTGCTACCTGCTGCATAAATATTTGGAATAAGTACCACATAAGATGCAACATTTTCAACCCCGTCAAGAATCAAGAATCTTTATATCATCAATCTTAAAAATGGTTTTGTGTCCCTTTGGATGGAAAAATATTGGCTAAAATCCGTCTTCAATTTCCATGAGAATGGCAGAAGATGATTCAACATATACATCATCCCCAATTCCCTCGAACTTGTAGAGTGCATGATTTCCAAATTATGAACCAACAAAGATCATAAACTTGACTTGAGATTAGACAATGTTGACGCTACATGAATTGTATCAAAATACTTGATCTTCAGTTCAAACACTTAGCACAAAAGGTGCAACATTTTCAACCCCATTAGGAATTAAGAATGTATACATCATCAATGTTAGCAAGTTTTTTACATAATGGCTAAAATAATGGGATGGAAAATAATTCCTAAAATCCCTCTTCAGTTTCCATAAGAATGGCGAAAGATGATTCTGTTAAAATATAATCAGTTAACTTGGGTTCCTGGTAAGTTGACCAAGAAGGGTAAGTCCCTAACATTGCAAGTACCAGTTTGGACCTTCCTTATATAGTTATTATAAAAGTTCCATTTGTCATATGCAACACTTGCTGACCACATACATTGAGAGAGAGAGAGAGAGAGAGAGAGAGAGAGAGAGAGAGAGAAATTTTTGTTTTCCCTTGCCTTGGGGTAGGAAGGGTTGTGTTCCCACCTTGTCTTATGGTCAGAAGGGTTGTATTCCTGCCTTGTTTTGACACCTATTTTTTATTGAGGTTATCCATGTGTTGGATTAGTCTTTTGGTGACCCATCGCTTATTTGTCGTGTGAGATAAACAATCCCTTTGAGTGTGGTAACTTCACCCTTGATCTTGTTCTTGGATTCTCTCTTGGTTCTTTCCCCACTACCTAGGGATGTCCTTTTGAAGGTTGATTACACCTTCTCTATCCCTCATGTGTGAGCCTTCGATTGTTCTTGCACTACTGAAGGCTCTCACTACTTGTTTTTGTCATGTGTTTAGGCCTCCCCTACATGTGCTTGAACTATGGAGGGTGAAGCTTCCTATTTTACTATGTTTTGGGTGCCACATGTAATTTAGCATAACCCTTGATAACTGTTTAAATTAAACAAAACCATTTACAAAAATCACAAAATCCAACCCTTGCAAAAGCTTACAACAAATCTCACACATTAATAAAATTCCGAAATAACCTAAACATGATACAACATAATGACCACCAAGGAATATCAAAAGTCACCATAAGCACCATGAACATCCTAATCAAGATAATCCTTCATCAATTTCTGAATGCAAGAAAAAAACACCGCAAACATAAATAAACCCAACCCTTGCAAAACCTTACAACAAATCTCACACATTAATAAAATTCCGAAATAACCTAAACATGATACAACATAACGACCACCAAGGAATATCAAAAGTCACCATAAGCACCATGAACATCCTAATCAAGATAATCCTTCATCAATTTCTGAATGCAAGAAAAAAACACCGCAAACATAAATAAACCCAACCCTTGCAAAACTTTATAATGAATACCATAATCCAAGAAAATAAATTTATAAACATAACCATAATGAAACATGACAATTGAGGAAAGTCACAATCCAATATGAGCCTTCATAAATGTTGTAATGAAACATAATGCTTAATGCATGTCGAAATCCAACAAAACCATTCCAAATGAACCTCATAATCCAACAAAAGCAATAGATTAATATAACCTTGCAAAAATTTCACAATGCATTATGGACCTTCATGAATGTCATAACACAAGTTAACACTTATGGATGTCGAAATAAAACAAAACCATTGCAATCATAAGTAAACCCAACTATTACAAAACCTTAGAATCCAATAAAATACATGAATGAACATAACTATAATACAACATACCCATAGACAAATGGCACAATGAGACTAAATCTTAATTTATCACTTAGTAGTAAATCAATCTTGAGTTTGTACCATTTCATTTAGATTCCAATAAAATACATGGATGAACATAACTATAATACAACATACCCATAGGCAAATGACACAATGAGACTAAATCTTAATTTATCACTTAATAGTAAATCAATCTTGAGTTTGTACCATTTCATTTAAACATTGAAGAGAGAAACAATAGAGCCCATTTTTTTGTTTTACTTTTGTTAGAAATTTGTGGAAAATTATAAATAATGAAAAGGTGGAGTTTGGTGAATCAATTTGTATTTAGTTTTATTATCTTTTCCTATTTAGTTTTTCTATTTTAAAAAAAAATATCCTTTGTGAACCAGAACTTCATGTACGCTTTCAGTAAGCACTTATTATGGCAAGTTAGTAATTATGAACAAAGCCTTAAGCATCAATATGCCTAAAAATATATAAAATTAATGTTTTTTGGTTTAATTATTATGGAATTAGGGTTGAATAAGATATTTCATTTTTCTTTATCAAATTTAGAAAAAGTTTAAAAATTAAATATTATAGGTTATCCTTAGAATTTTGTTTCTTGGTTTAATGCTTGGTTTGATTAATATAGATTTAATATTAAAAAGGGCCATATAACTATAATATATTAATATACAATAATAATATGTTAATATAGATGTATACATATATATACTAACAAAATTAATATACATTTAATATTATAAAAAGCTATATAACTATAATATATTCATATATATATTAATAGTATAATAATAATAATATACTAACAAAACAAAAAGATATATATACCACTTTTCTTCACCCACTTTATGCCAAAGTATACACCATGACCATAGAGCTTTCACATAGAATCTCGCAACATTTATGAGATCTAAGGTCATTGCCTCATGCAATACCTAATGCTCTACTTTTTCATCATTTACACACTTAGATAATGGATCCATGTATTGAATTTTTGGATAATATAATACCAAAGCTTTTGAATCAGTCATATTGTCTTTAAATGGAAAAAAATAACATTATAAAGTTGTATTTAAAGCTTTATTTACATCTTATTGCAAAAAAAACTCATACTAATAAAGTGGCAGTAAAATTGATGGCAATAACAAAAACATTGCTACCAAGTGCCTATGTTTAAGGGAGTAAAATGTTCTATAACATTGACCTTCAATTAAAAGGATCACATTTCTCGATGTAGCTTTTAAAATTTTTAAACGTTTCATAAACTAAGAAGGCAGAATTACTTTGTCAAAATTATCGTAGTATCGTAAGCGAGTCAAGTGTAGCAATTCTAGAAATACCTTTGTGCATGCCTGCAACATTGACGCACTTTGCTCCGATGGGTAATGCAAGTCCTGCAATTCTGATGTGAACGCATGCAGTTAGATATGTTGCACCCTTTCTTACATGAAACTGGCAATCTTGTACAGCCCATCCCGTCCAAATTATCATTCTCATTGCAGGTAAGATGTTTTTAAAGACGGAAAATATTTAATGTATATCCAAACCTTTGATAGTCTCAGCTAATGGGCCTTCCTGATTGAGTATATCATTCATAACCCAAAGGCCCTTTTCAAGGCCGTCGTAATTATGTTGTTCTTGCTCCTGTGCCTCCATCACTTGTAAATCAATAAAACCACCTTTATCACATGTCTCAACTGCTCTGCCGATGCAGATAATTACTACATGAGTCAATATTTCTACGTAATTAATGGCACTAATTTTTGGCACTAATTGCTTGGTAACGAGATAATTTATTTAGAGCAACCGGAACTCCTAGAGTAGGCAGGTTGCGACCTGTGTTTTTAAGGACATCCCCACTGGCCACAGTGATTTCATCAGAGATTTCACTAAACAATCGTAAAACAATAGATTGCATTTTCAGATACCCCATATTGTTATAATAAGCATCACGGAGAATGCTTATTACCGCTCCAAACACCGAATTTCCCATGGATTTTTCTCCCACCATATTAGAGGATCTGATGCCAATGACGTCAATAACCCTCACAATTTCATTACAAACATCGGAGACGGCCTCCTTGAACTCTTTTTCTTCGTGGCTGTCGTCGTCGTCTTCAGTTGAATCGGTGTGAACAAGTGCGTACGTTTGTAGAATGATTCTGTGTAAATATCTGAAACCATTTAAATTTCTGAATGTTTGTACTTTCTCATCATGATACTGACAATAGAGGCGCAATAGATTGATTTTTTTCCACAAGTTCTCCCAGTACCGTTTCTGTAAACCCAAACGGTCAGAAAAACAACCACGTAATATGTTCAACTATCGTCATCTGAAAATTCATGAACCCTAATGTAGTGGGGCATTTCTTCCCTCATGTCTGTCTGCGGGATGGCACTCTTGATTTGGAACCATTGTCTGTAAGCTCCCGCATCTGCATCCGCATTCCACAGCTCCTCAAAACTACCGCCGGTTCATTCAGTTATGAACTGATTTCTAGTTTGGAAACTGTTTTCTTGCTGGGAGCTTTTGGAGTGGTCCATTACTCCATCTAGGCCTAGATTTGTGGAACAGTTGACACATAGCCAACAGAAGCTTGATGGAAGCTTGGCTATTAAACTCCTTTTTGGTCCCCAAGCTCACTATCTCAATCCCCTTCAGTTTTACACTATCAAGAAAGAGGAAGCAGAGCTTGGAAGTACCGTACATGAAGCTAAAAGGAGTGGAATAGGGAAATCTTCTACAGCAAGTCAAGTAGCATCAATGGCTGGAGGTATGATCTATTCGGTATTCCTATTTCGATTCTGTTTCAAAATTTTATTCCGCATTTTTCAGAATCGGAAATTTGCTAACAGTTGGTATCACAGCAGTTATCTCTGCCTTGGTGTTCTTTATGTAGTTGCCACTGTAGGGTTTTCTCTGTGTGTCTGCATTGGATGTGAATGGCAGAGGGCAGAGCTTATATTTCCTGCGTTTTTATTTGATTTGATTTGAAATTTTATGCGTTGGGTGCCTACATTGTGAATGACAGAGTGCTCTCCCTACTTATTTGCTATTTGTAGTATTTCTAGTTGTTCCACATGGCCCATTGCCACTATCCAAAACCAAAAAAACAGGTCTCATTCGTTTTTTAGGTTATGTTTGTGGATAAATATGGTCGATTCATTCATAAGGGTAATTGAATCAACTTGTTGCTGGCCGGGAACATGCATGGTTCTAAACCCGTCACACAAAACCTGCTGAGGAGCACTTGTTATCGGGACACCGCCAAATAAGGGATTCTTGTTTGTTCTTGCCCATAAAAAACATAGACACGTTTTGTGGCCGTCTAGCACCTAGGGAACTTGGGTTTGCCATAACCAACCCGAGCCTTGGGTGGTTCTATCTAGCTATATATATATCTATATTTTTTATGGCCAAGGAGGAAAATGCATGCTTATTCGTTGCTGGCCGGAGCAGCTGTGGCTTCTGAAAACCCTTCTTTGTTAATCATCCAACCCGTGATCTTGGGATGAAGTGCAGTGAAGATAACAGAGATGTTACATCGTGCAACATACATGCCATCACCAAGAACGTATTTTATGTTAACAAATGAAGCACTAAATGGATCTAAATCGTCGTTGTTGAGGACAACTCCGGGTGATTATTAGTGCTGGCTGGGATTTTGAAATTAAAAATAAAACCGTGTAGTACTTACTGCAGTTCGAGCCTCACACGGCACGGCTCGCTGAACTTTCATACTGCAACTATTATTACTTGGAAGACCACGAATTTCATAGTAGACAAGCTTTGGTTGGCCTATAATTTTGTGTGATATAACATAAAACTGAGAAGATAACCCAAGCATGTGTGCCGAGGCGATGATATTGTATTGGTTTTCTATTTGCAAAAGAAAAATGCTCTCTCAGTTTACATCAGTTGTGTGTGATTGACTGATGCCAGGAATTACTTGTTACTATTTTTGCATATATAACTTGTGTTGCTCCTATAAGAATTGTTTACCTGGAATTGTTTACCTGGATTCGACTATACAATTTTATGGTGGTTATAATCTTTTATAAATTTTGGAGTTCGTATGGCTATATTTATGTTATGGTTTAGCTGAAGGAAGATGCTTTAGACAGAAATAATATGGTATTTTTGAATATCTATTTTATATGAAAATAATGGATTTATAATTCCAGAATTTCTTAGCTTTCCCTCATTCAGATCTGTTCATTTGAAGCTTGTTTTGTTACAGTGAACAACAATAATGTCTAATGATCTATATGATATTTAATTAAAGAATAGCCACAGCATCTCTAATTAATTAATATTATAAAGAAAGTTTAGACATTAATTGTAATTAATTATACTAAATATAATAAATTTTATCCCACATTAATTTTTATTATATTTATGTAATTAATTAGGATAAAATATTGAATTATTCATAACTTACCCACAAGAACTATGAATTAATAGTTTTATCATAAAGAATATTTGAATTTGCTTGAATTAAAAATTTATCCCACACGCAATTTTTATGTCATTAGATTCAATCTTAAAACATGAAATGTTATTTGGTCTCAATTTTAACGTAAGCATGTGATCTTTATTTTTATGCAGTTGTACAACCTGCAAATTTCTCTAAAATTCGTTTTGATATCCGTGAACTTGAGAGAGATAACTATAAGGTCTGGAAGGAGAGAATTCTCCTTCATTTGGGATGGATGGACATAGATTATGCTATTAGGAAAGATGAACCACCACCACTCACCAATGTCAGCACTGCAGCGGACATCACGCTTTATGAGCGATGGGAGCGATCTAATCGTTTAAGCATGATGTTCATTAAGACTAAAATTCCAGCTGGTATTCGGGGTTCAGTTGATCAGCATGAAAGGGTCCAAGATTTGCTAAAAGCCATTGATGATCAATTTGTCACTTCAGACAAGGCACTAGCAAGCACCCTAATCATGAAGTTCTCATCCCTAAGGCTCACCAGTGTGAAAGGTGTGCGCGAGCACATCATGCAAATGAGGGACAATGTGGCTCAATTGAAGAAACTCAAGGTTGAAATATCAGAATCTTTCCTGGTGCACTACATCCTGAACACCCTTCCGCACCAATATGGACCTTTCAAAATCTCATACAACACACATGAGCATAAATGGTCCATAAATGAACTCATGACCATGTGTGTTCAAGAGGAAGAAAGACTGGTGATGGAACTAGGAGAAAGTGCAATGCTGAAAATGCATAGGAAGGGAAAATCTAAAGCCAATAAGAAAGGGAGAGGTAAAGTACCTCCCCAAGCTGATATTAAGAAGGATTCCAAGTGTTTCTTCTGTAAAAAGAAGGGACACATGAAGAAGGAATGCGCAAAATTTCAGAAATGGCTTGCGGACAAAGGTAATGCAATCTCGTTTGTTTGTTATGAATCTAATATGGTTAATGCCAATATTAACACTTGGTGAATTGATTCTGGATCAACAATTCACATTTCGAATTCCTTGCAGGGTTTGCAAAACCTAAGGAAGCCAGTGGGAAGTGAGCAAAGCATCTTATCAGGAAACAAGATGGGCTCGCATGTGGAAGCTATAGGAACATGCTATTTAACTTTAAGTAGTGGCTTTGTTTTAGAATTAGAAAAGATATTTTATGTTCCAAGCTTTTCTAGAAACTTGATTTCAGTTTCAAGACTTGTACCTTTTGGATATTCCTTTAACTTTTCAGAAACATCCGTTAGTTTATTTTATAAATCTGATTATGTTGGGAATGGTATTTTGTCTGATGGTCTTTACCGCATTAATTTACAAAACAATGTCACTTATGATTCAATACATGTTCACACTGGCACTAAAAGATGTGTTATTAATGAATATTCCTCTAAATTACGGCACCAGAGGTTAGGTCATATCTCCATAGAAAGAATTAAAATTGGTAAATGAAGGAGTACTTAATACTATGGATTTCACTAATTTTGAGACTTGTGTGGATTGCATAAAAGGAAAGTAGACCAACAAATCAAAGAAAGGTGCCAATAGGAGTTCAGACCTATTAGAGATCATACATACTGATATATGTAGTCCATAGATGGACTCACATGGTCAGAGATACTTCATCTCTTTTATAGATGATTACTCACGATATATGTATCTCTACATGCTTCATAAAAAGAACAAATCATTAGATTCCTTTAAGATATTTAAGGCTGAAGTAGAGAAACAATGCAGCAAGCAAATTAAGATCATGAGATCAGATAGAGGTGGAGAATATTATGGTAGATACATAGAAGATGGACAACCACCTGGGCCATTCACAAAATTTCTTCAAGAGCATGGGATTGTTTCCCAATACACCATGCCTAATTCACCCTACCAGAATGGTGTAGCAGAAAGAAGAAACTGAACTTTATTGGACATGGTGTGGATTATTCTTAGCAGCTCCAATCTTCCTAAATCCTTGTGGAATGAAGCACTTAAGACGACAGTGTATATATTAAATCGAGTTCCAACCAAGTTCGTTCCTAAAACGCCATTTGAATTATGGAAAGGTTGGAAACCGAGTTTGCGGCATATGTGCGTTTGGGGATGCCCGTCTGAAGTGAGATTATATAATCCACAAGAAAAGAAGTTGGAAGCAAGGACCATTAGTGGTTATTTCATTGGATATGCTGAAAGCTCTAAAGGTTACAGATTTTATTGTCCATCTCATGGCACTAGGATTGTGGAATCAAGAAATGCAAAATTTCTTGAAAATGACTTAATCAGTGCGAGCGATATAACTAGGAACATAGTTTCTGAGAAGGATCATTCAGAATCTCATCCTTCCACCTCAAGTGATAGATTGGTTATTGTTCAGAGCACCCCTCAAGTACAAATTGGTGTTGAACAACCAATTGTTGAAGTTCCACAAGCTGCTGACGGCATTCTAGTAGATCAGGTAGTTCAGGAGTTTCCAAGAAATCTTGAACAACGAGTTGAACCACATACTTCTCAAGAAGATAGTGATACAACATTAAGAAGATCTACTAGACCAAGGAGATCAGCAATTCCTGATGATTATGTTGTGTATCTGCAAGAATCTGACTTTAACGTCGGAGCCGAAAATGATCCTGAGTCCTTTTCACAAGCCATGAATTGCAAAGAATCAGAATTATGGTACGATGCCATGAAGGAAGAGATGAATTCTATAAAGAGTAATTAAGTATGGGATCTTGTTGAGTTTCCTAATGGTGCAAAAACCATTGGATGTATATGGGTCTTTAAGACAAAGAAAGGCTCATTGGGCAACATTGAGAGATACAAGGCTAGACTTGTTGCTAAAGGATTCACTCAGAAAGAAGGAATCGACTACACGAATACTTTCTCTCATCTAAGAAAGATTCCTTGTGCGTTATTATGGAATTAGTATCCCATTTCGACTTGGAGTTGCATCAAATGGATTTTCTAAATGGAGATCTAGAGGAGGAGGTTTACATGAAACAACCTGAAGGATTCCCCTCTAGTGATGTTGAGCAATTGGTTTGCAAGCTCAAGAAATCCTTATACGGTTTAAAACAAGCATCCCACCAATGGTATTTGAAATTCCATAATGTAATTTCTTCTTTTGGTTTTGATGAAAATAGTATGGATCAATGTATATACCTGAAAATTAGTGGGAGTAAAATTTGTTTTCTTGTTTTATATGTGGATGACATTTTGCTAGAAACCAATGATAAGGGTATGTTGCATGAAGTGAAACAATTCCTCTCTAAAAATTTCCATATGAAGGATATGGGTGAGGCATCTTATGTCATTGGCATTAAGATCCATAGAGACAGATTTCAAGGCCTCTTGGGTCTGTCTCAGGAAACCTATATTAATAAAATTTTAGAGAGATTTCGGATGAAGGATTGTTCACCAAGTATACCTCCCATTATGAAGGGTGATAGGTTCAATTTGAACCAATGCCCAAAGAATGACCTTGAAAGGGAACAAATGAAGAACATTCCATATGCTTCTGCTGTCGGAATCCTAATGTATGTTCAGGTCTGCACAAGACCTGACATTGCATTTGTTGTGGGAATGTTGGGACGATATCAGAGTAATCTAGGTATAGACCACTGGAGAGCTGCAAAGAAATTAATGAGGTATCTTCAAGGAACTAAAGACCACATGCTTATGTATAGACGGACAGACAATTTGGACATAATTGGATACTCATATTCTGACTTTGATGGATGTGTTGATTCACGCAAATCAACATCAGGATACATTTTTATGATGGCTGGTGGAGCTGTATCATGGAGGAGTGCCAAGCAGACCTTGATTGCAACTTCCACTATGGAAGCCGAGTTCGTCTCCTGTTTTGAGGCTAATTTACATGGTGTATGTCTTAAGAGTTTCATTTATGGGCTTAGATTTATGGATTCTATCTCTAAGCCATTGAGAATGTATTGCGACAATTCAGCTGCTGTTTTTATGGCTAAAAACAACAAAAGTGGGAGTCAAAATAAACACATCGACATTAATTATTTATCCATAAGGGAACGTGTTAAAGAAAAGAAAGTGGTCATTGAGCACGTCAACACTGAGTTGATGATCATTGATCCTTTGACTAAGGGCATGCCACCATTTAAATTCAAGGATCATGTAATGAATATGGGACTTGGCTCCATTATGTAGTTTCTCATTGTGTGGACAATGTTATTTTTAATGAAATTCTTAATTACTGTGATGTTTTTTCTCATACATATGTGCACCTTAATTTAATTTGAGAAAATTTACCTATGAGGACCAAGAATAAACATAAGGTTTATTCATTAAGAAATTGTCGCCACATAAATTAAAATAGCAATAAATACATAGTAATACATGGAAGGTAATACTTGTCATAAGAGGACTTATCGCCATGATTCTTGTATCTATTACTTAATACAGATCGTCAATAGGTTTTAAGATGAGACATTAAGTTTGGAAGTATGGAACAAGTGGGAGAATGTAAGCTCCTGCATCCACATCTGCATTCCACGGCTCCTCAAAACTATCGCCGGTTCATTCAGTTATCGAACTGATTTCTAGTTTGGAAACTGTTTTCTTGCTGGGAGCTTTTGGAGTGGTCCATTACTCCATCTAGGCCTAGATTTGTGGAACAGTTGACACATAGCCAACAGAAGCTTGATGGAAGCTTGGCTATTAAACTCATGTTTGGTCCCCAAGCTCACTATCTCAATCCCCTTTAGTTTTACACCATCAAGAAAGAGGAAGCAGAGCTTGGAAGTACCGTACAGGAAGCTAAAAGGAGTGGAACAGGGAAATCTTCTACAGCAAGTCAAGTAGCATCAATGGCTGCAGGTATGATCTATTCGATATTCCTATTTCGATTCTGTTTCAGAATTTTATTCCACATTTTTCAAAATCGAAAATTTGCTAACAATGTCTCATGAAGGGATTTCGGCATGGTGCGTAGTTTCCCAAATGGTCTCTAGAGTTTTTCTATTGTAGATATGTTGAGTCGGATCTTGATCAATAGGTAATCTCATGGGATCGTAAACAAAATCGCCACTGATTATCTCTATATTGGCCACATTTGTTGAATATTCCTTCTCTGGCTGCTCCATCTGTACTGTACTAATTCAGTATCCTCTCTGCAGTCACTCTAAAACTTGCTCAAACTTGCTCTAGAATCTCGATTACTTCAAATATTGCAGCGCAACCTATCAAAACTCAAGCGAAAGATATGTTTACCACTCCAGTCAGATGAATATAATTAGTTATGTGCTTCATTTCTATATAGTGGTTTAGTCACGTGTACAAAGACCCAGCCGACCTATTAATATTTATAGTGTTTTGAGAATATTGGCATTAAATTGTTTCAGATTGAATATTATATATTTTAAAATATATCTTATTTGACTTTTTATATAGTTTAACGAAAGAACAAGTGGCATTTAATTTATATATTTTTAAGTTTATAGCCAAGTGAGATACAATTGATGTATGAGACTCCTTTGTTTGTGAGACAATAACCCCTATGTACAAAGCCTACAAATATATATAGTGTGTGTTTAACTATATTATTTATAACATAATTAAAATTGTTAATTTAGTTTACCTTGGTTGGTAAAGATTAATTAGTATTTATTAATTCAGTTAAATATTATATTAATTTTGAGGAGTGTATTGTTATATTAGTTTAAGCACATAGTATAAAAATGTACTTAAATTTATAAAATAAGTATTATTATTATTATTATTATTATTATTATTATTTAAAACAATAGTATACCTTAAAATATAATGGTCATAACTATAAATTTATTTATTTTTTCTAATTGTTAGGGATTATATATATAATTTCATCATATTTGGTTTCAAAATGAATTAATTTCTTTTTAAATATAATTTATTATGAGTTAAAGTTGAAATTCTTCTCAAAATCTATAAATCTTATGAGAATTTAGATGATAAGATTTTACAAATTACTCACTCATCCAAAATTGTAAGTTTATTTACTTATTAATTCTCTACTAAATTATAATACTTAAAAATTATCATAATTGTAAGTAAGACAAAACATTATGATAAGTATATGAGAATATCTAAATGTGTTACAAACTTGTTCTTGTCTTACAATTCAAAATTACAAATTTGTTCTTTTCTTGGAGTTCAAAATAGTGAGAGGAAAACTAACATCAAGAAGAGATTTAACACTTAAAGGGTGATAAATCTATTTCTTTATTAACATCAACATTTTCATTAATTTAAAATTGCAATTTTAAAATATAAAAAGTATAATGAAACATATATAAACATACACAATGAAAACTTTAAAAGTTAAATTATTTTATACATAAATCATTATACATTTTAAAATAAGTAAATATTCTACGCAAAACCTATTTAGAGATTCAATATAATTTTATACTTTTTATAAAGTACATTGTTTACACTATCAAATATAAGCTTTTCATGTTTATAACTATTATAAAATTTCTATACACGTTGCAAAAGATCGTAAAACTATATTTTCATTTATCAAAACCATATATGGCAAAAGTATTGCATCTATGATGAGACACATTACAATTGCCTCCAAAACCAGTCCTGAAGTAAATGATGGCAATTCTGAGACAGTTGGCACATGATGACAAACCGTTAAATGCATCAAGAATCCGCAGAGATTTTGCCCTTGAACCAAGACAGCACTGCAGTAGGATCAATTATGGAGAACTTGGTCACCATGATCGTCCAGTGCATCCACACCTGTGCATGATTGTCATTACCCAAAAATGGCAATGCCAATAATCATAACATATCTAAGAAGGAAATACGGTACACAGGGTGAGTCTCTTTTCCTCATAATGCTAGTGGATTATCCTACATGAAAGAAGACCTGACGCTTTCCCTATAAGATTAGGGTTCACTTGCACTAAGTCGGTATCACTATGTTATGCTTCTCACCTGCCAGTTGAAGTCAAAAATGACTTGGAGAGTCTCATACCGAGCATCCTTGAGGGCTAAAGCTGTTGCTGTCGCTTTCCGCCTATAGGGTGTATCCAGAAATAGCAAGAAGAAAGATGGTGATAATCAATCAGTGGCTTTAGCCCATTGACAAGCCTTTGGCGAAGTCATCCTTGGCTATTAGGAGACCAAAAGAGCAGTGGCCCTATCGATGGCACCAGAGCGGGATCCTATGGAGACCAGAGACCAAGCCCATTTTGACAAGCTCTGAGGGAACCGGTCCACAGTCTCTGTAGTCTTTGAAAAATTCTGCAAGCTTGGAAGATGGCCATGGTATCACCCTCTTCAGGTGGGATGTCTGGCCCTTGGCAGGCTGTGTGGAGTCCAACAGGAAAGAGCTGACTTGAACTCTCTACTACTCAGTTGAAAGTTGTCAAAGTTTGGCAACTCCCTCACCTCCACCACCCACGATAGCAAGACTTTTCCAGTTTTCAATATGGACAAGTCTTCAAATTTCGTATATATGGAAAAGAGGGTGGTGAAAACAACACTGCAGAAGAGAGAAACTCGAGGAAGAACAATAAGAGAACAAGCCACAACGACCCACAACAACGATGCATGAACTCCCTAGAGCATGAGAATGGAGGAAGGACCAAGGCCACATGGATTACTGTGTCAAAATGGGACACTAATCATCGTTGCTAAATTTCAATCCAGACTATGATAAGATGATGAGAGAGTCCCAGAGAAAAGACAACATTGCTCTTCGCAAGGATCTTGGTCTCAATAGGAAGCGCATCAGCTTATATTGCTAGCTTAAGCGAACTCTGCAATTAAATACTTTACTCCCCATCCTCTAAAAAGATGTCGCAAAACAAGCTATGTTGGTGACCTTCTCTCCGTCGCAGTAAAGATAGTGATTTGCAAATAGACTGAGAGAGTTCAGATCGCAATGCGGGGGTCACGCTAATAAGGATGATGCTAGGATTGAAGATGAAGGTAAAAGGTCCCATGTTTTAGAAAAATGCAAGGGCCTTGATGCCGTCTCTGGTAGTAGTAAATATTCTATGATTGATTCTATGGATTTAATTCAATTGATTCCAATTGTTAAAAGGGGCCAGATTAAAGACAGTAGGAGGTGAGAAACACAAGAACTAGTCACAAAGTTTCCTTTAAATGTAGCTGAAAAAAAATAATCTATACTTATTCCCAAAAAGATACTGCGTAGATTGGGCCGCTCACATATCCCTTGCTTAGTGGCTCGGGACGAGCGACAGGTGAGTGTTGGGGGCCTATTAGCTTGGGAAAGGGGCATAAGAAGGAAATTCATGCATGCATCCAAGGAAGATGCATGCGTGCATGATAGAAGCAAAGGAAGAGCACAAAGGATGAAAAGGTCCTACGGAGATAGAATGGAGAAGTGCACAGTGGAAAGGCAAGCGCAGACATGCGCAAAGAGGAAAACGACTGAAAAGTGACAGATACGGGATCCATATCATGGTCGTATCAAATGGCGTAATCCTATAGCTACACACGTATGAGAATATATTTGTAAGTCAGGCCAATAGTTCCTGATGTCAAGTCATGATCACCAGAGCTATAACTAGAGGAGCGGCTGATGGTGATGGTTAACAAACTGTCGGGATGCAGTTGGCCCTGTGTGGCCATGTAAATTAGTATAAATAGGAAGGATGCAAGGGTAAAAGGGTTGGTTAGTCTTATTTCTTGTTTTTCATTTATTTGGTTAGTGTCGCAAAGCATGGTTGGTCAGTTACTCTGTGAGGTTTTCATTGATCTTTGTGCAGTTTCTAGTAGATTTTTATTCAGTGGTAATCCATGGAGGGGGATGCTGATTATATTGTAATGTATTACTGATCAGAAGAGGAGTAGAATTGGGAAGAGTATGGTAGCATTAGAGGGGCTGTTGAGCCACAGATCTGGCTACAATAGGATTGGACCGCTAAGAGTAGGAGTAGAGTAGATGAGAAAACCAGAGAGCATGAGAACTATGAGTTTGAGCTTAAAGAAATATCTCAAGATCAGTATGCATCTCGTAGACTGGAAGGTGCTATACCCTTTCTCATGCCAGATGAAGAGCACCTTGGTGGTTTTTCCCATATGGGTTTCCACGTTATTTCTTATGTCCAAATGAATGATTGATGTGGTGAATGTTTATGTGATTGATTAATAGATTCTTTCGCATAATTTTAAGTGGTTCATTTCGGTTAGTTCCTTGCAATTGGTAAATAGATGAACATAATGCCTTGTTGACTTGAACTTGAATAATTGTATATCATTATGTATACTTCCTATTATGAATCCCAAATTAAGTCATAGAGCCCATTAACATGAGTCAGCTACACTGCACGAGTTGTGCTAGCTGCGAGGGAGAAAGGAAAGTCAGGCTACGCGCAATGACATACAGTTGTGCTCATTCGCGTAGAACCGAATCCTCCATCTAGTTGTCCTGCTGCCTTTGTTGAGCTCCTTGGTTGTGAACCAAGGGACTATACTTCCCCAATAATAGCGGAAACATGGTTCTGGTGGTTACCCATCCATGAGATATCTCAAGTGAAACTGCTCCTGCTTCGTAGGTGTCTCCAATGGGGCTTGCTCTATCAGGTCGGTATCTCAGGTAGTTGTTGGATCGACGGGCTGCGCAGAACCTAGGTCGTGTAAGTGGGGAAAAGTGGCCAACATGAATCCCTGGGATTGTGGAGAGTGAATGCTTGAGCTCCATAATATTATATAGATTCATAAATATTTAATAATTCACAAAATATCATTAGAGGAAATTTGGGGTCTAAAATGGGCCTTATAAGAAAACGTGCCAAAATAAGTTTTTGTGAGTTGGAATTCAAGAACCAATAGAATTTCAATAAAATAAGTCAACCATAATGGTTGAATTGGCATATTTGTCATAAAAAAAAACTACTTTTTTTGTTCGTATTTTCGACATATCTCATTGTGTTTTTACTCAAATTTCGATCGAGAGAGCTCGTTGGATGCGGAATTTGATTCCGCATCCAACGAGTACCCACACCGCATACTTTTGACGGGCCCCGCTACCCCAAAAACAAGAAATACCTGAAAAAATGTGATGATGACATCATCATCACGTTTTTTCAGGTATTTCTTGTTTTTTGGGTAGCGGGGCCCGTAAAAAGTATGCGTTGTGGGTACTCGTTGGATGCGGAATCAAATTCCGCATTCAACGAGCTCTCTCGATTGAAATTTGAGTAAAAACACAAGGAGATATGTCGAAAATACGAACACAAAAAGTAGTTTTTTTCTTTCTTCCTCCAAAATTAATCAATATTATTTTATTATTTTAACTATTATTTTATTATTTTAACTATTATTTTATTATTTTCCTTAGGAGGCCCATTTTAGACCCCAAAATTCCTCTAATGGATATCAGAAAATTCATAAGAAATAACTAACATCGAATCCTCAACAACAAAATTGAAAGAGACTTGCGGTGCTTGATTTGTCACACCAAAATTGATGAAACCAGTTATAAGCAATACTGAAATCTATTGAATCTTGAAAAATAAATCACATATTATCAGATCAGAAAATAAATCAAATACAAAAATATTCATATCAGAATGAAAACTTTGCTCCACCGAGACGGTAGATGCACAAGTTTCTCCTTCTTCAAAATTATGATTTTCGGTGCATGCAATCGTGTAGGAATTTACTGGAAGCTCTAGATTAATAAGAGTGAATGGATCACTCTTATAATATGATATTATTTCCATAATATAAATGGTATTACTTATATGCACACCAGCAACATCATTGTATATAGAGAAATCAAATTCCTCTACCGTTTTTGAAACAATTATCGGTAAACTATGCACAAAATTTAAAGAATTACTTGAGAATTTTTGCAAAGAATGGGAGTGTTTTTATTCACAAATAGATATTTGAATGTCTTCTTCTATATTATCCATGTGAGGATATGAGATATGAGATATCTCATACACTTTTGGAGCAGCAGGAGAAGGATTCACTTCAAAGGGATTTTCTTCCATTCAAATTGACTGTAGGGAAAAATATGCTTCTTCTTCATCTTCAACAATTTTCTTTTATGTAGGGGAAGGAATGAAATCATCATGTTGGATTTTATCTAAACATTTATCAACATATGGGATTTTAGATTCATCTCCCATATGACTGCTAGGTTCCACTGATAGAGGAAAGGTGATGAACAATTCCCTAGAAGCAACCACGTGGTTGGATCTTCCAGAATCTATCACATAAGCCTTCAATGGAGAGAGGCTTGCATAGAAGCATATCTCATCTTCTTCAGTATTCTATTCATCATCTGAGACCACTTCCCTTTATGGAAGGGCAATATTGTTCTGTACACATAGATATTTCATCTGGTCGAGGGTCTTCTTCATGCACAAGTCTTCTGGATGAATACCCCTCATACAGTAGGGACACCTTTTCTTTTTCTTCTTAGAGCCAGAGGCTCCTTTGAAAGTTTGATGATTTTTTTTAGGATTCGAATCAGCTTCCTTTGGCTCCTTATTCTTTGATTTCCCCTTTGCTTTCCCTTTGGAAGAGTTAGAAACTAGGATATCTTTATGTTTGGATATCTTGATGACTCCCATTTGAATCAACTTGTATTGCTCCTTGATTAAGGACTCGGAAAAAGAATGTAATGAAGGAACCTTCCAATCATGAAAGATTTCCCGCTTGGAATAAAATATGGAAACAAATAAAAAATACTCAGAGCCTACTTTTTTGAGTATGGAAACAACATTCTACTCATCCTTCCACTCTATTCCGCACTGTCTGCATTGAAGTACTAAAGACTTGAATTTAGTAAAGAATTGTTCAATGGTCTCGAAACTGCTGGGATGTAAAGATACCAACTCATTCTTCAAAATGTATCCCCGAAGCTCATATTGTTTGTTAAATAAGCTATCAAGCTTCTCTCAGGCTTCTATTGGGAGGTTTGGAATACTCCTCATCTACATTATGGTTTGTTGGAGGTTGCAAGGTCCTTCGAGCGTGGGTCGTGAGTCTCCCAGGTGGCCAACGTGTTACCATTTATGAGTAAGCCCTGCTATAACAAGTTGAAAATCATTCCTTTTTTGTGTCTGGGTGTTGTAATAGAGCGTGAAGCTCATCATTGGATGAGTTCTTGGTTTGGTTTTTAATGGTTAGGATTTGGAAAATGGATTGTCTGTAATTTCTTGTAATGAATCCAGAGATGCCTTTATCATTTGGGGTTTTTGTTTGGGTTGGTTCCTTTGGGCCAAGACTGCTTGGAATTCATCTATGTAATGAATACTATGTGGATAATGTGGCCATGGTGAATATTATAGACTTTGTGTTTTTGGTTAATGTGTTGGATTTGAAAGAATGGTGACAGCGCCATTGCTTGCAATGGTGCATGGCCTTGAATATACGACTGTGTAAAATTTTATATTATTTTACGGTGGTTATTTTTTACAACATTAGCTTACTATGTGCATATCATGGTTACAGTTTTTAATCGAAAACTCCCCCCCACCTCAGGCTTAGAGACCTCAGTGTATTCATTTTTGTATGACCGTGTAGTATATTTTGGTGGCTCGGAAGCACCAATTTTTGTATATGACACTTATGTATTGTGACATCACTTTTTGAAGTTAATGAAATTTTTTATGATGATCGATTTTATTCATATTTAAATGTGTGTAAAATGTGTGTTTGTGATATGCTTATGGTCTATGAAACAAATTCCAATCTAGCACATAGTTAGCATATGAGTTAGCAACTTGATGAAAAATTCTTGGAACATGAATGCATGTTATACTCTCAAATTGTTGTTCTAGCAATCTAACACGTAAGAATATTTGTAATAATGTTGGATCCCTAATATGATACAAGCCATTAATATATGAAACCACTAACTCAGTGAATCAAGATGTACCTCAAGAGAATGAACGCCATGTGAAATGGCATCATGCAATAACTCAATGACATCACTATATTCAACAAAATTGTTTGAAGAGGGATGTAAACATATGCCTCCTCAAGGAAATACTTGATTTGCAGGAGTATAGATTACCCAAGCAGCCGAAGCTGAGTTTTGAGTGTCGCGGCTAGAACCATCAGTGAATCTTATGTAAACGGAAGACTCCATTCACATTTTCCATAAGAAACTAAAGATAATCAACAAACTCGATCACCACAAGAAAACCTAGCTATGCAATGAAAAACTATATAATAATATACAACAATCAGCCCTGGCTTAAGATCATGCATAGTATTTTTTGAGATAGAGCCCATTTCTAGGCTCCACCAAGGCTGTCTTTTCATAATCAACTAGCTCATTGGAAGCTTACTCTAAGACTCATTTAACCATGTAAGGAGCATTACACATGGGATTAAATTTCCCTGCCCCCAAGGGTTCCATAGCTTGATCCTACAAAAGGACCTAGTCACCTTCACTAAACTTCCTCGGATAGACAGACTTATCATAGTGGACCTTGACGCAATGCTTGTTAACCTCTAGAGCTACTAAGGCATCTCGACGCTGCTCATTAAGCTGGTCGAAGTGGACCGAATGATCTTCCAATGCAGAAGTGTCAGGTAAAAGATCCACAGCTAGCTTTAGAGAAGGGATTTCGCATTCAACCAATAAAATTGACTCCACCCCATGCACAAGATGATATGGAGAAAAACTGGTGGCATTCTTAACCGTGCTTCTATATGCCCACAAAGAAGGATATAACATGATATGCCAATTAGTCTTTCTTTGTGCGATGGTTAGTTGGAGAATAGACTTAAGTGATTTGTTCACTGTTTCAACTTGTCCATTCTCCTGAGGGTAATAAGAAGATGAGTGCTCTTGCTTATATCCTAACTTGGAAGCCAACTCTTCCATCATTTTATTCTGAAAGTGCCTGCCATGGTCAGTGACAAGATCTTTCGGAATGCCAAACCGGGTGATAATCTGGTTGAAAAGGAAATGTGCGATTGTCTCACCATTGGATTTAACTGTGGGCATAGCCTCTGCCCATTTCATGAAGTAATTGACAACCAAAATAATGTGATGATTCCCCCCCAGCCGAAGATGGGTTGCAATCCATAAAATCAAGCCCCCACTTGTTGAAGGGACCAGCGATGACAATAGGATGTAACGGGGCTAGACGCAAGTGCATATTATGTGCAAACACCTAGAAAGGGTGGTACTTCTTGACCGCATTAACGCAATCTTTGAAGATGGACAGCCAAAAATAACCCACTCTCAATATTTTTTGGGCTGTAGAAAGCCCAAATAAATTACCACCACACGCCCCTCCCTAGAAATCATTTAGCACAACCTCAGCCTTAGCATGGGATAAACAAATATGTAAAATGGAATCTACCCCAGGACGGTACAAAGTATTATCCAATATAAGGTAGTTCTTAGCTACATGATGTAATTGTCATCGCTCATCCTATGAGAGGTGAGTAAAGACCTTCAATGTTTTCAAATATATGATGATATCCCCGTACCAAGGGTCCATAGTTGAGATGAGGAAAATATGTTTATCGACAAAAGAATCCTCATAAACCTCCTGCTCCTCCAAACTTGGAAAATCAGATATAAGCTCCACAAAAATCAACAGTTTCTTCGATTTCACTGAAATGAATTCAAGATCAAATTCTTGTAAAATGACAATCCATTTATTATATTTTCCCCCAATCATCCTTCTGGTGAGGAAGAACTGAAATGGATTGATATGAGCTACGAACATGGTTTGGCGAAGGAGAATGTAATGTCTCAAACGCTGAACCACATGAACGGTAGCTAAGGCTAGCTTCTCCACAAGGGAATAGTGAAGTTTCGCATCTATAAGGTTCACTAGTGGAAAATGAGAGATTAGTGACCAGGAGAGAAAAAAAATTGGTCACCTCAATTTTTTTCAAGGGATAAATGACCAAAATTGATAAATTTAAGTGAGCTAACTAAAAAAGACCAAGATAAATGACCACTTTTGGTCACGTGAAAAAACTAAACTGAAAAAGACCAAGATAATGACCAAATTTGGTCACGGAATATCTAGATTAAAAATGACCACATAACAATAGGTTATTATTTGTTTATTTTTATTTGTGTCACTCTAGCAATGGAAAATTACAGTTTTGACAATGAATTTGTAGAATTTTCTAAATTCTAACACAACATATGGATTCAGAGGGGGTCTCTGAGTCCATCTGCCGTGTTAGAATTTAGTAAACTCTAGATCCCCTCATGTGTCACAACTTAGCTATTGACACTAATTTAACTATCATTCACTCATTTTAGGCTCAAGCCTTCCAAAACCCTAGACATTTTATTCAATACATTTTAGGCTCAAGCCTTCCAAAACCCCTAGACATTGTATTCAATACATTCTTGCTAATGATCACACATTTGAGAGAAAACATTGTTTAAGATTTTAGGCTCTACTAGTTTTTGTGTTAGATCTTGTAAGTTCTTAGAAAGTTAGAACATTAACCAAATTCTTTTTTAGATTCTTACTTAAATATTAATTGCCTTTTAGCCAAAGTATGATATTTGTTCAAACTTCAAACATGTATTTAGGTTTGAAGTTGTGGTGTCAGGCTTCTTCTTATTTCAGACTTTGGATCTTATATGGAATCAATTGGTATATGAAGTTTACTTTCAATCCATAATTTGATAGAATTTATTTCCATAAAGCAATCTAGATAGAATTTTTTCACACTTTCATACCAATGTTTGGTCTGCTAGTTGTAGTTTACATTGTAGCTCCGTGGATACCTCTTCTATCTGCTCTGCACTAGCTCTAGTCTTTCATGTACCCTTGAATATTTTACATCTTTGTATGTCACGTACCCACCCCTCTAACCGACGAAGAGGACTTGACTAACCGCTATGAAGCTGGGAAAACTAAGCCCCATGAACACAAGATATAAAATGCAGTAAAATAAAACATTCATAGATGCAACTTATCATTCAATAAACAGTGAAAGCAATACATTATATTCACATTCATACATTTCACGTGTTCATAGTAATTTAATTACAGAGACAAGATAAACAAGAGATACTTATCTTATATGAAGTCTATCCCACAACCAGCTATGTCGCTGCAACGTTCCAACCAACCATAGGCCAGTGTGTTCATCAATCTCTCAGCAACAATGCTACCCCCAAGATGGGCATGATTCCACAAGGAGTAAGGGGAAACTAGCAGGCTCACATGTAGCTAAGGATACACAACTAGTCCAAGACAACATGGTTGGGTTTATCAGACCAAGGTTACATGACAATACATAGCCAAGCCGTAGCTTAAAACATTGGTTGCTAAGCTAGTGGGATCACTGAAGAGCTAAGGACACCTGCACCAGAGCTAGCCTAAATTCTAAGACATCCAAACACACCCAACATAAGAAATCACCCCCTTCTCCGCTGCACAGTCCCTTAGGCCATGACTTCCCTTATAGTGCTATTCAGGGGGTCTAGAGAAGAAGGCCATCCCTCTAGCTCTGTATGTGAGGCTCCTGCTCACACTAGGTTTATCAAGCACACTCAGGCTCCATTTCCACTCCCAAATAGTCCAAATACCAACCACTATTCCCACACAGCAAAACATCCACTCTAGGATTGAAAGGAAATGCCACCCATCAAACTTAGAATGATAATTGGGTAATACATAGCTCGGACTAAGCAATTCGACTCCAGAGTTGCTCTTGGCCCTATCGTGGCCAATAATGACTCAACGAAAACCCACATCAACCCAAAATTTGTGGGGAAAATAACATAGATCTCTCAGTTGCATGAGGATAGAAGAATGCTGCTGATCGTGAAGAGATTTACATACTCAGACCCACAATCGTGAAGGGAATCACACAACAAAAATCAGGAGAAGAGAACTGAACTGATCATGAAGGAAAATGCGAATGCCTGCCTGCTTGAGAGGAAAACCAATGCCCTCCGTGAGAGTAGAATGACCTCCCTTGGTGGAGTATACGTGCGGTGAAAGGATTGGCAGTCCTTCCAACCACACGACTGCCCATGCACATGTTCCCCCATGGGTAATAACTACCCAACCAACTCCTGCAGGATTAAAATGGTTGGTGGATGAGACAAAGGAAAAAGGGTGAGTAAGACAAAC